>CM068323.1:25461213-26023713 GCA_034766995.1 Acanthacorydalis orientalis
ATACGATTTGAAAGTCTTGTCAGTATATAAAACGTTTGAGTTATACTACAGATTTTATTTTGCGTTCACAAATACAACGGGAATTGAAACATTGTATTAATTTGATCAATGTTTCGAACAACGCATCTAGTATTAAATTTGCAAATAATCTTGTCTTTTTATAAATAGAAAACAGACAACAGATCGATAGTGTATGTAATAGAGTGGCTAAGAATTGTATTTCGAATACATATATTTAAAAATATATTTTTTTCACACAATCAAATCAAACAATTACATTCTTCAGTGGACGTGTTTCATTAAAAAAAAAAAAAGAATATTCCTTCATGTTATTTATATTCTCTGAACATATAGGTATTTATATTTGATCAAAGTTTAATGTTCTCGATAGAAATTTTTTATACCGTCATTAATACCACTGATATTATATTATTACTTTCGCAATACACTCTAATTGTAGTGCGGGATTAAATTTGTGAGAAAGAGAGAAATTGCATATATTTATTTCTTTGATTTCTTACTATTAAATGAGGAACAGTAAGCCGTATAAATGTCATACTGTATATGTGTAATTTATTATACTTCTCTTATAGTGTGTGTGTGTGTGCGTGTATATATATATATATATATATACACGCACATACACAGATATCCACCAACAATATAAATAAACAGCGGACCAATAACATGCTTTCTAGACTTGACAACATTTATATCGTTATTTTTAGGAAACGCACAAATTTATGCTACGAATATTACCTTTAACCACTTCAATAGATATTTAAATGTTCTAAAACGAGACAGACGCGCCAATATACAAAATCGTTGAGAGAAAACGTGTCGAGTATAATTTTTTTTTTTAAAAAAAACAAGAGGACGCCTAAAATTGAATAAACAATACAATAATTTAATTTACATCCTTGTTTTTATTCTGATTTGTCAAAAATCAATCGTTCACAAAAGCAAATATTGTAACAGGTGTCTAAAAAGCAGCCGATTGATTCGTGGATTATTTATTAAATTACTTTGAAAATGAATTTTCTTCTTATAACTTTCTTCATCTCGAAGACCACCTCCTCCTCGCATTACTGTTCGTAAAGAGGGATCGATAGGGGGAAAACTTATCGCAATTTAAAAAAAATGTCTGTGACCACCAACCTCCCAGTGGCTGAACATAAGCTGCGGACTCGCCAGACCCGACGTCTGCTTACGTATTTCCGGCGCGAACGAAAAACTCTCGACGACGGGCAGTACGGCCGTGATGGTGAAGTTGCCGGAGCCCTGCATCATGTCGCCGGATAGGACTCGCCCATTTCTACGCGCCAACACCGCGTACATTTTGCCTGAAATGAGAACGAGATTCTGAATTTTACAATTCGTACACGATGAATACTTTCATACAGAGGACTGATACATTTTTATATTCAATGTCGTACATAAAATTTGACAACTGTTTGTGAATTGTTCAGAACAGTGTTTTCGTTACGAGACAGTCATTTTGGTGAAACTGTTTACTACGAAAAAAAACTTAATACAACGAATACTTTGAGTTTACTTTACTGCTAGGTCTGCGTTTTGGAAAAAAAAAAAAAAAAAACATGGAACCGACAACTATAATGTTTGATAATTGCGATGCGATCTATCCGCAGTGTATTCGTCGTGTGAAACTAAATAGACAAAACAATACCGATATAAAATTTGAACATGACTCGATCGGTACGACGTACACATGTTTTACAAACAAATCAACTCTCGTTTGGTGAAGCTGTCAATAAGCACTAAAAGCGAAAGGGAAAAAGTGCAAGTGTCCCGAAAGCGTGTCAATAATAACGCTCGAACCTGTACCGTTTCAGTTTCTCACCAGTCAAAATAACCGCCCACTTGCACGCATGCAGAACAATAGAATGTTCGAAGAAAACAATTACGTCCGATTACAATGTTATTACGCGCCGATCTCTACTACGTACCGTACGCGGACTCGTTATAAAATTGCTGTGATGGGCACCTATCTAATCACAACAATAATAGTAATGACGGAACGAGTTTACAATGACAGAGTCATCTACCTATCTATCCATCCATCCATCCATCCACCTAACAAACGAGCGTGCACATATCCGTACTACAGAGATTTATGAACGGAAGAACGAAATAATAGCAGGAAAGTAAAACGACCAACAAAAAAAAGAAGGAGCGAGAAAAAATAAGAAACACACACACACGCACGCACGCACGCATACATGGCATCAGATTCTAAAAACAAAACGCTTTCAATGTTTCTTGTTGTTTATACAACGAGAAGATGTTTTTAACAAGTGCCTGTCGTCGTCGTCGTCGTTATGGAACGGATCGGTGCGGGACGACAGACGAACACGCTTGATTGGACCAGTGTGTGTATGAATGTGTATATATGAGTGCGTGTGTGTGTGTGCATGTAAGAATGTAGTGCGAATGGATGTCTTTGCTCGCTGGACCACGATGAAGTACTCCGGCCAGGTGTGGCTGTAGCTACCGCACCACGCAGCGTCCCTTGTCCCACGCTTCCTCTTATTATTGTGCGCACACACACTCAAGTACACACACACACACAATTCATGTGCGATCGGTCAGGTACAATGCGTAAATGGCACGATACAAGCGTTATTAAGACAAGGACGAAATGAGTACAAAACACACATTGTATATATATATATATATATATATATATATATATATATATATATATATATATATATGTATGTATGTATGTATCAGTGTGTATGAATCAACGCAAATGCGATTAGAAATTCGAGTATCGTTGATGGCCAAGACAGCATTTCTCAAACGGTCTATGCAGAAATAGAATTAATGACATATCTTTATCACTATTTCGTGAATTTGTTCCTCACGGCAAAGGATCATACTACTAATTATCTAATAATGTATTGAATTATTGAATATTTAAAATAAATAATTCATAATTATTTATTTCGTTTCATAGAAATTATATATATATATATATATATATATATATATATATATATATATATATATATATAGATATATATGCGACAACGCTTCCTCGATAACTGTATATTATTAAAACAAGAATAAGCATTTGACTTTTTTACAGTAACTAAATGAATACAACTCAGAAAACATATTTTTTTGATTTTTATGATAGATGAAAAATACGACTTAAGAAACAAGTATACAAGTCAAATAATCCATTTATTTAATTTGTTTTCATAACAAATGCATGCATTATCAAGACAACCCGCAAAACTATATGCGACTGAATAGAAAATATTTTCAAATAATAAGACTTAACTGAATAGAATATTCTTTAACTCCTTATCTACTGAATTAATTAATTTGAAATTCGAAAAACATCTAAATAAAATGACTAAGCAACAAAACAGTCACTATCTATTTAATAACATTGTTTTTTTTTCAAATTTTCATAATTGATAAAAAAATGTAAAGAAAGAAAGACAAATCGAAAAAATAAGGTACCGTACATCCCGGCGTATAAGGCGAATCCAACTTGGAATCCAAAAAAAAAAACTTCAAAAAATAGGGGGTCCTCTTGTACGCCCAACACAAAAACAGAAACATTAGAATAACACAAAGAATTCATTGTGCTTATACAGAAATTAAATTATTTATCTTTTTTTTAAAAAAAAAGAAAACCAGTGTGTACAACATAAATTCATTGAATCATTCATTTTAAATATTTCATTTTAAAAATAAGATACAAAGCCATAGTCTTCAATTACAGATACAAGCCTTGCACGATGTTTTAATACACAGTATGACACAGTGAGTGTTTGAAATTTTAAGTCGAAGAATGTAATTCGTCTAATTTCGATTTTGGACATAAAATTGTCTTATAACATGTGAAAGAGGTGTTCAATTTAGGATCGGTCTTATACGAGCGATATATGATAAATATATAAAATTTACCTCAAAATTTCGATCTCATCTTATATGTAGGTCACCTCATAAGGCGTGATATATATATATATATATATATATATATATATATATATATATATACATATACATATACACACACACACACACACATATATATATATATATATACATACTCGAAGATGTGAATCAATATAAAAATGTCTTAGAAGCAATACTGTTTTCGGCTACTCGAATTTACATGTCAGTGAAACTTGAACGGTGGTACGGTACGAATTACCGAAAAAATGGAAAAAAATCCCGTAAAATGTGTTTAGTAACTTATCTTTATCAGTGTTATATATATATATATATATATATATATATATATATATATATATATATATATATACACACATATCACCCGAATATATTTTCGAAAAATCTCCGAGAGAGACTCGCACACTCTACCTCCGTAACTCAAAACGTCCTTTTTTATTTTCGTTCGTTTGTCATCCAACACTTATAAACAAACACGGTAAACAAATAATCCACGTGCTATACAGGTCGCGTTATTATTAATCACTTTGCTATAATGCTATGCAAATCCACTGTAACTAGGAAGTTTACAGAGATGTAGTGTATACTTATTGATAATTACTTTTTGCAGTCATTAAGTTGACAAGTACGGCTCTATTTGGTATCGCGAGATCGCGTTCGACGATGTCACGGTCTAAATTTCTACAGTAGTTGGGTAAAGTATGGTCGTATACATCGGTATTAGATCATCGTAACGTATTAATATAACCTTGCATTGTCAAGGTTATAAAAGTAGTTATTATTACATGTGTATTCCAAGTATTGACGTACGCTGTATGTGTGTTTGGTGTAAGGTTAACGACGTATCCGTATCAACAGTGATCCGAGTTGCATATGTGTGTGTTAATGTGACAGAAACAAAACGCGCAGAAGTGTTTTTTCCCGAAAAAAATAAAAATAAAAAAAACGAGCCGGACAAACGAACGTGACAAAAGTGTGTTCTATGGAATTTGATGGATGCAGTTTAAAAAGAACATCACTAGCAATTATTTCGGATGAGTCAGGCGGCTGATAGAGAACGGTGTAGGCAGACAGATACATTATCTGGTACAGTCATTGTTCCGCGAGATCGATTAATTGTTACGGTGTAACGATGTAAGTTTTCGATGGAATCCGTTAATGTCATCCATCCAGACACAGAATTCGCATAATGAATCGAAACAGTCTAATAAAACCGACAGTCTATTAATCGATGAAATGTAAAGATATATTTAGAGATATGCTATATACTCGTATTTGCCCAAATGGACAATTGTTCCATCTTTTGCAATGTTTAACACTGGAAAATATTTAATTGAAACGTAATACATATATCTCCATTGTGTTTATAAAAAAAATGTTAAATGTCTCTCTGTGAAATTTGTGCAAATACTAAAATTTTAATAACAAATGTTTAGGTACTTAATCGTACCCTCTTCATAATATACAGATATTTAAAATACCCATTAATAATCAATAAAAAGAAGGAGTCAATGATCTCGAATCAAACGCAACCATATTAATTACTTCTAGTTATATGAGAAGAGTTTTGGAAGGTTTTATTTAGAAAAACTTGCCCTGGTTCCAAGAAAATCGAACTTCATTACCGAAAATCTGTTTAGAATGCATATTCAACATATACATATGTATGTGTGTGTGTGTGTGTGTATGTATGTATGTATATATATATATATATATATATATATATATATATATATATATGTATATATATATATATATATATGTATGTATCTATATACGTATGTGATGTGTGTGTGTGTTTCTATGTACGTATGAATAAATTTAAGATAACGATTGAAACACTCAATGAATATTTCATTCGGCGTATGATTTTTTCTCGTCGGGTGAAAACGAGAAGGAAAGAAAAACGTTTATTACCGTACGTCACGGACCATTAATCCGCAAACTTATTAAATACAAAAATAGCAAACGTGACACTTGTTCATTCCGTAAGTTGTTTTGCTTTTCAGTCGAACGTTTAAATTCAGATTTCGCTTCACGTCGAATCTCGCCCGCAACTGTCTCTACTATTTAACTGCACGCATGTAGTTGTAAAACGTGCGTTGTTCTGTCGTCCATCTGTGTTTTGACATTTAAAATGCTTAAATGATTGGAAACGGAATGGAAGAACGATACGCGACACGAATAGTAGATATACACAAACATACATACATACACGCACACACTCAAAAGTATCTCGTATCGTCAGGACAGTAACACGGAGTTACGGAAATATATTTTTTCTCTGTAAGATGATTCTGTTTTTTATAGCTTAAATGTTGAGCTCGCACCTGTGGCTTCTTACGCATCGACGCACGGGTGAGATATTCGATACAAAGCGAACAGATATAATGTCCAAGAATGACCGATGTAAAAATGCAAACTACACGTTGAAAGACTTACTTACTCCCATACATCCTGCATCGAAATCGATGCCACATCTAACAAGGAGAATGCTGAAGTGGAACTCTCAGGGCACTAGGCGTAAAATACAAATCTCCTAATAACTGTCTGGGAGAGGCACAGAAATAATGTGAAAATAATTAAGGGGCAATTTCAAATGAAGCTTCGACAGACCGTCGTGCACTGTGCCGTTCCGAATATGATGGATCACCACGATCGCCGTCGAAATGCGCCCAAAACGACAATCCAAAACTGATCAGTAATCGGCTTATTGAACATATATATTACTAGCGGCTCGTGGGATAAAATAAGAAAATTCATTCGCGAAACTGAATTTAGTGACCCGTGTCCGAACTGCATTGTGAGCAAATCTGCTGAAGTTAAAAATCGCAGAGACTACTACCCTCTACGGACCAAATATGTTAACGTCTCTATCGATGAGCGTGTAGACACATGTGAGTAGATATGAAAAACATGATGAAAAAACGCGACAAAATGTTCATGTAACGTGGATCAACCGTCAGATAAAGCATGTCTGCTATCGTTTCGATAATTTCAGTGCCGTCGACTTTTCAGTCATCGGAAGTCCTCCATTTCAGACCGTGCTTCGAGCCGCATCGATGAAAATCTTCTGATTGAACAACGATCGTGTACAACGCCGTGGCGCACAGTTATCCTTTTCGTGTCTCTCTGTGTTATACAGTTACACAGCGATCACGGATGACGACACGCGGTTCCGATCGATACGTTTCCGAATCCTTGCACGGTGCGGAGCGATGCACCGATCGTCGTGCGCGAGCGAGCGCGCGCTACGCCACACCGGATTATGTATCTTCGAGAAGAGTACGTCTTCGATGTACTGTTACTAGAAAGAGCTCGTGTGTCTACGCAAAGTGGCTGTGTTCAACCTCTCCTGGCTCCATTCATAAATAAGAAGATGGACGCGTTTGCGGCGCGGCGGGCCGGGGAGCGCGCGCGCCCGAATGTACACGGAGAGTGTAACTATATAGTACTGACTGTGGCCGGGGTCTGTCTTGTAAAGGCCAGTGTATGTGGAGTCGGCACGATTCGACGCCGACACTCACTGTCGAACGCACGTTTACGAAACAAGTGCAGCTCGGCAGCAGCGAGAGAACATCGTCGACGCGCGCGCGACCGAAAAGATTTCTTCTGTAAAATATAGTAGTAACGGCGAACAGACGGAAACGTGCATCTCGGAACGGCGGCGCAGATTTATTATTAATCGGTTCGTTTTCGCAAAAGAATCACTCGGAAAAAACAAACGTAATCGGGTGAAACACCTGTAAATAAATCGAACAGTAAACGGTTTCCATCGACGAGTATCGAACTCGGTGCCTCGTTTTCACTGTGACAATAAAAATCATTCGAAAATTATTCCGGTATACAGAGGATGTTTTCAAAGGCGATTTCGATGTGATTGTTGAACGGAGAACGTGCGAACTTCATAATACAATAAACAACAGATCTGTGACTGATTTGAACCGAAACGCATAGACGTACAAAGAACTATTTATTTTGAAAAAATATTAAAAAAGAGAACTAAATAATAATAATAATAATAATAAAAAAACTATTGAAAAATGTGTGAAATAACCGCGTCGAAGAAAACGTGTCAAATGAGAAGAAAGGGTGGTGTCAGCAATAATCAGTGTATTGTTATAAATAGGTTATTCAGATTGGGTTGCTGGGCGTTAATTGTAAATATAGCGACGGCGTCTAGATTACCACTCGAGGTGTTCCAACACCATCCCGAGCACTTACTACACCACCACAGGCCCGATTATTTGTTGGCGTCGACGTACCACGTGAAACCAGAAACGAAAGAAGTCAGGGTGCTGTATCAGATCGGTGTAAGTAATTCGATGATACATTTTTGACTTTTAAATTAACTCGATATATTAGAATATTGTTTCAAGATGAAAATGTCAAATAGTAGAATTGTTTTTTTTTTACCAAAGAATTTCATTTATCAGAGTATAAAATAACAATTAAATTTTTACTGTCAGCAATATGCAACTGGAAAAAATACATTTTATACCCAAAGAAAAAAATATTTCAGATAAGTTTTTTTAAGAAAAAAAATACACATTATGCTCTTATTAAAATTTTCTAGTGATATTCAATGAAGCCACTGTTTAAATTTTAACAAAATTAACAATTTTATTATAATACACTGTATTCAATTCTGTCGATATGTATATATATATATATATACAAACATATGACAGACAGAAGACATGTACATTTACATATTGAAATATCTTAGGTGTATATGAAAATCGTTAGATATTTATTTTTCCACATGCACATAAATAAGATCGTAGTTGCAGTTGAAATTAATGTATATATATATATATACATATCGAACTATAAATGAAAGGAAATTGTATTATTGTTTAATGTATTACTTTAAATGTTTTCAAGTCTCCCCTAAGCTCCCATGTGGGAATCATTTGTATAAATTCTATTAGATTTTTAATGTTTCTCCCTAAGCTTTACAATTTGAAAATATTAACAACAAAATGACGATCATTACAATATTCGTTAGAATATATTTTTTTTAAATTCATTACAATACGCACATAACAAGAATATCTATTTTTGTAACGAATATATGCAATTTAATTTTAGCTCCGTTCGCTGATTTTTTTTAAATATCGGATGTTATTGGTAAAAATAAGTATTTTAGAAATTGCTATCTTAGGTCTAAATAAAAATCACCGACATCCAATGAAAATAGTGTAGTAATTAACAAAAGACTTTTTTTACAATAAAACGAAAGATTGCAGTATACAAAACGAATGTTGAAAACAAAAAAATGACATACTTTCTCAACACAAACGAACAACAAGAAAGATTTAAAATTTATATATATATATATATATATATATATATATATATATATATATATAAGATCAACATATCTATCAACTTGAAAATAATATATGAAAATCAAATAAATCGGAGTGATAAATTTCGATAAACTAAAATGTTATAAAGCGAAAGTCTATTTCTTTAATAGACAACAGTAACAAAAAAAAAAAAAAAACTAGTTATTACAAATTGAAATTATTTAATTAACGGGAATAATATTAATTTGCTTAAAATTCAAATGAATGTTGTTAATTTTCTACATTCATTTTGACATGATCATTGAATCACATTAAACGCAGATAACTAACAAAAATAAAACATTCATTTAAATTCCAGACAAATAAATATTTTTCCTTTCACGTCCGCTCGAATTTAGCTGATGTACTCCTATTCATTATTTAAAAGAGTACACTTGTTATAAAAATATGTAAAATAATAGTAGACAGTTTTAAGATACCGAAGGGTGTATCAGTAAAATGTGCATTGGTACATTAGAAAAATATATCAAAGGTGTGTGTATGAAAATAATAAAATTAAATTTTGGAAGTATTTCTTTGAAAAGTAGAAATATAAAAACGTTAATTTGTAATACGACACGGATTGAATTTAATAATATTTTAATTGTATAATGCTTTGAATATTTTAATGTTACTATTGTTAATTTATCGATAATAAGATCTTCATCTGGCTTCCCTTTATTAAAGTAAGATCATATACCAAAAACTACACATTGTTTACTTATGGGGAAAAAAAACAGATAAAGCAATGTTTCTTCAGTTTCATTCGTTTGTGTCATTCTTTCATACTAGAAATCAATAACTTCATAAACACATTTTCGAATCGCTTTTACGCCGAACAGAAAAGTAGACACTTAAAATTTTTTTCATATTCAATTTTTAATAAAATGATCATTTTCGAAAAAAAAAACATTTTTTTTTTGTATTCGCACGACTGTCTTCGCTTATTGATTTTTTTTATTAATACACAATCAGGCTCTATTATAACAATATATTTTCAAATATAAATATATATTCTCAATCAATAAGTATATAGATAAATTCCAATATAAATTCGAAGTTGACGATTTCTGATTCGAGGAATTTTTTAACTTATGAAGCGTAACTCTCCACATGAGATGCAGAGGAGATAATACAGTGGCGGGAGAGAGATACTTGTCAGAAAATTATTTTAATTGTCTTAAATGTTTCATTGACGAATTCGAACAAAATCAGAATATCTCTGATATTGCGAATCTCATAGACGTGCAGATTGGCTTGTTTTAAAATTAAAACGCTTCGATATTATTCATCAATACATGCGACCGAATAAAATTCGAACGTTTCGGGTAACCTTCACGAGAGAAATAAATCAACACGGCAAAAAAAACACCACACATAGCACACATCTACATACATAATACATACATATATATATATATATATATATATATATATATATATATATATATATATATATATATATATATGTATGTATGTTGAAGATATGCAAGTGCTCGACTCTTTATATCCATTCTGTAGGAGTACATTACTGTTAAATACATATTTAAGTATTTATATTGTAAGTGCAAGTTAATTTCGTGGAAGACCCTCACACAATACATGACAAATTGCTCGTTCGTCTCTATAAATAAAACGTTTGCTTTAAGATTCAGATTGAGTGTGCATTAGAAACACACGAATATCGCGAACTGTACACACATGCATAGCACACCCATACTTTATGTATGTGTGTGTGTGTGTGTATATATATATATATATATATATATATTCAATCGTGTGTGTGTGTGTACAGATACCGCACGAACGGTACGGTTTATATAATAGACGGCAACAGGTTGTGGTGTTTGTCGATAAATGAATGCTAGCCGCCCGTTGCGATCGCGACGAAACCACGGCGTTAACAAACGATATCTCCTTGTCTGTTGTTGTTGTTATTATTGTTATTGACTTTATAGTTATTGTTATTATCGCCAGTCGCGGCGACTGACTGGCTGACTCTGATCATCTCAACAGTAATATATACGTTAGTAGTACGTCGCCTGTGCAGACGACACGAGGCGTTTTTTTTTCATCTATAACCATTTCCTCGCGCATCGGTCGAAAGATAACATCGTCCGAATGTTTGAATAACGGCGGCGATACATGACGGTAGATTCGTTTTTTTTTTTATCTGTTTTCCGATCCAATGGTAACTTTTCAACAAACGCTTTCAGTTTTTGAGTTCTTATACTTTATGAAATCCGCAACGCAATAAAAAAAATAGTTCTATGCATAGATCGTGAATGTCCACTCACATTCACAAATGAATTGTTTTCTTCGACAATCAAAATCGACCGATAATAATTTATTTTGAACCTTTGTGATTTCTGGAGTGAAAAAAGAATTCATTTGTAAAAGTAAATTGTCAGAACTGTACTGTGTAACAGATCTGTTTTTTTATTACCAATTAACATAAGTAAGATCGAGAAAAAGATATAATTCACAAACGAGACATAGACGGATTCGTAAATCGATATTAAGACGGCATACAACATTTGAATGTATAGTTTTAAAAAATCAATCGCCCATTCTCCCATCTCCGCTCATGGCGCAGTATCACGCGCGGTCTGTCCACGAGCGCGCAGCATGCCGATAAATCGTACCTGTAGCACTAAGTCAGATCGGACGTCGTCGTCGTGGACGACGACGACGACTGCACACCCGCGTGCGATGGTCAGACGGGAGGCTAGACACGCCCGCGATCGTGCTGATTTCATTTTTCGGTCGTTCGTGTACATTCTCTCCCGATTACGGCTCTTGATCGCAGTGCGTTGTTTATTTCGTAACGTTGCGTGAGCATTTTTTTTTATCCCTGTGTACAACCACAGAATCGTCATCGCTATGAAATCACATTTCTGGAATGTGTTTGCACGCCACACATACACGGAGGCGCTCGTACATGTGCGAGAGCTTACAAAAAAAATTCGAAAACAGATCTAACTCTATCAATTTGCCACTGGCGCGACTGATTCTTTCCGTCGACATTAGAAACGATAACACATTCGTCGTAACGAACAAACGGACACAAATTGATTCATTCGTAGATTCTCGGTATCAATGGGATGGAACCAATCTGTGATAAATAAGAATATTTAAAAACGATGTTGTGTCCGTTTTGTTTTTTTTTTCAGCAGAAAAACATAGTATATTTAATGGTCGTTAAGTGGTGATTCAGAAAGACATATCGTTTCAGATGTACATTTTTAAGACACATTATACAATGTATTCACAGAAAATGCACTCGTACTAAAATGAAAATTACAGAGGAAACCAATTGTTTTCTGTTATACGACATACGTTCAAGATAATACCCTCCTATTCACCCTGGAATTATTGACAAAGTCAATGGCTCCATTTAAAATTTGGATATTTTTTTTCTCTTATAGATATTCTATAGTATATTAACAAGAGTGATCAATATATTTCACTCGTAGGTTATACGCCTATTAAATAAATATGTCTTGAATAATTTGCACGAACGAATTGAATCATTCGAAATGAGCTTAAACATATTTACAGAATATTAATTACATATATTTAGCATATATATATATATATATGTATATTTTGAAAAAATCCCAAATTCATTATACACAATGACCTATTTCCCATCTATTTGCTAACAACACACACCAACATTGCATTCTTCCTGTTTATCATTCGATATTACGATTCTCGAACTGAAGGCGTGGACATTGTTTCTTAAAACACGTTTCATATTACACCAAGTTTCATATACATATCTCTATGTATGATTACATTATATATCTATACACACACACACATATGTTATGTGTGTACACGCGTGAGTGTGTATTACGGTGTGTATTGAAATCACAGGATATGAATATTGTGTTACACAGCCACCTATTGCTACGCATGAGCTGTGCTGCAGGTTGACCTGAATGCTTATTTATGTAAAGACAAGATTTTAAAATATTCCAACACTATTTAACATACGTGTCATTTATTCTCTTTCACATGGTCAATTTACATTCCAATAGATTGAATCAATCTATTATTAGATAAATAAGAACAGGCGGGCAGGTTCAACAGTCACTACACACGCACACACACACACAAATATTTATTTATACGCATGGACCAAATATACAGCGAGTGCTGTTATATCATCTAATATCAGATTGTATTGTGTCGGTAATATCTGCCGAAACGAATATATATATATATATATATATATATATATATATATATATATATATGTGTGTGTGGTTGTGTATATATACGTATGTATGTATGTAATTTGTGGCTGATATAGTGTTTCATAGTTCAGATTTCAGTTTCACTTCTGATAGTGTAGAATGTAGGTTTATTTATCTCATTGTGTCGGGCGTGATTTCCTTCACAAGATCGAGCTTTGATAAGTGTGCAGTTTAAAACCAGTGACAGGGAAACTTATGAACATTAAAAAGATCAAGTAATCAATTATATTTGAAAACAAATTATATATATATATATATATATAAACTTTCGTATACAATGAGTTTCGCCGTTTTCCTCTGACATGTTAAACACGAAATCGTGAAAACTCGTTGTTAGAAGCATTCACAACCTGTTATTTTTAGACCGTGATTTTAATCGAATTAATTTTTACAACGGCGATAGCACATGTAAAAATAAACAAATCGATGCACATATCATGAGCGAATAAATACCCCGAGACATGTAACTCATTTCTTTTTAAGTCTTCTGTGTGTGTGTGTGTGTGTGTGTGTAATTTATTGATCATACACGTGCGCGAATAAAATCGGCTGCACCGACGAAACCGCACAATTAAATAGTTGTAAATTATAAAAACGAAACCGACTGACGTCCAAGATCATCTAACCTGTACTTATTGAATTTCTGATTTCATTCGTAATCGGGTATTATTAATAGAATGGAATCGAAAAAAATTACATATACACACATACACACAACATACATACATATATATATATATATATATATATATATATATATATATATATATATGTATGTATGTATGTGTGTATGGGAGGGAAAAAACGGTAATTGTTTTATCCTTGAGAGCGTTTATTTTCAGATGATAATCAATTATCCACCACCTACTGGATAACACAATTCGGCTGTATCGAACACAAGAAACCGATTGTATCAATCCGACTGTTAAAGATCATCATTGTCGTCATTGCCTCCCATACATTTATGACTTTATCGAGATAAAATACGCAATTATGAGATGAAAACATGTAAACGAATTATTTACAGTGGTCCGCTAAAGGTTATTATAGAAACAGAAAACAATGTCGATCTAAAAATACACATTTTCTGTTATACGCGAAACGAGATTCGACTGCGATTATGATTCCAGATATCAAATGAGATCTTGGAGCCTTGTGATTATATATATATATATATATATATATATATATATATATATATATATATATATCTCAAATGTTTCTTTTCCAATACATAACTTAATCGTCTTGTAATTATTCTAATTATATATATATAATGTTGGTCGTGCGTTTGTGAAACGGATTTGGACATCGGAATTTCGATACTGAAAAGAACGGGCGAAAAAAAAAACGATAAACAAAACCCGCCGTCGACATCTCGACCGTCCAATGCAAAACGATAATCGCGTCGACGTGGTGTGTTGTGTTAATCGAGATCCGCCGGTACTGGAACACCACACCAGTCATCATCATGTCCATCAAAATAACGACACAACAAAGCCGTCGTCGACTGACCGAATCAATGGATACGAAACAGATGCCCGTGAAGAAACACGGTGGGCAGTGACTACCGCACCTACTATAATGTGTTTCCGGTCATAATTTTTGGCGCGCGAAACTGGTTTCGTCCGTCGCTAACGTAAACTTTAATGATGCGCGAAATAAATACCGAGCAATAAATTATCGATGTCGCGAGCGACGGTTCACATCCGCCGAACGGGTTTGGGTTACGACGCACGGTCACGCAGCAGTCGTCGCACGCACAATGGGTAATAATCGTGCGGTCCGGCTCTTGCGCTTCGATGCCGGACTGAACGCACCATGACAATAACGCCATTCGTTTATTATATGTGTGATGAATTAAAATACTTTCGGATCGTTCGGCACTGTATAACAGAAGTGCGATAACGAGACCTGACCGTTCGAATGAAGGGGCGGGCTTCTTCCGTGCCACTGAATTGCCCGGATAGAAAATTAATTTTAAAACTGCAATTACCGAGCTAATAATGATATTTCAAAAAACCAACAAACAGACGAGTAAATATGAATGTGAACCTTCGACGAGCATTCGCTTTAATCGTTAACACGACTACTGAAAAATAACAGATAAAAAGATATCATCGCATTCGAAACAACTGGCGTTTGTCGATTAATTGAAAATTTTTTTGAAAAAAAATAAAAATGATCGAGCGATTCGTTCCTTCTCGCCGCGAAACATACGATTTATTCATTCATTTTCGAAACGTCAACATCGAATAACGACATATTCCGTACATGTGTGTGTGTGTTTTAATCTATTTGTACACAGATCTAATCTATTTATAGAGCACTGATGTAGTGTTTTGAATTTTTTTAAAAAAATGTTACAATAATCAATCAATCCGACTGAACGTACATACACATTAGTTTTAATGGAAAACAGTTGTTAACATAATTTATTCAAATCATTCAAGAGAGGGGAAAAAAACCAGCTCTATGCACGACCAACTACAATTTCGCGGAACGTAGAAGGACGAAACGTGCAAGGAAAAAAACATATAAGAGATATTCAACAGGTACGTAACATCTGTTCGTCGGCCGATACAATTAATGTAACGATACACGGATCCTTAACCCAAAGAAGCAAAGAGAACGTGTGTGTGTATACAACATCATCGATAACAATAATAACAATAAACAATGAAATGGAAATGAACGTGCGTCTTATTAATGTGCCCGATGACATTTAGCGAGAACAAAAATAGAGAGAGGTAGAGAAAACGAGACAGAAGAGACCACCGCGCCGTGCAATAGCGAACGACGTATTGACGTCAAAGTTACTACCTACCTCAATTTCTAACGTTTTGCATGTGTTTTTAAATAAACGGCGTGCCCGAACCGACCGTCCGACCGCCGACACTCGTTTCCATCTAACAATCCGTCCGTTTCGTACGAACGTCGTCATTGCTGGCAACAAATTGTGTTACCACACGCACACGCACACACTTCTGTGCGTTCTTCTGTCGTCGTCGTCGTTACAACACGCTGCCGTGTCGGTCGTGCGGCGTACGCCGTACGCCGCCGTCGAACGCACTGTGATCGAACGGACGCCCCGCGCGCCGCTCGATCGCGAACACGTCTTATTAATTGCCATAACGAAACATTCTATGTAAGGTATCGACAGACACGTGGGTCGTGGGTGAGTTCGTGTAGGACTACGAGGCTGACTGACTGATGGACTCGTGATAAAATTATTAACGACTCATTTGCATAACACACACACACGTGTGTGTGTATATGTGTGTATGTATGTATTTATACATATGCATATGTGTACACTCAAATTAAGAATGACCAAATATTTCCTTAAATTGATTAAAAAAAGGGTAACTCAAATCTAATGTACAATGTATCAAGTAAAAAAGATCAGGTAGCCTGACTCTTTGACAAATAGCTGGCTAACCAAAAACAAAAAAAAAAAAAAAAAAAACAAAAACAATGTGATCAAAAATGTTCAGTAGATCATTATTGATCATTTTTAATTTCCGCTTAAGTTTACTTCAGTGGTGTTCCCAAACAGTATGTAACAGGTGACTTTTACCGTACACTATTCCATAAAACACATCACACGTGATTATATACATGTATATATACAAATGCATATATATATATATATATATATATATATATATATATATATATATATATATGTATATGTATATAATGGTGTCAAGGTGTTATTTACATATTAGAAACGACTAAAATGGCGTAAACACATTTATAATCGATTGAAATAGGTCTTGTAAATACATTATTAATTATGGCTATGCCCACACACTAATGTATACGTATACGTGTGTATTTGTGTGTACTATATTTAGAATTCATTAAAAATATATGAAAAACATTACGAAAATGTATTAAAATGTCTACACATCGTTCAAATAGAAAACATGTTGTGCGACACCCTTATTCAGCAGTGGACAGAGAGAGAGAAAGAAAGACATTTTTAATTTCTTCTAATTGTGTACAACGAAAATTACTAACAAGTATGTTTTGTAAAAAAAAGTGTTTCACTACTGTTTACTACATGAAAACGAAACGTAAATAAATCTTGATAATTATATAGACATAAATGAGTTTAGAAAATTTGCTTGTTTCATTCGGTCACATGTACAGGCTTATAATATGACAAGTGGGCAAGCGCAGTGAACCTGGGGGTTGGTGAGTGCAGCGCACAGCGGGGCGAAGCCTCATAGTGCTATTATAGAAAGGAATGACGTACTTTACCTCTCAAAAAAAAAAAAAAAAAACTAATTTGTTAAACATCGTTTACGTTTCTATTATCCCACCTACAACTTGACAATTCGAACTCTGGTTTAAAGCAATGGAAAATCTAACAATGAACCATACCTTCTTTTTCTTTTTTTCTTTCATCACATACATACATACATATATATATATATATATATATATATATATATATATATATATATATAATTTATTATTACTATCTATCGATGCGTAATGATCGATTCAAATCAAATCGAACGATTCCGTCCGCGCATCCCAACGATCCGAGCAATAAAGCTGTGATGTCACGCGCAGGTGTTTCGAACACGTGCAGTGGGAAAAAAAACAGAACGAGCGGACGAACCGAAATAATAATATAAATAAAAAAAAGGCAACAAATCATCTCTCGTGTCCGAACGATGAACACCTACACACACAAACGTACGCACACACGCACACCACGAACGCAACCACCACTGGCGTAGTACAAAGTATTCTAAAAATCGACTACCAGATTGTTTCTGCTAGGATTATAATGTCAGCGTGGAACGGTCTCGCTCAGGCCGATGTAAACATCTCTGGCCATTGTCCTTTCACGCAATCACACATGACGGTGTGTATACGTGCATTATATATATATATATATATATATATATATATATATATATATATATATATATATATATATATATGAGAGGAGAATAGTATATATTTATTATGATTTATTAAAAATTAAATATGATTCAGACAGTATTTCAAAACAAAATAATATATATATATATATATATATATATATATATATATATATATATATATATATATATATATATATATATATATCATTGTATACGATGTTATGTCGTGCGGTGAAAATATTAAAAAGTAACATTGTTCACGCATTTACTTGTTCATTTTGTGATTTTTTTCCCGTTAAAACGGCATGCTTGTAAAAATCATATGTCGATATTTTTATACACCGTTTAATTGTATGATGGCATCGTTATCGAAATATCCATTAATCAGAATCAAACATGATATTTCTATTGAAAATTTCTAACCTGGTTTTTTTATCGGCTATGGAGTTAAAAAAAGAATTAGTTTGTAAACCCATTTTAAATAGTAACAGTTTTATTAATCATGTAAGGTATATTATATATATATATATACACACACAAATTCATACATACACTGACCAAATAGATACAAGAAAACTTACTAAAGACTAATTAAATAGAGAAATACTATTATATAGTTATCTTATTTGCGTTTTATTGTATTATTGTAGGCAGCAGATTTTTCTCGGGAAAACCTTTTTTCGAATCTCAAGCACTGTCTCCTAAATCCTGTAAAAATCAATTTGCAATCCTGCACCTTATGAAGAGAAGCCGAGAGAGAGTGTTACTTAAAATTCCGTTTCGATTTACGTACGTTTCAATTTCAATGATCAGCACATACATGTGCATCGAGATGAAGAAATATATATATGGAAACACAAGTCAACAAATACACAAACATGACGTATATCGAATACACCGTACGGGACACAAACGACGCATGTAATTAACATGAATGCATGTTTTTGTTGTTCGATCCACATGTGGATGACGGCCACATGTTTTGCAAATGTTATCGTCAAGTATTCGATTGTAAACAAAGGTGTTTTAAAATACGTATGCACATGAATATATATATATATAATGTGAACGTGCAAGATTCGTGTTATGCGTTCTAATCATTGTCATCAACAGGTTTTTTTTTCAATAATGGGATCCCTCTCGCTTCATGATTTAAATTGTATGAAAATGAGTCATGTTTCACTCTTAACAAAGCGGTACACGTACCATAAAACTTGCTCAAAACAGATTAATTACCTCTTATATATATATATATATATATATATATATATATATATATATATATAGTGTGTGTGCGTGTGTGTGTATGTTGCACACTCATCGGTTGTCAGAACCTTTCGATCTTAATATAGCATAATACTGGAAAATATCCCCGGAATGTTCTGCGGTTTGTGTATATATTAATTCTCTGTTCATTTGTGTTTGTTTCGCTTTTGTTATTAATCCAGTCATTTCATTACGATCGTAAATATGAACTTGTTTTTATACGAACATGTGCGGTGATCGGGTTGACTCAGCGCTGTGAAATGCATGACGAAGATTCGAAACAGGGGATCGAAACAAAAATGTGTTGTCGACGGGTCGTTGGTCGGTCACATATCGTACGATCTGTGGATGTTTGCGTCGTTCGATTCCTTTGTTTGTATAAAAAAAACACATAGAGGCAGACACATACACATCATATGTGTATGTATATGTTTATATATATATATATATATATATATATATATACGTGTGTGTGTGTGCATAATTGTGTAAATAAATTGTAGCCTTGAAGCCGTCGATTGTTTCTTGATCATGCTTTTGGAATGATAGAGCGATTTGAAAAATGTGAATATTCCAGTTAAAGTTAGAGTGATTTGGCAAACTGTTATAGATAAGTGATTGTATTAGAATTTGTGAGCATGTGCAAGTGTAAATGAACATTCCGCTCAACAGTTTGCGTGTAACTCAAAGTGTTACATATTGTTTGCGCGCAAGTACAGCTCTGACACTGTCACACTTGATTTTCACAAATGAATTCTGTTTCACCGTACAAACGACAAAACATTTTCCAGATTACGAATGTTCAGTAAATGATTACTGATTACTTGTTGAGAGCGTGCCAAAAATGATCAATAATCATTTGCCGGAATGAATCGAAAAATAATTCGCCTGTGAGAAATACCGTACGCCTGATAGTGTCTCTTCTTTTATAAGCTTGAATAAATTTCAATAACTAACGAGCTTCTTATATTAAGTAACAAAGAAAAAATGAAAACGAAAACGTGATGAACATTTCTGATGTTGGTTTACTCGAGTTATTGCATTGTAAAATGAAATTAACAACTATTGCTATTCTTCTGGCAGTCAATTAACAATAAAAGTATGCACGGCAGTTAGTTTCAGTCAATTAAAAACGTACATTACTGAAAAAAAAGTGTAATACTTATCAGTTGCCAATCATCGCGATTTAATTGTCCATTGTTAGATTCGAACGGCTGTGTAAAAACGGGCGAATAAATTATGTCGAAGCTGTATGTATGTATGTGTGTGTGTATAAATATATATATATATATATATATATATATATATATATATATCATACACATCAATTATTAAAATAAGCTAATTATTACCAAGAGTTCATAAACGGATAGTCGGTAAAAATATAACAAGATTTTAGAACAAGGCGTCTATAAAATATATTTTAGATCAAGAAACTGCGAAAATGGAAATTTAAAAACAAAAACAATATTAATATCCTGGTATTGCCAAGTATGAATATGCTTGATTACAATGGAAACAAAGAGATTGTTTTTTTTTCTAGCAACTTAACGATTACGAATATAACTGAAAGATATATCTCTGTATGTTCTGAATATTTAACTTTGTTTACTTAATATCTTTCGGGTCGGGTCATTCTTTAATTATATGACATAAAAGGCTATTAACATTTGTTCACACGCGTTTGAAAATTATGAGCACATTTTATATGTTGTTTTCGGTTTTTTGATTTTTTTTTAAAAAACAAAACGTCCACTGCAAAAGAACACTATATATATATATATATATATATATATATATATATATATATATATGTATGTAAGTATGATGAGGGTACGTGTGTGTGTGTGTGTATGTACGACATTTTCATGTTTCACAGAATATCGAAACAAACAAACGGATCGTCGTCGAACGACTTCTTCTGCAGGACAGGTAGATGATGAGCGGCACCCACTTCCGGTCGACCGCGAGTAGAGAACCGTCTTGTTTTGTACGGTGTCGCTGCCTCCGGTTTTTATCTCGTCATTTCAATCGAGATTGACATATTGCAGGCGACCTCTTCTCACTCCGCCGTCCGTCCGTCCATCCATTCCATTCCAAGAATCACGTCCGTTCGTACGTACGTTGTCGTTCGAATGACCATCCGCATCAACACACAACACGCAGAAGACGTGTCACCGACACATTTTATTCTTCGTTTTCATGTCATCCGTCGACATCCACCCGCATTCGTATCCTCCTGGCATGTAAAATCACAACGGCCGATCGTTGTTCGTTCGTTTTGTGTGCTGCATGTACGTTCGTCGGTAAAAAAAATAGAAATGTACAGGTGCGCTGGCGGGGGGAGACGGGGAATAAGTTTTTCAGAATTGTATCGTGGCGAAAAATCGAAAAGGCTGGTCGTAAATAAACGAGACAGCGTCCAAGGCAATCAGATATGTCGATGCCGATTCACTTATACGCGGCGATAGAAAAATACGACTATTTGAAAAATGAACGTTCTAAAAATCAGAAAGGTACAAATACTATCGAGTGTGTGGAATAGTAAATACTTTTGATAGAGAAAAAAAAGGTACCGCAACGATTTCGAAATTCCGAAACCTAAACATATTCGTATGACGGTCGAAAAATCTCGAAACAAACAAACTAACCGGCGTGAAAGTGAAAGCACGCTTAGACTAAACATTAAATAATAACACCAATAAAAATTAAAACACTCAATTGGCTTACGAGAGGAAAAAAACACAAGAGCACGTAATTAAAATGTTACAAAACTGTGTTTTTACACAAAAATCGCATACACACCTATATACACACACACACATACATACACACACACACACACACACACACACACACACACATATATATATATATATATATATATATATATATATATATAAGGTATATTATTTCCGGTCGACAAGCTGATCAAGTCAATCGGAGAGTGTAACACGAACGAACTAAATCAAGGAGAGGCATTACACGGTACCAATATATAACATGTGTGCGTATTTGTATATTCAAGTACATGATAGTAAATTGTTTACATAGCAATGATCGATATATATATATATATATTAGTATGTCTATATAAACATTCTCGCAGGTAGATTTTTTTATTGGTTTATAAAGTTTTTAATGGATAATTTCGATTTTGTATATATATATATATATATATATATATATATATATAAAATTGCGAATGAGCTGGAAAGAGATAGAAATTCGCGCGCGTTAAAACGATGACAAAAGATAGCTGTTGTCTATCAATTGCTCGTCAGCCGTCTTGATTTCGAATCGTTGTCGGTGTTTTTATGGTATCAGCGGGTTACGTACAAGCGGGGAGACGAACGGCGAGTTTGTTCGAGAGCGAATACCGGCGAGATAGATAGTCGACGAGCTAACCAGCCCAGCTACTAGCAAGCAGCCCGATCCGACCGACCGGCTTTCCATAGCTGGAAGCCAAGTCCGTCGTCGTTTCATTCATTACGGTCGGAGCGAGGTCTGCACGCAGCAGCACTCCTTTCCATTCATCGGGGGGCCCTGCTTGTATGTACGTTTGTAAGCGAGTGCGCGCCGTCGTCGCCGCCGAACGAGTTCCATTCATCACTTCGAGACGTAGAGCTGCGGCGGCGGCGGCGACTACGATACCACTAGACCACAGTCCGGGCCCATTCATGCAATTCTTACGCGCGCGCGCGCGCACACACACACACACGCACGCACGCACACAGTCGCACACGCTTACAATGCTGTGTCGTATTTGTCGCAGCGGGACGAATAAACTTTTTAGAATATATATCGTACAAGAGACCGAAAATGCGTTCGTACAAATCGTACTAAAATCCAATCGCACAGTCCATGAAAAACCGTTCTGTCCAGCTAGAATTTCTTCTTAGAATACTTAATTCGTACAAAGCGTTTCCCATACGTTCACTGCATATAGTAGAATCTTTTCGTCGCCCCCCTTCTGTTCAGATCAAGTACGCACTATAAATAATATTTGAATAGCAGCACAGTGGTTTCTCATTTGCATCTAAACATTAATAAGTATTGTAACGCGAGCAGAGGGACATTCTCGCCACAATGTTTATGCGATGAAGAATTGATGCACGTGGTGGATATGTCGCTCTTTCTTTTCGCAAAAAAAAACAGTATATTCGGATAAGAAGAAATAAATGAAAATCAAATCCGATATTCAATATTGAAATTAATTCGATTTCATCGTACGATCGAGCAGTACACGAAAATAACAACAGAAAAATCTACAGTAACGATGAAATATAACAACAAAACGTTCGCGGCAGCCCAACACGAACACGTCGATTCTTTTTTATCTTCTTCGCTCGTTCAATTTCTCTTTCATTATTTTTCAATTATGTTTTTGTGCGAATTGAAACTAAATCATGTTTTTACAGTAATCCGTTACAGAACAACCAAAAAAAAAAAAAACACAATTTTGTTTACGTACTACAAACTCTACATTTATATTATCTGGAATAATGACCTGTATAACAGCTTACAAATCGAACGAATCCGCGAAAAAAAAAATAAAACCAACCGACCTAATTCCCAAATCAACATATCGATTTTTCCTACGTGTACGTATTTGTATGTGTGTGTACACACACACACACACACACACACACACATATATATATATATATATATATGACTGTACTTGAACAAACATCCACGACACAATTTCGTAACGTCGCATAAAATCACCATTAAAAGAGTTCTTATCACCCAACGGCCAACATTTTTATCGTTCTCGTTCGTACCATTGCCGATTTTCGATAAAGAGTTACGTTGTTGCAATCCGTTCGATATTTACAATCGTTTCATATAAATAAATAAATAAATAAATATATTTATATGCGTACAAAAGTTTTACACGTAAATATTCGTGACTGAAAACTAGGTCAGAGCGACGGCGGCGGCGGAGGTGGCTGCTGCTGCCGCCGCTGCAGCAGCAGCAGCCTCAAACGTTCATCATGGTATTTATTTCAGTTCTCTCGTCGCATTGAGAGTAAACGTAAAACGGAAGTGTTTGTATAATCTTCTTAAAATCAACACACAAACATATTGAATGCGTATCTAAAATGCTCGTCGTGTCCTACGTTCTCTGTGTGTGTGTGTGTGTATGTTCTCTGTTTGCTTCTGTTGTGTGTGTGTGTATCCTTTCCTGCCCGAGTAAAATGAAAATGTATACAGGCAGGCATACACAATTTTTTTTAATGTACACACACACACATATATATATATATATACATACATACACATACTTCTTTAGCCTTCATCTACTATTGTATAAATGCATCTTACACATATTCCCTAATTAAACGATCCGCGGTCAAAAAGTCGACCTTAACATTACGTACTCTTTTTAGACTGTAAATGTTTTCTTTTCGAAATTTAGTTGTGAATTTCCTCTCGAAATTTATATACACAAATGAACTCTTTTCTCACTCCACAAATCGCACCAAATTTTTTTCGAACATCGAAAATACTCAATAAATTATTATCGACCACTTTCGACTACTATCAACGCCATCGTCCACGGAGCGTCAATCGACAAAACTGAAATCGATATTTCGATTGAATTCGACGGACATTAAAGAACCGGAGTAACAAGCTTTGAAGCTCATCACCCTCTCGGTACGATGATAACACACACTAAAATGCTTTATTAATCGAATCGAATTTTAATGAAAGGGTAACAACATTATTATTATTATTATTATTATTTTTTTTTTTTTTTGTAAAAGTGAACGTTCAATTTTGCCGTATACTTAAAACTCGTTTCGTCATAATTTCGTTTCCAGAAATATCTACAATCTTATCTATTATCTTTTTTTTTAGAATTCATCGAATCGCTACTTCCACACATAAGTGTGGTTTTCCCGGCATGAGAACCACACGTACTCCTGTATGTATGTCCTACTGTGTGCGTGTGTGTGTGTGTGTGCGCGCGCGAGCGCGCGTATGGTATATTTGTATGGACAAATCCCTCGAAATCGAGCATTAACACATAATAATCAAACGATGAATAAAACATACATAATTCATATCTTCTAAAGAGATCTGTGCTCAGCAAATTGGATGTAATAAACTCTAGAACAATTACGCATTCATTCTCACGATTATGACCCGTTTACCTTCACATAGCATAACACGTACATATCATATACACACATATATATATATATATATATATATATATATATATGTATGTATGTGCGCAGAATTGTATGTCCGTATTGCGTACAAGCATGTACAAACGTATTCTTATATATTGGCATATTTTTTCGTACGCTGCCGCTGTCTATCAACAAAACAAACAGACCGTATGAAAGGGCCGGAAATACCGGAACAAACTATAAATATGCATAGGTATCCATAACGACCCTGTCGTTCTTGAAGGGACACAGGAAACAAGGTCGTTCGAGGTTTCATTGTGTACATACTTTGGCGTACCTACACTCCTATTCACACACATTTACACCGATATATCCATTCATCGGAATATATATATATATATATATATATATATATATATATATATATATATATATATATATATATGTACACACACCAACGAATGCGTTGATTTATCCAGTTATCTACGATCATTCGAGATTTCAAAAAATATTTTTGTTTACTGAACGTTTCCGCAAACACGATCCACTTTCTGTATGTAATTGTAAGAACCGAAAATTGAAATCTAAGCGAGTCACGGATCTTGAATAGGTTTGATCGAGGCAACAAACAAGCGGCCGGATTGAAAAAAAAAACTATTACTAATTAATTACATTATATATATAAATCAACGAATGTATCGACTTAGTTATCTACGACCATTTAGTTTTTCTCAAAAAATACATTTGTTTTCTGAACGTTTCCGCCGCAAACGTTGTCAACTTTCTGAATATAATCACAGAAACACAAAATGAAATCTAGAGTAATTCATTGCTCTATGAATAGATTAGATAGGAATATCAAAAAAAAATCAATACATACATACGAGTTAAGTATCTAACTATTAATCGATTAATAATTAAGTAAATCATTCTCTCGCGCACATATATATATATATATATATATATATATATATATATATATATATATATATATATACACATACACACACACAAATGCACACGAGTGTGTGTGTGTGTGTGTATTAAATGTACGTTTGAAAAGGAAGTTCACGCATTTATTATTTATTACAAACAATCCTTTATTTTAAAATTAAGATTTCACTTCTTATTCGCACAGCATTATATGTGCATATACCCGCGATATTTGTTTCCTGTGTTCTGAATTTTAAAAATAACACATAGATCGAAAAACTGATACCGGCCCACTCGCGGTTCTCACATTTTGCTTTTCATTAAAGTCACGGTATTTTGATAATTAAATTGAGACTGCTTTTTTTTAGAACAGGAACTAGACGCCACCGTTTCATATTTAAAAATAGACACACATACACACACACATTCATTCATTCATTCATTCAATTCATTCGCACATAAACGGACATTTCTTTTAAATACACACACATTATATATATATATATATATATATATATATATATATATATATATATATATATGTATGTATGTATACACGAGTGTGTGTGTTTATGTGTATTCGATGTGGAGAAAAAGAAGAGGAAAAAAGCGCACGTTATAAATTATGCTAGTGGTGATCTTGTATTTGCAAAAATGGTCAAGGTGAAGCAGCGTACGGCATTCGTGCATATATATATATATATATATATATATATATATATATATATATATATATATATATATATATATGCGGGCTATTATTTAACTATGTATCGTGCGCAGTCACTATTTTTATTTTGTTTATCGACATTCGGATAACGGACAAAAATGCAGATGGAACGACGTTTCGGATTCGATTTGTCCGCAAATCGTTTCCGGATGCGAATCAATCGAACGACAGCGAACGCGCATAATTCTACGTAGATTCCACTCGTTCAAATCGTTTGAATTAAACACCGATCGCAACTGCTGCGCAGTCAGTCGAACTGTGGCACATCGTTCGAATAGTTTTCTTTCTCTGTGTGCGATTTGGCAGAAAGGAGGAAAGAGAACGAGGTTAAGTCGATATTTTTAATTATGATCGGTTTGTACACATATCCGCACACACTCGTAAATGACGGTTCTGTTTCAGATGTCAAAAGTCACGTTTTCGGAATCAAATGTCAATGTACTATACTGTTACGTCGGCCGAATGTGCCATCACATAATAATCGACAAATCTACCCAATGTGTATATATATATATATATATATATATATATATATATATATATATATATATATATATATATATATATATATATATATATATATATATATATGTATATTTCTGATCTCATCGGTCCTAATTATGACAGTCGTCATTTTCGAAATGTATATGAAAAAATCCAATTCGAAAAATTAACACAATCTTTGTTCTACATACTGAATATAAACGTTACATCCAATCAAAGGGTAGGAATCAAATATACGAAAATATTTCTGTACGCATACAAAAGGCAAGAACCGAGATTTTATTTATGTATCTCGATAAAGCGGACGAATGAATGAATGAAAAGAAGAAAAAAAAAACGGACAAAAACTTTCAAGTTACACCTTAAGGCCAGTGTACTGCTGTCTGCACAGGATAATTTATTACTTTTATCCGTCAAACACTAATACTACAAGGAATTATATAGCACAATTGAATTTTAAAGGATGCTCTCTTTACCTGCCAGCCACGCAAGCGGATCGCGTGGCTGGCGCAACGTCCATTTAGGGATGTACAAATATATATATATATATATATATATATATATATATATATATATATATAATTACTATAAACGAAAATAGGAGAAGATTAGACCGATGACTGCTTCATATAAACACGTTGTATTGGGTTGGAACAAAAGTTCGTACCGTTTTTAGGGTGAAATTCAAAGGCAGTGTCTACTTATTTCGCGCATACATTTATTCTAATACACGTGTGCCATTTTGATCGACCACCTGTCGCCATCTTTCGCGTAGTTTCATTATTCCGTCGTCGCAGAACTTGGCATCTTTCTGCGCGATCAACTGATCCAGGGGTGGTTCCCTGCAGGCTTTCGGGGGAAGTGAAGATTTTTCCATTCACAGAATTGCACAAAAGTTGCAGAGAACGAAACACTGAAATATGTCGCCCGTCAGAACAGCACATATGGGACCACGTCACATAATCGAGCTGCGCGCACGAAACCGCAATTGACGACGTGTACTGGAAAACGCTACGGGCTTTCGTTCCAACACCCCCAATACACATTTATGGTATGTCTTCAGTCGATATTTTGTAGCAAAATATTACAAACGTATCTCGCCACAGAATGTCTTGTAACTATAGGCGCTCACTGGGATCGATCGATACAGATAAACAGAATGTATGCAGCACCGTGTTCACTGCAGATGTCTCTATGATCTTTTAAAAAAATACACACGTACATTTTTAAGCATGAAATTTAAGCAAACCTCTTATTTTCGTTCTGCACTAAAACAATAAGTCGGGACTATTTGTATAATTACGGTGGTTGAACGTAACTAATTCGGATCAAAATCGGAGACTACTTCCGTTCGTGTGTGAACGGTCGACCTTGTGCACCCCTAAGAATCCGATGCGGCGGCGATATCGTACGGCTGCGACTGCTGCGCGAACGAGGCAGCAAGCAAGGGCGACGGACGGACGGATCGAGCCGGGTGCGGTTCCCACGGTCGGACCCGGCGGCGCAAGGTGGCAGCCTGCCAATCCGGAAATTGATACGCCACCACCGCTACACACAGCTTAGCAAGTACCACCGGGCAACGCATGTATGTTGTGTGTGTGTGTATGCACGCATGCATCATGCAGGCAGGCAGCAGCCACCACCAGCCGGTCGAGAACAATGCGTGTGTGTCTCTTTACTACACCTACGCCGTAGCAATGCGACCGACGTAGGTTCGACATTCAGACGCACACACTCATGTGTATATATATATATATATATATATATATATATATATATATATATATATATATGCACTGGCCATCTAGAATCCGGAAGGCAGCTTTCAGAAATAGCAATTTTATTATGTAGAATTACAGCAGACTCCAGACTAGACAGATATACATAAATACGTTAAATACGTCGAACCAATTTTGATAAAAGCAACTCGAAATTCGATTCTTGAACAAAATTATTCCAGTTCAGTAATTATTATAATTATTTGAAATATCAAATCGGTAGAATTCGTTTTATAAAAATTAACAAATGCAAAAACCGACACTCCGTTTCAATTGACTGACAAGCAAATGAATACCTCGAGTATACGCAGACATTGTGTAGTGCTCGGGGCGTGTTTCTAGAACCTCAGCATTAGGTGAAACATGGCCTCCCCCCTATAATCCAACATGTATTCCATATACACGTATAATACATAGACTTTTCGATACGACATTAATAAACTTGAAAGCACAGTTAAAGATGAAATATATTCGTTTTTGTACTACAATTATTTGTTTGTTTGAAAGTTGTATTTTTAATTAATTCGATTAGTTCTTTTTTATAGATTCATTTTCAGTCAAAAGAATATTCAAATGTGTAATAAACTATTTATATATATATATATATATATATATATATATATATATATATATATATATATATATATATATATATCACCCTCTCCATGATTAATTTTCAAAACAAATATTTCGAGAAGAAAAACATAGCTCGAGTTTAAGAACGCGTCATTGACTATATAGACGAAAAGATGCATTTTAGATACTTTAGAATATTTGAACATAATTGTTTATTAAATGACTTGAAAAATTCGCTGGAACAAAGTATGTGTTTAGTATATATATATATACACTTGCAGTGTGAAGAACATTTATTTTTTTACTCTGCACGCGGTGTTTGAAAGTTCCACGGCCGAGCACCGCGATACACACGTCTCCTATAGATTTCTTGGTGTTTATTAATTTGAATTAAGCGTCACATACTGTCGAGTTGTTCCTTACAGATTTGAAAACAGAAACACTCGTCGCGAGTGATTCAATTTATTAATGAAATGAACAGACGTTTCGCCACGAACGATCGGACCGTCTGAAACAAAAACGTCACGTGATCGAACGTTGAATTAATTGCCTCTAATTGGAAAATAAACTGAACAATACAAACACGCACGCGTGTGGCGATTAAACGATAATTCTTTGTTTCGTCTCGCGCCTAATCGGCGAGTATTTGCATACATTTGAATACATTACAATTTCACTGGACGGATTTTTCGACGTACTACAATAAGTGAATGATTCGACGGACACAAATCCGAACGCCATACATATGCTAATCGTCTCTGCACAGATAGACAGACTGACACACAGCAGACTAGACACAGACAGACACGTTGCAGACAGACTCTCTCTCTCTCTATATATATATATAGAGAGAGAGAGAGAGAGAGAATAATTCCAAGTATTCGTCGATTATAAATTATCGATTAATAGTCGAAAAATAAAGAGTTCGGTGCGAATTTTCCATGGAAAAACGGTTGCGTGTAGACAACGGAGAGCAACGGGCAGCAAACGAAGTGGCGTCTAGATCGATCGGACCGAACGGTTTTACACGTTCAGTAATAAAACGCACGTCTGTCTGTACTTTACCTGCCGACTGTTCTTTTCCTTCGTAATTTTAATACCTTTCATTATACCTTTCTTGCAATTTCACAGAAACGAGTATGGGTTTGTTGTACATGCAGTGCGAAGGAGGAGACGACTCCGTTGTCTCCCGTCGAAATATTTACATTAAGACCAGACAGAATTAACGACGCACGGTTCGGTTTCGGTTTGCAAAACGGTGCAGAAACTGCTGACCGTGCGCATTTTCGAACTGAGATTTCGCGATCCGCCGACTGAAATTAGAAAATAAATCAATCTTTCATTCTCGAAAAAGTATGATTCCAGAAGAACGTCAGAAAGATTAATCCTTGGTAGCATAAATCACAATATATATACATATATATATATATATATATATATATATATATATATATATATCTGTGTGTGTATGTGTGTGTGAATGTAATTAACAGGAAAGCGAATTTTTCCTATGACAGTCATCAACCGACCGATTCCTACAGACGATCATCTCTGAGAAAATGACCATGCGAAAATTAGATTAGCGCGCACTCGTGCAACTAGAAATTGACCTTTAAATTGACGACCTACTGAATTGTGCTGGAACTCTTTAGATTATTATTACGAACGTTGGGAATTTTAATGAATTACGACGCATTAATTACTTTCGTAATTAACACAAACGTTACATAAGCTGCATTTGTAATTCTAATCTCTTCTTTACACGACCACCACAACAATCGACCGATACATACATACAATGAAAAATGATACGAATAATAATCAAATCAAATCTCAATTACTCAGCTCTAGGATCTATTTCTGTACGTACGCCCGTTCTCGTTCGATTTGTAGGTTTCTTTACGTAGAAATAGCCGAAGACGACGTAGTTTTCGTTGTTATCGATGATTTTTAGTTGTTTTCAGTATCGTCTCTTCTGCGAATAGTATTTGTAATGTTAGAGAATCGAGTGCTCGTCGAACGTTAATCAATCGTCGTTGCTATTTAAATTTTATTCGCCTGTCAACGTGACAATTCACCCGCGTGTTTCTACAATCTCTAGTCACATCGGCGCACTCGGATTCGATCTTTAATCGACACATCTATCTTATTTTTTATTTCCAACAATGTAATCGTGCCGTGTCTCTCTCTCTCTCAAATTTAATACTAACAAGTCGTACATAATGTTTTTTACATACACACACATACACCAAACTTTCTACACCTCCACATAGTTCACATATTTTCACATCCTGTCGATTTCACACCATTTAACGTTAAAAAATTGAAAACGTAACGTTCTTCTGTCACACTCTGCGCAAATCCCGTACAATCGTTCATCTCCCTTTCTCATCACAATCGGATGTTTGTGTCTGCACGTACTTTTTTTATTTTTTTAAGAATTGTAATGGTCTCTTTCGTGCAATTGTGTATCAAATTTACGATCTAGACAAAAATGTACACAGATCTAAAACGGCCACCAGTTAATATACATACCTATTATATATATACATACATATATATATATATATATGTGTGTGTGTGTGTGTTGTGTATGTATGTATGCATGCATGAGAAACACAATTCTGAAATAAGATAGGATAAAACAGTCAAGTGTCAAGAGCCGTCGCTAATCGATCTGAACACATCACATTGTATTGTTCTTATTGGAATCTCAGAGACAAGTTTCGATCTCGTAGACCAGATGTTTCTGGTAAAAAAAATGTGTAACCTTGCTGAGATTTTTTTTTTTTGAAATACGAGGACCATCTGCTTCATCTGCACGATACATGCGAAACAAAACTGACGTAAATATTAGTGCAATTTATGTATTCTTCAATTTCATTGAAAAAAATAAAATAAAAGCAACTGTTTGAGTTTAGTCTTCATTTACAAAATCAGCAATTATAATTCAATTCAATCTCGTTATACTATTTCATTATGACTGATTTTTCTTTTGATTTTCCTATAAAAACTTATTAACTTGTTTATATGCAATAAAACAGAAAACGATTATATATACATGCATATATATATATATATATATATATATATATATATATATATATATATATATTTATATATGTATGTATATGTGTATATATATATATATATATATTTATGTGAATTACAAAATCCAACACAACACGTCTTCAAGTCAGGCCGATTATTAAGTGCTTTGCCCTTTGAATTATCCATGAACTTCCACTTAAAATTTAAATAAAACTTGTTCGGGAACATTAAAATTCATAAGAACTCTCGAACGATCACAGAAAACAGACAAATTCTGAGAAACAATTTACACAAATTGTGCATAAATTAAACGTATTAGTCACTTTATATCCTTAGTAAACAATTAGTGGTCAATTAATGCAAAAAAAGTCAACAGAACGGTCTCTCTCTACGTGTGTGTGTTTTATTTGTTGTCGTCGTCGTAGTCATCTCGTTCGTGTTATTACATAACTGCATTTAAAAAAAAACTTTCCATGAATGTGTAGAATCGACGATGAAGAAACTTAACGTGTTGTTTCCTTTTTAATATATATATATATATATATATATATACACGATGTTATGAAATAATGTGACAGATTGACAGAATTCGTTAGTTCATTCTTTTATGAAAATGTTAAAGAATTATTGGCCACGGTAGCGGATACGTATACATTTATGTACGAAAAGTTGCATGCAAACATTCGTTAAGGAATTATATTTTTTACACAGGTGTAACACGGTGGATACAGATATTTGGCCCGTTTGTCAGTAGTCTTTCTTTAAGTAGAAAAACTAACGAAAATAATTTTCAAGATTACATTGCGATTTGGAAAAATGAAAGAATGTCAGAAAAAATAAAAATTTAATATTTCGCATACGAATTTTTCTTTCTGGTCGAAAATGTTCAGTAACCCTATATCGATCATTTTTGATTGTTGCTTAAATGTATTCAGATGGCGATACCATTATCTTTGGGGCGCCATTCAGTTTATATATATATATATATATATATATATATATATATATATATATATATATATAAACTGAAGTTGAAAACACAATTCCGTGCCTCGTTACAGAGTTCCGAGTCAGACTTGAACGAATGCAGTCCGCACGCGGTGTGCAGTAAAGTCGACCTGTACTCGACGCCGTGGATCGAACGCCAGTGCCGGTGTCCGGGCCGCCGGTCGTGTCCAGGCGGCATGCACGCCGACGACGGCCACACGCTCGCCGACCGCACACGTCTGTACAAGCTCTGCGATCCGGTGAAGAAGCTACCGAAATGCCGGTATTTCCACGACGCGACGTGGACGCTCATCACGAGTCCAGACAACGCGACCGTACAGACCGTCCACTGCCACTGTCCGAAGAACTCCGTCACGTACCTCATCAAACGGCAGTCGTACGAGACGTACCGCGGACAAATCGGATACAAGTACTTGTTCGCGTGTTCGCCGCAGAGTGTGAGTATCACAGATCGAGTTTCGATTTTCAGTCGAGTGAATCGAGAATTATCAACGACTTATTCGACGTTTTCGAACGTGAAAACATTCTGATTCTGCGATTTTGTGAGAACAAAGAAAAGGAGAAAAACAATCAATTTCTGATTGTTTTTTTTTTAAATTCTTGTAATAGAACACCGTCTATCTTTCTTTAATCAGAGAAGAGAAAAACGGTGTATAAATAAATGTCCAGTGGCCAACAGTGTATGATCAAACATACAATCATCGAAATTATTATTTTCAGGGTTGTATCGTAATTTAAATACATGATACTTTTTAGAACACTGTGAAAATATACTCTCTTAGAGAATAATCAGTCTCTTTGCGAGTTTTCATATAAATCAGAACGGTGATGAATCAATCTAACGTTTCGAGTGCGAACACCGAGAAAATTCTCAGTTTAAGAATATACGTGTGGCTGATTAAGTTTTCTATATAATTCGTTACCGGTTTCTATGACTTGGACGGCGTTCGAGAACAAAAAAAAAAAAAAAGAGCAACGAATCGACTAACGCATCCCTTTCAATTTTCAGAGATTACGTTGTCAACGTAAAGAGCCATGCCGTCTGTTCACCGTACGTAAACGGCAAGAATTCCTCGACGAGGTGAACACGAACACACTCTGCCAGTGTCCGCACGCGCACCGATGTCCGCACCATCACACGGAAGGCGGTGTCCTGCCGGGGAAGAGTTATACAGAGGAGGCGATTCGAACATACAGCGGATACTGTACGCCGCTGGATCCGCACACATAAAAAAACACACACACACAGAGACGGGAATCTGTTTCGAGAAGGAACGAATTGACGAAGAAATTGGACGATTTGCTCAAGAATGAACTGACAGACAGTAAACAATTCAAAACTGTGTTCCTTTATAAAAGGGAAACTGAACGCCGAACAACGAACGCACAACTGGAAGTTTATATTGAGAGTTCATTTGAGGAGAGTCCGTGCAAAAATATACATGTGTCGATAATTGGAACGAAAAGAGATAGAGGATTCACTCAATGTTTCTAGAACGCGATTGGTTATTATCTAATGACCTATTCAAGTTTTTTTTTCATAATTACGAGTCAAATAAAGCAAAAACAATTTCCACTATTACGCTGGAAGTTTTTCTATTTTTTTTTAATATGTCTCCTTTTGCACGAAAGCTCCTCGCATATACACACACACACACACACATATATATATATATATATATACACATATATATATATATATATATATATATATATACACGACTAAATTATTGCATACTTTTTAAAAAATGTGTAGTTCTCTAAATACGACGAAGAGTATTTATCTAAAAGTTACTCAGATTAGTGAATAGTTTCAAGCAATTTATAAGTTGAACAAATACACTGACTGATGTTTTTTTATCCGCGTTTAATTTACGTTGATTCTGGTGTGACTTCAAGATATCATTTTCAGTTAGTAGCCAACGATACAGTGGCTGTATGTTTACACAATGTTTCTATAGCATGCCGAAATAAACATAGTAGTCCGTTTCCGTTCAAAAGTATCGAAATTGTTAACAAACAAAAAACTGGAAACCGTACAAGTAACACAGCAGTTAATAATGATATATATATATATATATATATATATATATATATATATATATATATATATATATATATATATATATATATATCTGAATGATGAGTGAGAGCTTCTTCATAGCCAGAAATCGACGTAAATCGAATACAAAACGTATCGATGGAAAAACAGATAGAACAACAATCGTAGAGTGACTTTAAATATACGTTGGTCGAACTGAATTGAATTTGCTGGACAGATATATGAATATTTTTAAGAAAGATTTATTCCACTATTACAGTAACGTGTTTTTTTTCCTAATATTTATATATTTATAATTATATGATTATTTTTATTATTATTATTATTATGATGACGGTTCTAGATGCTTTGTTATATAAAATCGATCCCCGTCCAAACTTCACTCCACCATCGGTAAAATAAGAAAAAAGTGAAACGGGCACGGATCGATAAAAAAAGACAGCTCTAATGTAGACATTCCATTTAAGTATTGAGAACGGATTATATATTTAAAATAAATAAATAACGAGGGGTCCTGGAGCACAGAGATACACCGACACCCCGCCCGACACATGCGGATGATAAAATCGACGAACGATATTTTTGTTCTTGTGTTGCTGAACATTGTAGAGCGAAAGGACACCTCTGTACCTGACACAAACTCTATTTAATAATAAGTATTTTTGTATTATATATTTTCTCACGTGTATATACGCTCATTATGAATATGTTCCCGGCGACATATTTTTGTGTATTTGAATTTTGCTCACAATATGTTATAACATGTAATAGTATTTAAAGAGAAGTAATCTATTAAGAGAACGATTGTATAAATATAGACATTATTTTTTATGTTACTTTATTACAATTATTTAAAAACTGAACGGTGCGTTGTTCATTTCGTGCATTCATCCCATCCCTTTCTCGTGTAAACGACTCAAACGTTTATCTTTCTTAGACATGAAATAAGAATGGGACGTACAGAAATTTAATCGGCAGCGGGCCTTTTCGTCAGATCGACTGGTCCTAAAAGCCGATACTTGTGAATTTCACGAGACAGAATAGTGTGTGTTAATATGTGAGATTCGTTTCGTGAAATAATTTGTTCAGTCGCATTTTTAATTTAAAGCCGAGACTCGGATAGGCAACTTAAAGCACTACAGAAGTAACAAACCTATTTACGAACAAAACATTAATGATAGACAGATGGCGCATAATGAAAACCTTCAGACAACGTTTATAAAACTGAACAATGAATTCAGTGGTAGATATCGCTGGTTATTATTTCGAAGAATCACTTGTAAAAGTTCACACGAAAAATATACACTGATCAATGTGGAAAAAACTGTTTCCGACGTCGCTCACACAATCAGCAACTAATTGTTACCGAGGTTGTAAACCACTTCTCTCGATAATATCTACATTGGGAGATGGCGTTTTAAAGTATTCAATATTGTACGATTATCAAACAAATTACGAAACGCATCGTGCTAAATTTTAATTTCAGGAAAAAAAATCTGCACAGACTTGTTCGTGCTATTATTGACCTGTATCTGTGTTGGAATTTATATATTATTTAAGAATGAAGATATATATCCACAAATCTGTTTGCAAATTGTTGCTTTTCACGTGATAATTCGAAAGATTGTTTTGATGTAAGTCTAAAAGCGTGTCCCCACGCACATACGAACAACGTTTATGAATACGGAACAAGGCAATAAGTATCCGATGGCACATGAGGTGCTTAAAATTTATCGGGGAAAAAATCGTACGGTGAAATACAGACTTGCGATCATCGTTCGTAGAATGACAAAGGTTACATCAGAGAAAAAAACATGAGCCCATATAAAGACCTGTACGAAGACTGATAAGTTTCTGCTAGTTTTCAAGCTTTCAGTTTTGAACGGCTATAAAACAATCGTAAGACAGCAACTGCATAACAAGTTACGTACATACTCGTATATGATGGCTGAAAGGGAATCTGAATTTCTAGGAAAATAAAATCTCGTTTTCGTATAAAAGATTCAATGAGGAAATATAGGCCTCTGACGACATGTGGCATGTCCGAACGCTTGGAAAAAAACGTACACTTCTGCAGAGAGACTTGTTAATACACTTCAAAAACAAAAAGTGTGTGTCTTTGCAGACTAAGTCTCTTCTTGTGTCAAGATCTGAGCTCGTAGAATGTTTTTGTTGTAAAAAATATTATTTATATATATATATATATATATATATATATATATGTATGTATGTATATTATTTGTGAATCATTTCAGACATACAAACGCGCTTAAATAGAGTCACGTCACGCATGCACGACAAAACGTCACCGATCATCAATGAAATCGTTCATTTCATCATCGTCTCGAGCACGGTTCGCGAGCGACTCAAGTTTCCGAACGCCTAGATGACTGACCAACCGACCGACCGGTATGACCTTTCACAAAACAATAATTGGTAATGAACGCTCCTTGAACATGACTGAACGCTGTTCGTTCGTTCGATCGATCGATTCGCGGTCGTCGTTTTTGTTCGTATGTTGTTTTTTTACAAAAAAAAAATTCTGCGGACGAGGAGCCAGTCGATCATGTCGTGACGTGACGCGACGACGAACCCGGCCCTGTGCGGAACCGAACCGAACCGAGAACGAGAAACGTAACAGTCGCGAGAGACGAGAGAAGAACCCGGCAGGTAGCTGACACGGACTCCTATCGATCGCAGTTGACGCGACGGGCTTTCGTGCGAGATGAACGGGGACACGTTCTGCGATTTCACATCCGCGACGGACGATGCAATGGCATAATCGGTTGAAATTCCATTCTCCGTTTTCGTATCGCACGGAAGAATAAAATTCCGGTTTTTTTCCTGACAATGAGTTTTTTTTTCTCTGACATGTTTGTTTTAGTAACATTCGTGCATCTATCTCACACGAGTATAGGAAACAGTTCAACATTTGTAATTCTACAAGCCCGGGGTTTTGTTTTGAACTATAGTCGTTTATTGGTTCAAACAGTACCTGAAAACACACACACACACCTAAAGTACACTTCCACATCGTCGATTCAATTCGAACGGAATCCAACACATCCAAAACAACCCCGCGCGAGTCCGACCCGAAACCCACCTCCGCACCCACCCACCGTTGTCATCCGAACGAATAGCTCGCCGATACGAATTTTAAATTTAAATACACACATGCATCCGATTATCCAGACGTGTCGCGAACATCATATCTCTATTGCGCGTCCCCCTCGCCCCACACCACCGCCGTCCCATTCGTCGTTCGTTCCTCTTGACAAACGTTCGAAATTAGCATAATGGTTCATTGTTAAACAATGCTCGCTTCTGAGTTAGGTGGATTCTTTAATTGTCGGTTTTTTATAAGCCGTCGTCTCGTTTCGGATAACGTTTTTTCTCTCGTTAATGCATCTTAACTGTCAAATAAGAATCTTAAATTAACAGTTAACCTCGCGTCACGTGAAGTAATTAGAAATTTGTTTCGGTGTCATTACCGGTTGAAAAACGGACGGCCGTATCATTAAACGGCGAATATATCAACATTTGACATCTTAAATAAAATCTATCTCACAGTGTACGCTAGTTAATTGTACAAATTACATACATACATATATATATATATATATATATATATATATATATATATATATATATATATTCTATTATTTCTACTCACTTGTTGTTCGTACCTTAAACCATAAAAAAATAATTTGGTAGCTCATAGAGTCACTAAGCTCGGACAAAAAGAATCGTGCGCTTTTGCAAACAGATATGTGCGCTGATATATGAACGTGTGATTATTCATAATGTCTTGACTTTAGAAAAAAGTGTGTTCATGTACAAAAAGGTGTCTTGAGAAGCAAGATCATACAATGTTTGATTTTACAGGGAAAAAAATCAAAGAGCTGTACAGCAACATGTCAATCTATGACAGAATCACGAATTCATTAAACATTGTCAAAAAAAAAGAAAAATCGTATCCACTAGTAAAAAGTCGTGTGCTAGGAAATGGAGTTATAAGGGTGTGTACAGTGTCTAATGTTCCAGAAAAAAAATCACGTGCGTATACACAGAAGGGTGTATGTTGAAAAATAGGTCTACACTAGCTAGTAGAATGTCTAAATTTAAAGGAAAGAAATATATATGCACGCAAAGAAACACATTTGTCACAATATCGACATATACCGGTTGACAGAATTTAATTACCTTTTCAAATATATATATATATATATATATATATATATATATATATATATATATATATATATATATATATATATATACACAACATATAAAAAAAATGTCTATGGGTTGGCACTCTGAGGACGATGGAATTGTTATCTAAATGCGCTTAACCAACAATCAAAAATGACACATCATGATGTATTGAACGTTTTGCAGAAAAACGTTTATGGTTTGAGAGTGGAGAAAGAGTTCATTTGTGAAAGTTAATTTAACCAGTGTCAGGTTTTTGAAAAATCGGAATCGTGCGACGGAGAGCTTGAGAGCAATTCGTTTTAATCTAATTTAATAAGTGATTTTTTCCAAATCTATCGACTGTATTTAAGTTTCTTCCGGGTGTCAATGGCTCAACTAAATACATTTTATTGTTCATTTAACATACGATTGTATCTCATACATACATATACATACATATACATATATATATAAATTCATAAATATGTATATGAACATCTGTTCAAGTATAACAGATGGAGAACTTAAAACGTTTCTGTCCGTACTGCATATTTGCTCCGGTTTGTTTGCACTGCTCGTGTCGTTTGCAGTTAGTCGTTAAAAAGTGATCTCCAACCTCTCAGTCCGTGTTTCCATCTTACGAATAACGTGAACTGAACGTCCGTGTGATTCTTTTTTTAAACGCGTACAATTAAACGAAAGTTTACTGGCAGGCAGTGTTTGAATCGCAATCTGCGACATGTAATCGATCGACGCAATCGATTTATTAAATCGTATAATACTCCTATATTATAATAGACTACGGTACAATCTCTCGAACTCTTGTACGATTAAAAAATAAAAATTAATTTTTTAACCTCAAATAGGTGTTCAATAAAATGCAGAAGACCCCATACAATTATCATTTATCACTTCTCTGGAAAAAATTCTTTGAAAGTATCCTCTGTCGAGCGGTCTACACCGAAACTCCCTTTAAGTGGCAATAAAATTTGTTTAATATTGCGACCGAACTGAAGATCAGACACACGCCTGAGAGCATCTGTTGACGAATTTAATAAATGAAAACATTATTAACGATGAGAAATAAGACGATGGGGTCCGCGGTTCGGTTCTAACTATCGCACGTACAGACTTTCTTCCACACCGTGTGCTGTAATACGATTTAATGTGCAATCCGTCCACTGCGGCCGATCCGATTTTTTATAATGAGCTTACTGTGAACTATCTGTAATTTAGAAAACCGTGCAATTATGAATACACACACACGTGTATATATATATATATGTGTGTGTGTGTGTGTATGTATCTATGTACGTATGTATGGATGCAGGCATACATACGAATGTGTGAAACGATTTACATTTTTGCAATTAAAACTCTGTCAAAGATTTTATCAAAGGTCGCGGACGAAACTAGATACGAGAGAGAGATCCATAATTAAACAAATATTTGTATATTATTCTGTGTCACATTAATGTACTTGTTCGCAACTTACAAAAGAATAAGTACGTCGTAGATATTTTTTTTTAATCTAACCTCAAACATCTGTTCTCGTGTGACCGTTATAATATTAATCCCCTTTTCGATTTAATTAATTTACATGCACGTACATTTATATATATATGTTCGACAATTAAAAAATGATTAAATGAAATTTGACCAAAATTTTTTTTCTAGTTTATAAAGTGAAAAATAAATCATTTGCGAATGAAAGAAGAATCCTCAAACTACTTGTCAGCGGTCACGTGCAAACTTAAAATTTCGTCTTTAAATTCACCCGCGCCTTTTTAACAAATCATAATTGAAACAATGAACGATTCCGACAAACAAAACGAGTGTATGAAATACAGTTTCGCCTATGAACGAAACCACCCTCTCTATCTATTCATACATAAAAATCTACGTGTTCGAAAAAGAAAACGCGCGATTCTCTACTCGGCCGTAACTATTCAAACAGTATAAACTATTTACACAAACAAATAATTGCTTTTAATATATATATATATATATATATATATATATATATACACACACACACACATAATAGCGTTTTAACCAAACGAACAATGCGTTTTATAATTACATATCCTCTTCATACCAACATTTATCTATCTATTAGAAAGATAATAAAACAGAATAAACGGCGATAATTTCTTTAAAAAGACCGTAAAACGATAATACATGTAATTACTTGCCGGTGCAAATATTTATAATGTGTGCAAATATGCCAACCATGTGAGAATATTAGTTCATACAAATTGCTCATTATTTTAGACGAAAAAAATAACACGGTTCATTTAAAATAGATTCTAAATAATTTCAGCGCGCACATTAAACATTTATTTGAATATCACTTAGATGATTATACGGGCGATTTAACCACGACGTTCGGTCGCATACATTTTTTTCAGATTTTCTCTTTTTTTCAGAGACAAATAAGCATGTTAAGCTTTCTAAACGCGTCGTTCGTTTAATTAATACTCTCCATATATTTTAATTGCACTCTCTGTAATGTGTTTTCGTTAATTATATCAATTATCCTAAACGAATTAATGTGTAGGTTAATTTTTTTCCGAAAACAATTATTCATACTCTTCTGTATGGTATCTTTCTAATTATCTCCGACTGTTATTGTCACTCAATCGTATTCTAATCCATGACAGTTTTTTTAAAACTAATTTCTTTTAATAAAGACCTACATTTGCATACAGATTTTTTTCATGATAACTAGATAGAATTTTATCTGTGTTTTTTTCCAATATTGTTAGGAATATAAAAAGCATAATAGATTTAACTCTTTACAGATAAATGATGAATATATATATATATATATATATATATAAAAGCTATGAAAATATTTAAAATGTTCCCGTTTTATCATACAAGGCGTTAGCATCAATACTGAATTGAAATAAAACATTAATATTGTTAAATAATTAGTTATAGTTTAATTTTTTTAAAAAAAATATAATGAAGTATACAGACAAGTATTTCTTTCAGTTGATTAAATTCTAAAAGACACGAGAGTGTATTTTAACAAATATTTATAAAATCAAAGAAAAAAGTGAACGCGCCTGTTATGTTTTTTTTTAAAAAAAAGAGATTCTTTGAAAATATACCATCGCGATGACAAATTAATTTCATGTTTGAAAATCGATGAAAGAAATCATGAAGTACTATCAACACAGACAAATCTACATATAAAAAACTATTCACAGATTTGAAAATATTAAATAAACATTAAGTAATTTTAGGTCGACTGGACTGATATTGGTAAATTTTTGAAAATTATACTAAATTTTAAAATCAATTGGTGATCAATATTTGCAAATTTTAAAAACTGACTTTTCATCAAATCGATCGAAGAATTAAATCGGTAAACTTTATACTGATTCTATTTTATGATCAGAATAGAAATCGAGGAGGACATGTTTGGAATTTTGATCTTATTTTTAAATAAATACAAAAGAAAATTCTTAATGGCATGTTTAAATAAAGAATTCGCTTATAAAACAATCATGAAATAAATACGAGCTTACCGTGTAGCAAAACGATGAAAAAAGAAAGTAGACTCACCTGGAAAGAAAGAAAAAAAATGTTATTACAAATGGTACACACGGCAGACACTTCATTAAACATTTTCATAATTTTTTATGTAACATAGAGAAAGATTGTTAGCGTGTTTTATTTATTTTTAATTCTACAATACCATACGTTAAGAATGGACTCTGAGAATAAATATTAATGGTTATAATACACTCTGCGAAGGGGGTATCTATAGAAATGTCCACAATCAACAGTGATCAATGATTATTTATTGAATATTTTTGTTCAATAAGTAATTATTGATCCTTTCTGAAAAATGTTTGTGGTTTGTGGGGTGAAAAACAGGAGAAAATATGCGGGAAAAATCCACTTACGAATATAATATTTCGCCACAGTGTCCAAAAAATGTGAAAACAATAAAACAAAACATTTAAATATGAAAACAATTACACCTAACCATTACCGACAATCGAAAAACAATCTCATTTCAACATGAGACATTAGACATGTTTAATATCAACAGCCGAAGATCCTGACATCTTTAAACACATATTGAATAACTCAATCGAATCGTACTTTATGTACATTTCACTCGTGTCAATTGAATTTGTGTCGATCGCGCTGCAACAAGAACCCGTGAAAAAAACTTCTCAACGATATACATTTAAATATCGGTCACGTACACACACACACAAGTATAAAAATCATCTGACCACTTATTCGAATATACGCCATGACAGATTGTTGATTCCAAATGGATTATTAATCAAAGTAATGATACGTATGTTCTGAATCATTAAATAAACACGTGTAGCGAATTGAATTATAAGAAATCGTCGCGCGTTTCGCATGTTTCTATTCGCAATAAACAATTCGCTTTTTTATTCATGGTAAGTTTTGGACTTATTGTTAGTTATCGACGCCGACTGTCATCGAGACACAACAGACAATTATCTCTTTAATAGCGAACTGATACGAATATTCTTTTTTCAACACAGCGGTTGCTGTGAAAAAAACATTGACGTTTTTCTTTGCAGATAAAGAAAAGCAAACTTGATTTGAAAATGCTATCTATAAAATTTAAACCGTGTCTCCGAGTCCATAAATGTACATATTTGATGATTTGAAAAAATATCTGACAAGAATGAACTGAATCCGTTTTTTTTTTTAAAAAAAACACAACAACAAAGAGTACATGTAAATAGAAACGGTATGAAAATGATTGATGCATCTCGGACTAGATGATTTATCTATATCATTGTGTTCGTTTGTTTGTTCAAAGTAACTGTTGTACAAATCAATTACGGCCATTTCTACGGTGTCAATCGATGTTACAATATACACGTATGACTATGTGTGTGTGTAGATATACTGTGTGTGTATATATATATGGTGACACACCGACACTTCTTATGACAAGCACTACATTTTCATACTGGTATCGACAGAGATCCGACGCGCGCTGACGCGTCGAATCGCGCCAACTATTTTCAGTCTCCCCGGTCGATTATTTATAGTCGGCGTCAGACAAAATTCAAGCACGTAATTGTGTATGTATATATATATATATATACATATATATATAACAAAAATTTAAACTATATATATATATATATATATATATATATTAAATTTTTGTTCTGGGCCTCAATCTACTTTCATGAAAATTTATTCTCAGTGAAATAATATTTAAAAGCGACGACTCGAGACCAAAACAGTATGCGGTATCATTCAAGAGACAAAACACAACACCCACAAAAAATTAATATGAAACTCGATTCATATCAACCAATCACGTTCAGTTGTTAGTATAATTTTTTTTTCCATTTCTATCTAAACTCACTGCCAATGCTGACAGATCATGCATATTTTAAATATATATATATATATATATAGCAAATTATCAGTCCGCATAAGAGTATCTCCGTGTTAAAAATGACTTTCATAATAAAAGGGTACCGATCTCGTATCCAAAGACAATTACAAGCTATCATAACACCACAACAAATGGACGTACGAGCTGTTTTTCTCGTGAAATGATTTTATAATTCAATATACATCACTGGATTGCTCCATACCAGAATTACATACAGCTCCGGACATTAGATTTGCTATTATTCCAACGGATCGCTGTAAAAAAAAATCAGTTATTTCGAGAACTCTATCTTTAACACTATTTCATTGCCTTTATTCATAATTTATTCGAACATTTTTTTTTATATAGAGAGTACTTGAACTACTGGAAGTGATTAACATACCAGCTTCATTCGTATCATATTATATATATATATATATATATATATATATATATATATATATATATATATATATATATATGCATGTATGTTTCTGTGAAGTGATCGAACGCATAGTTTAATCCGTCTCACGCCTGTATAAAATGCACCATCTGTACTCATCTGCATACATACTCGAGAATTCGGCGAACTGTTACACCGTGCAACGAACATTTAACTCTCATGAACAACAAGGCATCGCACTCGAAATTCACACAACGGCGGTCCGTGAATAATAACGATAATGAAAAAATATGAGATCCGTCCGTCTTAATTGGCGTATTAGCACGTCTTCAGATGAACCGTTCAATAAACAGACGGCCGACCGATGCTAATATAACATCTCGAACGAGACGTTTTTCGATCGGATCGACATTCTCTAATGGTTCGATCGAAAACCGTTCAAATCGATCCACCGTTGACATGCTATTGACAGTGAATAATTGTCGCGATGCCTACTGTTATATTCGTTCGATTGATCTTCAACAGTTTCGTTTCGTTCTCTTTTCGTTCCACTGATCGCTGTCAATCGTCTCCGTACGAAATCTACGGTTCCGTGTGCGTTCTTTGTTCGCAGGAAATGTGTACAGCGCAACCGACGCGATAATTAAACGGGACCCGTTCGATTACACGATCCTTCAATGGCCACTCGGCAGAGTTATTTCTGAACGAATGTTTGGAATTCTGTATGATCCGTACGACAGAATTATTTGAATCACTGAACGACTATGCGAAATTGTACTATAAAAAAATAAACTATTTTTGTAAATTGTTTTGAATGAAGTGTGGCGGAAAGAAGAATTATCGTGAAGAGATGTCAACAGCGTAATTGTCTTTAAAATATCACACAATGACGTCGTGTCTCATTATAATAAAAAAAAAAAACAACCGCTGATGTAATATTAGATGAAAATAAAAATATCTCGGTCTATTTTCATATCGATTAACGATTCAGTGTCGAAATCCGCTAGATCATATTCATTCTCGGCTTTCGTTGCTCGCAAAACAAACAGTCACAGAAACGCCTATTACCACTTCATACGTTCCGCAATCCGTTAATGTAAACAACGGAAGATCCATATAAGGACAAGAATTGCAAATAATACCACGCTACAATAGTTCACGGTATCAGCGGCGGGGCCGGTCTGATTTCTTTGTTGCGAATCGCCACGCAGCACAAACTCACACAACAGACTCATTTACATTCTTGTGATCTTTTGATTCTCGGCAGAGACGATCAGTTCTGAATGATGAATAACATTCGGTATTTCTATCACGAGTTAAATAATATCTGATACTGCAACACATATCAACAGACAAATACAGCCGATCTACAAATGAGTACTTTTTATTATAGCGTTTCTGTTATTTATATAGCGTTAGTTTGTCTTTTAGAAATTCCCTTCAAAAAAAAAATCAAAATGAAATAAGAAAATGTTTCTCTACCACATCTTGAAACAAATATTCAAACTCGTTAGCTATTAATAAAGTATTTGTTGTTTCGACAACGATCGGTCAATAAGTAAATCCATAAGCGCGGCTGTGAGTATAAAAACAATTATTTGCGCAGATAATATATTGGCTTCGATGAAACATTATCAGTTATTTGCTTTCATCGAAGATAAAATTATATATATATATATATACATATATGTACAGATACGCACATATATGTGTACAGGCAGAAAGAGAGAGAAAATAATATAAATATAAAATAAATCATTGTCAAGACGTTACATTGTCACGAGTTCGACAGTTTGATAAACTATTCCAAGGAACGTGCACTCGTCGACGGTAGCAATTGCGCCATTAAATAACAGAGAAATTTTTCAATTATGTTCACGCTCTGGGGGCCGAACGTACACACACACACACTACTGAAGAAAATGATGTTTCAAGTAATACCGACGTGTACAACGCCGGCCGTTTTTTCATCCCGTGTCCAGTAATAATTGACACGCACATCATCAGTCTATATTTATATTCTGTATCACACGCCTGTGTGTGTACGTGCGTGTGTATGTGTGTACGCACTGACCTTGTTTTCAACATATTAAGTATGCAAAAAAGAAAAGTATATGCATTCGAACCAAACGATGATTTTTACCAATAGATAGTGCCCTCATACCGCACGCATACATACGTATCGTACGATGGCTTACACGCTAGCTAGAATCTCGATAAACTTTCGCTGCCGGCTAAATAATTATACATCATTAGAGGTGGTCTCTTAAGTACGTGAAACGTAAGCCTAAATATGTTTTTAATAGCAGGAAACTGGTCTACGTAAGCCGAATATACAGCAGATAGTGCGAAGTGGTGATTATACGGTAATGAAACATATTATATATATATATATATATATATATATATATATATATATATATATATATATATATATATATTATTAAACTTGATCATTAATCAGACCTGATAAACAGTAACAAATGAAATTAGTTGAATTTTATAAAGTGTCATAGGTCAAGGCTTGTTGTTCTCTATAATAATAATAAAAAAGCACAATTTAGACTACGTAACAGATCAAAACGGTGTAATAAAAAATTACATTGAAAAAAACAACAGTGGATGTTGTCATCTTTTAATCCTAGTAGTATTGATACAATCTAAAATATTTTTTTCAAATTATAAAACCGTTTTCCGGCTTAAAATTTTAATTGTTTCTTTTTTTGTCGATTTTAGCAATATCGAAGTAAATGAATCCACAAAGTCGACGAATAAACAATTTATATTGAAATAAAATATAAACGATAACAACACACGGTTCTAAACACTGTAGCTAAATTCGTTTTTACAAATGAATTGTTTTCTCAGCTCGCAAACCACGAATTTCTCTCGGCACAAAAATGTTTGTCGAATGCAAAAAGAACTCTCGTCTGCGAAAATGCAAAATAATATGATCTGAGAGCAGATCAAATAAATAGTTTCAATGTTACTATCTGTGTCTGTATCTATGTGTAAATGTATGTTTGTAACGTGTATTACGTCCGAAAATATCAAAGTCTACGCAAGTTTCTACTAATGCATACAGAATATGTCTAGCACAAAAGATTAAAAAGACCCCTCTGTGCACTGTTCCACTTGTATCATAAAATCACTTTATTATTCTGTACACGGATTTTCGTACACAGTGTCGAAACATCCACATCGAATAAAGAGAATTAAAATAAAAGAAAACAGAACGCCATTCAAAAACACATACAAACTTCATGTTCGAACATCCGCTGAACAGTCAAATTATGTTTTTTAGTCATACTTCTTACATTCTCACACGAGCATATTTTCACAGCGCATCATGCTACAGCTCAGTACGTTTCGTTGTAGCGTTTTTTTGAATCAGATGTGATTCTGTAGAATAAGGAAGTTTGTTTACACACTACACTAAGTAGATAATTAGCAAAAAAAACTTTGTGCATGATTCGATATATTTCAATCGACATATATATATATATATATATATATATATATATATATATATATATATATATATATACACATGTGTGTATGTGTGTGTGTATGAAAGAGTGCGTATTCAATGAGTACAGTTTAACGACATTACAAGACCGTGACGAAACAATATTTCGAACTAGAAGAAATACAAAGTTAAACAATCGTGTAATGATTGACAAAAACGTAAAAAAGATTTCTAATGTCAAACCAACATCAGAGAAATCACAATTATAGTAACAACGTGATTTCAGTACAATTTCCTGGCCTGTTAAAAAAATATCCCATCTGTTCATCGAAGATGGCATCAAAAAAAAAAATAAAAAAATAAAAACAGAATGAAAAACAAACAAGCATATGAAACGCACTTTCAATAATCTACCAACAACTGAAGATACGCAGAGAAATTGATATTTACACAGCAACTGTTGTTACGCGAGCATCGCGAAATAAACACATAGGACTCTGGTACACAAGAGTTCTCTCGTATGATTAATGTGTAATAACGAGTACGACATGCGGATCCGTGTTTTTCCGGTAATAAAAACTATCAGTCATACCCGTTGTTGTTGTTGTTGTTGCACATTTATTGATCAGAAAGACTCTGGCTATAAAATATGTTCACGAATCGTTGATTTCGCTACTGTAATTGTAAATTGTGGTATGAACAGTTTACGGTACTGTCGTAGTGTTTTTTTTCTTTTTTTTTCGTTTCGTTCTTTTTTGTTCCATTCGGTCGATTCTTTTTTCTGTTTTGTACTCTTGGATAGTAATCAATCAGGAAAAATTATAAACTTGTATGTGTATATATATATATATATATATATATATATATATATATATATATATATATATATATATATATAGAGAGAGAGAGAGAGAGAGAGAATTACAGATAATGACTCGATCGTTGTACAAACAGTTTAAAAGCGAAACAGTTTACAAACGAGTTTTTGTATAAAAGCGAAAACATCAACAAAAATCCCGGGACACTTGTGTTTCGATATCACAATGATTCCCGACATTTAAACTAAACGATAATTTCGCAAACGATTTAACTATCTCGACGGCATACGCTGAACGGAGTACTGAACGTTCCGACTGATAAGCAAAAATCAATTATTCGAAAGTGGCGAGTCTAGTTATTATTTTACGCTAACAGTAAAAATGTCGAAAGTGGGAACACAAATGACTGGAATTCGGCTACAACTTTTCATGTAGCATCACAGCCACCGTATTTGTCTTCTGCTCGGAGCTAATTAATTCTGCATATATTTTTTTAAACAATCGTTCGTGGATTTTCATCCGTATTCGAATATATATATATATATATATATATATATATATATATATATATATATATATATATATATATATATATATAGACGATCAGTGTTGGCGCAGAATGAAACATGGCAATGATTTAAAACATTACAGACGTACGCAGGACCGCATATGAAGTGGTTAAACGAACGAGGCGATGCTACTTGAGATCACAGTTGAAAATTCTTGCAGACGTATAGATTTCGAATGGTGGTTCTCGCTCGGTCAATATTGACACATAGATGTATTAAATAGGCGATTTCAATGATCGGTCACGACAGGTTTCATCGTCCGTACGCGAAACGAAAAAGAGTGAATAACGACGCTTTTTTCGTAACAGACAAGGATTTGTATGAAGTAATGCGGATTTTATATGTAAAAAAAAAAATAATGGCCTAACGTCTGCATGGATTCACTGTTCGTGAATGTTCGCTTCCTATTTTCACAAATCAGTTCACTTTTCATCTCACGAACTATAAAAAACCCTATTCTGTTGAAAAATGATTGTCAACGATAAATGATTTGATCGATCGTATTTGACTGAATCATAAATGATTCATTGAACATTTCTGATCAGAGACTTTGTTTTGTGGTTCAGTCTCAGAAATGTATTGTTCGTTTTGTATTTCGAATTAAAACGTGAAACGTAACCACGATAAATAAGTTGCTATTTATTCAGAATATATATTCGATTCGAAATTCATTTTAATTGGCTAAATTCGACGACGAAATAACGGCTAGAGTATCTAAGGGGTTTCCTTCGAACGATTCTATCGTAATTGTTGAATGGATTAGTTAGTTATTTGAGGTGTTTCAGGGCGCGTCGAGAAATAACTGCAAGGACAAGATTCCATAAGCATGTAACAGTATAGGAGTTGTGATACAAGGATTTTTGTCGTAGACGGGACTATATATCATGAAACGTTTAAAATCGAAAGAAATTCATTCCGCACATGGCAGACCTCTCATGTGTCGTACGCAAAGAGATGATGATATCGAATAATCGATGATTTTTTTTTAAATCTCATTTTTATGCTTTCAAACGTCGTTATTTTTCATAATAGTAAATCCCCTGTTCCATTTCGTTCCCTCACATTTCGATTCATTCGATAAACAGAGGATCGAACGAGACCCGTCTTCATCTACGAATAACTTTCTTAACGCCATTCCGCACATCAGGGACGCGAGAACAACAAAACGTGCACGCGTCCGATACGCCACCCCCATCGGACGCGAAAACAAAACCAGAAATCGCGAAAATAGAAAGAAAAATGTGTACAACGAACGTTTCCGTTGTCTGACTGGCCGACAAGCTAAGACGGAAGTAGGTTGCGGGTGTTGAGCTCTTCGGCGAACGGGAGTCTTCAGCGAAGACCTTGGCTCACTTCGTTCAGTGCTCGCGTCCGAGACACATCGCCGTCATTGCCACGGTCGCCGATCGAGTGACACAACTGTTGTTATACGACTGTGTCGTTCGTTATTTATTGTGTTTTGTTATTGTCGGTTGCTGTTTTTGTTTTCGGTCGGTTATAACGACGAGCTGAACAAATCGACGGACGTTTAAAATCGTATAAAAAGATATCCATTAATATTTGTAATATATATATATATATATATATATATATATATAAAACAAAAAATGTGCACTGAGCGGTATAACCATTTTAGAATCTAAAAAAAAGATATACACTCGTAGACTGTGTTTTCAACGTGAGGAAACCCAAAATTCATTAAATCCTCAATTTAAATAAAATCAGTTCTAATCTAAACTAGCATTCGTATAAAAAATGGAGAATAAATTCCAAAAATTCCTAAATAAACAATACGCTACTTCTATTGATGTAAAACGAACAGTTCTTCTTCACGTATACACATTAAATATTAAAAACAAATAGGCCGTCCAGACTAAACATCTCATCCATATTTCGACCGTGTTACAGCGAAACCGTGTAGTCTGAGATACGGTGCAAACCGACGATCACCTGTACACATCGACACAGTACAAACATTGTGTTAACAGCACAGTCAGAGGTCTACGAATTCAAACCGTTTGTAGTAAAACATCGATTTAATTTTTACTCACGGAAGCAACGCTGTCGTAAGACCGTTCGTTTGTTTTATTTTTCTACTATCTCGGTGTCGTTTCATTGTGTTGTGTGCTATTCGCAAAAATGTTTTGTTTTGTCAAACGCTCTCGATCTATTTTCTTAAATTTTACACAATTCATGTTTGGAATTTTGATCAATAAAATGTATTTTTAACAGTTTAGAGTACAATAGAGACACAATACTTCTTCGATCTAATAATTAGACGGTTATTGTTGAAATTAAAGAATTTTATTATTTGAATTTAAAATTTCATCAATTGGTGTATACATATATATATATATATATATATATATATATATATATATATATATAGATAGATAGATAGATAGATATATATAGAGAGAGAGAGAATAAAAAAACATTTCCTAAAAATGTTTTTGTCAAACGATCTCAATCGATTTTCGAAATTTGGCACAATTGATGAATAAATGATTATTTAATATCAAATTACGTTTATGTGACTTGAAAGTTCCGCCAGCACACAACAGGTTAAAACAAGTAATATTATTCTGATTTAACTCAAATATTTATTTAAGAAAGTAGTCTCCGGCCAAACTGTTAAACAAATGATCAAGATACAAAACACACATATAAAATATAACCACCTTACATCCACACAAATCAAGTAACTGTTCGTTCGCTTGTTTATCGAAAATAAATTTCAATCTAAAATGGTTATGTCTATCTAATTATTTTCTCATAATTTTCAATATATATATATATATATATATATATATATATATATATATATATACGAAGATTAAAATTTTATACTCTATTTCGTCTGTTGCTCAACACCGGCACAGAGAAGCCATAAACGTAATTGAAGAAAAAATCATTACACAGGCAAAGTGCATTCTATAAGAATATTCCCACCGTGCGTACGGGCGGACTGTATTCAAAACAATTCTAAAATTGATTCGATAATCGAACAACGGATCCGGTAAATCGAATAATTCGACGCGAATAAATAACACGGAATTAGTGAGCGGGCGCAGTGCACCTGAAAGACAATTCGAGAGTGCGTCATTTAAGTTTTGGGCGCGCACACAGACAGTGGATCGTGTTCGAATCGCGCGTCGTGAGCAAGAAAACGATCTAGTCGTCGTCGTCGCCGTGACACCTCTTCTTCCATAGACGTGTAAACAGTTACCCACTATACGCATAGCCTAGTTCCAAAGCCCTAGACAAACAACGTTTTATGCACCGGTGAAGCCCGGCGTCTCATTTTCGAACGCATTTTCGTCGTCAACATGCGTACAACGGCCGTGTCTTTGATTCTCGTGTACGAGCTCGCAGCGTTGCTCGCTTCGACGCCCGGCATCGACTCGAAACGGGAGTTCTATTCTCAACCGTACGACTATTTCGGCGGAAACGGGTGGCGGTACCCGAGGAGAGTCGAAAGCACGACCGCTTACATAGAGACGACGGTCGGTACGAGGAACCCGACCACCCTCGACACGCTCGCGAAACACGACGTGGAGAAGACGATGCGATCGACAACTAGCAAATATCAGAAAATCTCGTCTTCGACGACGCCGGTCGTTTACACGAAGATCTCGACGTCGAGCACGGCGCCGAGATCGACGAACACGAGACGCAGAAGTGCCTCTAAAGTGTATGTCAGCTCGACGTCGCCGAAAACGACAACGAAGGCGATGACTGATCGCGCGCCGACGCCGACGACGTATCCGTCCACATCGTCGGAGCCGAAGAAAATGACAACGAAACGGATCGTCGTGAAAACGACGCCGAAAGTGGAGAGCAGTTCGGTCGAGGAAGTAACAGCGACAACGCACGGGGATCACACGACCGACGGACCGGCCGGAAGCAGAGACAATTCACGTATCGGTACATACTATGCCCAGCTGTCGAAAGAACAGATGAAATTGAAGAACACCAATATCAGCCAGGTGAGTTTTTTTTTTTTTTTTAGAAAAGAAAAATTATACATACACGTATGTATACACACTTTCGTGTTACACAGAGGAAAAAAAATCAAGAAGACACAACGCTATCGTGATCATTTCTTTAACACAAGTTAATAACTAAATGCATTTATTTATCGTTGTTATGGAAACACAATCAAGCTAACTATGAAGGTAAAATTGTAGAGGGTGTACGATTTTTTAATTTTTGTTAGAAAAAAATTTAAAAACGACCGACGACATCAGTTAAAAACGAATCGGGTCATGTGCATTCATTAATTGAATTTTTTTTGCAAAATCTTTCAATAACACATTTGTTTCTAAAGTTAGTTAATATACAGTTAGTTAATGGAAAAAAAGCATTGATTTGGAGAAATGAGATAATGATATTTTTATTTTGTGTTTGTACGATCTTTTCTGAACATTTCATATTTCTAAATCTGTACAAAAATCTACGAAGCATTTAATGGGTCAAACATATATATAATATATATATATCAAGGTCTTTTGTTTTTTTTTAAAAAAAAAAACGACAACAAACATAACTCAAAATAGACATAATGTCAGTTGTTGTTTTTATTCTATTTAACAGCAGTAAGATAATTCGACATGACACGAAATTACATTCGCTGGACATTTTCTTCTAATCTTGATGAGAGACGAGTACGGTTACTAATCAAACAACGTACGCGGACAGCACGACACTACTGAAACACCTGTGTGTGATGGCGTTTGCGCTATTTCGACAAAAAAGAGGTCGGATCTTGTCGAGATTACGAAAAAATGTAATTCGTATTGGGATGGCGATGATGATGATGATAATGAATCACGAATAGCTTGTTGTTCGAGGTGAAAACCATCGTTTCGTTGGCTGGGTTGAACAGTTGATTCCAGTCGCGGATTTTTACAGAGGCGATAAACATTGTTAGTGTGATTAGATAAGAACAACACTGAACATTAAACGAGACGGATTACCTTTTTAAACAATATCAAAAAAACTGTTCGTTCAACATTTTTTAGATTTTGATTTTTTTTTTCAATTCCGTTCTTATTTCAAAAACAACTCAACGACGATCCTAACGCAACTATCAAAAATGTTACCCGTCGACGTGTACTTCTATAAATAATTAAATGTTACGGATATCGGTGAAGGGCGAGATATTTATTTTCACTCGATTAAAAACATTAGATGCCTACTGAAATATGTCGACTTACCAACATTCTAAATTATAAAATAAATCAACAATCGTTCTTTTTCCAAATCGGACATATTTAGATCTCGTATTGTTGTAATGTACTTTCCAAGAGATTAAAAATGCATTTATCCGTATCGAAACACAATCTCTCGAGTAAATAGTAATTATAATTACTGTCTCTAATACACGCTCGCTCCTTTCGCTCACCCCTCTACTCAAATAGGGGCCAGAGACATTAAAGCAGACACTGGTATCTACTGTGAGACTATAATGAAGCGTTGAATCGGCTCTAACATTCTTCGATTAAATCATAGAAAATAAATACAAGCGCCTTTTATAGAAAACAGAAAATTACATTTACTCCCGTCAGTCAGTCAGTCAATGATAACAATACGAAGAAAAGAGAAGAAAAAAAACACCGAATCATTTTATTTACAAACCAACCAGCCTGCTGCTTGTAAATAGATACTTACATTAAAGGTCATTCGATCAATCCGCACAAATAAACATCTCGGATCTTCGAGATTCGTTATTCATTTGCGTTGCGATTTGTGTGCTGTATTCATTGTTTTATTTTAACGAGATTCGTTTCGTCGACGCGTATTCGATTACAACGCACTTAATACAAGAGCGATTCGAGAAATGAATAATCGGTTTATAAAAAAAAAAAAAAAAAACATACAGACGTGCAGTTTGAGAAGGGGATTTTCTTTAAATCAGCGCATCGCATGGAAAACAGAGTTCGATATGTCCGATTTTAAAGAAAGGAAAAATGTGTATAAATTTTTTTGTTTATTTCCATATCGGTAGCCGAGAACATATTTTTGTAGCGCGGTTTCTATGATTAATACGTATTATAAAAGAAGATACCGGGTGTCTATCTTCCGAGCGTTTTTTTTTCTTTCTAGTTTTACCGTTGTCTTTGTTGCTAATCTGCCCAAAATAGCAGATACATTTTCGATGATAAATAATTCAATGTCAATTTACAAGCTTGATCTTATAGTTGAACAGCCTTTGAGATTTTTACAATATAATAAATTCTACAAGAACAGCGCATTTTTATTTAACATATACACGTGTACGTTTACATGTTAAATGTTCGTGCATATTTTTTTTTGTTCAAAGAAAAAAGTTCAAAACACGCGTACGACGAGAACGCTACGACGACCTGTAGTATGGTAAATAACCGGCCGGTAAAAAAAAATCCGAACATCCGCAAAACAAAACTCGTGTGTCCAGCTAATTTTACACGGTGCGATCACAATGATGAGAATCACTTCCGAGAAACCGTGTCGTGACGAAGACGGGACTGGCAAAAAAGTGACAAAACAATGCGCGAACACAACTCTTTCGGCGACAGGAAGAACGTGTACGATTCAGCGTGTTGTCAATCAAGTTGAATGGCATGCGTGTGGACTGCTCTCCGACGGTTAACAATCGTATCGTACGAATTAACAGAGAGACCGGGGCCGTTATTGTTTGATTGTAATGGGATTATCGTTGGCGGTGGGGTGTTCGACGGTTTTATATATATATATATATATATATATATATATATATATATATATGTATGTGTGTGTGTGTTTCTTAATTATTTTCGCATTCACGTGCTCGGGCACGGATGTAATTATTCACGGGTTCGTTAATCGGGAATCAAACGTGACAGGCTCGTACGATGTGATAATGACAAATTAAATCGAACGTTTCCAGAATATTTTTCGAAATTGAAAAGATTGAATGCACACACACACAGAATTCATTACGAAGCGCTGTCCAAATATGATAATATAGTATTAATTAACATTAATATTATAAGAAGAGCCAACAATACCACATTTGAAATAGTCTACGCATTATAAAACAGTCCAAAAATATTGTTATTTTTGTTACGAATCTAAGAACATTTCATTAAAGCACAAATCACACACTTGTGATTTTTTTATCTACTGAATGTCTGTCTGCCTCTCATTTGAGCGCGATTATATATATATATATATATATATATATATATATATATATATATATATATATAATACACTTGAAACCCGCTTCGCAGTGAATACAAGTTCACGGTTCGATTTTAATTTGAGAGACGAACAATCGTAAAGAGAAAAATCGAAGGAAAGCTCGTACTTTAAATCGGCGACCAACGCGGTGCCCATTAACGCGCCCCGATCGTCCGGCCACTAATTGTTTATCTGCTCAACGTTTCTATAGTAACCGCTACTCGTTAGACTGTACATACTTAAAAAGCATAGTGTGTGCGAAACAGTTTTAACGACTGTACGAAATTCCTACAATGACACAATCAACGGCGGCTCGTCGAGAATCCGCACGTTAATAAATAAATGTATGAGATGATAAGATGTGAAAAATGCGGAATAAAAAAAAAATGAACACAAAAGCAGAACGCAGTCATCTCGTTCCGTTTTTTCCCTGACGTACGTATGTGTTTTAATTCAATCGTACGATTTCGATCGCGCCGACGTACACCGTTACTCACTCCATGTACACACCGCTCGCACGTATTCATTTTTTTTCGGCTGACATGTTTAATAAATCCGAGATAAGTGCACCACCAGCGATAATTCCGTTATGCACTAATTTGAATAATCTGTTTAACGAGAGAAAAATAAACGATGTAATTCTTTTGATAGTCCGCGAACTGTTCCGTATGATTTTTTATTCTCGTTTCGCGTGTACACACGGTGAACTCTCGCCGAAACGAACAATAAATCTGCAAGGGACCGACCTACGACTAACCTAAGAATGACAAGCGAGTCCACCTGTTTGTAACAAGATCCGAGTTCATTTCCTTACACAGACCGGTCGAAGAAGTGCGATGAACCTGGCACTCGAACGTCGGAGAAACGGATAAGAACGGCCGAAACTGTCGTCGCGTTATCATACTTTTTTTTTGTCCGTCGTGCGGGCGTAGAAAAACGATCGACGGAACAGAAATTCATAAAGCGAGCTTTGTTATCGTCACGTCGTTTTAATTGCGTGCGTTCGTCCATTCCGCCGTCTCGATGACGAAATTCGACGTTTTAATAGGCGTGTAATGAGAGCGAATTCATGCACTGTCGTTCGAAATGATTTGCATGTTTTGTCGTTTTTTATGGAATCACGGCGAATCGTGTGTATGTGTATAATACAAATATTTTTCCTGCTCAAATTCGCGTTCAATGAGAATGTGAAAAAACCGTCGCGCACTAATTTCTTCATTATCGATGCACAATGTAATTTCGACGGCCTTTTCTCATCGAGGTTATTTCTCATTTCATTACTTGAAGTGATCGACATCGATTTCTATTTTCACGGTAAATAATCGAACGGTTATTACATTATATATCAAGGGTAAAGATTGAAACTGAGGAGCCATCGATCTGAAACACGCCACGATTAATTTCACTCGGTAGGAGAACGCGCCTAGAGGAGAAAAATGTGTGTGTGTGTGTGTGTACGTATATACGCATACATATTTCGTAAATCAACAAGCCGCAATGCAATTTAAAACCGTTCGTATACGACGTCGGCCCGCTTTGCACGGTGCGGGCACGTCGCGTCATTGATCAGTGGAGTTATACGATTTTCTTTTTCATCTCGTTCGGCGATTGCGTGCGATTCGACGCGAAAGAAATCACTTCGTGGGAAGGAACTGACTGTTTCTTCCTCTCGACACACACATATTCGTAGATTGTACGAGTGCGTACTTATTCTGGCGAAATTCTACTAACTAATTGGGAAAATTGCTTTCAAATTATTCAATTTGTTATGTGGAACAAAAAAAAATACGCGTAATTCGTTCTGTTGGAGTGGTTTGATCGCAGCATAATTTTATTCACGACGAAACAATAGCAGTGCAGAGAAAACGAACACGAATTACATAGCCACGCATATATATATATATATATATATATATATATATATATATATATATATATATAAGCAGTCACATTATTTATCAGGGACGACCGAACGTCAACACTCTAAAGGCGACCAGATAATAAATTCATTAAAAACTGAACGACTGGAGAATAAACGCAACTGAAATAAACAAAAGCCAATAATTAAATAATTACATAAGATCGAGGTACTGTTTTTTTTATTGTTTTTTTCAATATAGAAAAACAAAACAAAAACATATATTGTCATTTTTCAAACCCGACTACGTTATTTAAAATCGAAAAATATCATTACTTTATTTGATTTTCTCACGGTGTGTGAATTTCGCAGCCGCCGCGCGAAAACCAACAGCTCAGATCGTTGATACGACTATTTAACTGTAACGACCGACCAATTTTCCGGTAAAATATAATATCATTATCACTTTCATGCATGTACTTGATGAAAGGCTGGAACTGTAAAACGAACTCTAAACTACAATCAGATACTACATTTTTTTCCGTTTCGTGATCGAGTCGCCGAATAAAACACTGTACGACAATGCGACGCGTGGACCTGAAACAAATCCATCTCGAGTGAGAGACCGTTACGAGAGGACAGATCCGGTGTAGACGTTCCGTTCCAATGGCTCATTCCCTATCGAACTGACCTGACGGATCGTTTTCTCACAAATGCAATTGTTACACCGTATTAGATAGAAAATAATCCGTTAACTCGAGGTATTTTTTTTTTTTAGAAAAAAATACACACCCACCGACACACACTCACATATTATACATGATTTAAGTATATGATGTACCAGTATAAACATGCATAAGAACGGCCGATTAAAGACTATTGTTTCCGTTCATCAAAAAAACTCCGTCAGTCGAACTGAAACAAGGTTACATAACATTCGTTCGTCTCGATCGCCGTATCGAGATGAAAACGGCTCGTTGAACGTATAATTAATAATAATCATCATCATACAATGAGATCTTATTAACGGAGTCATTTAGATCAGTATAATACGCACGCTTTTGTCTCCCACGGAAAAAGATATGTCTAGACTTGATATATACATATATATATATGTATATATGAATATTAAAGCAATAACGTTTCTTCATTTTTATATCTCGGTAAGAATGTCGATAATTAAACGATTTGTCTCAACAAATCTCAACTAGATGCATACACACACACACACACACACACATACATACATACATTATATATATATATATAATGAAAGACATAACAATTTTTGCAAAATAAGAACACGGTTAGATATTTTTACACGATCGATTTTAAAATGTGTTAAAATTGAAAAAATAATAAAATAGTCTGTGAGATGACGTTAGTGAAAACAATACATCTAGATCATAGATATAAAATATAACGTTTAGACAACACAAGCAATTTCTGCCAGAAACAAGAACAGAATAATGAGATACATGAACGTTTCCATAGCCATCTCCCTCCGATCCTTTTCTTGCACGATTCATTTGCATTTTCGACTGAACATCACTGTTACACATTTTCTCATTTTATTTCCATTCGATTTTTTTTTAACATTATTCTCGCCGCACATTTAACAACCGTGCGATATTTTATGAGTTATTAAATAAATTCATGTCAACTGTCTTAACCCAATTGTCGTCGCTGCGTACACAACCGGTTGAATTATGATGAGCGGGTACGTTTTGACACGTGAGTCTCTGCTCTATCGTCACAACGATCTCATATCATTGTTTCCGAGATTGTGTACTTTTCCGTCGACGGATTCGGTTTTTTTTTTCGTCGGTTCCCCCGGTACGACAGACACACGTATGCAGTCAGTCAGCGTTCTGTTACAATAGAAAACGTATATATATATATATATATATATATATATATATATATATATATATATATATATATATATATATATATGGTAATGTGGATGGCGATGAACATGGAAACGGCATCTAATTTTATATAAAATATAATCAGTGCAAATTTGAAACAATCGTGGGCGTGATGATCTCGTTTTGAGCAGTCGTTCTCGATCCTAGTTTACTTATCGACGTGCGGTTGGCGTGCTGTTGGGCACCGACAAGCAGTTTTAGATCTGAAGAGATGATCTCGCAACTGATCCTCTAGACACGCACCGAAGAACGAAGAAAATAGAAGAAGTATCGCAAGCCTGACAAAGTGTGACCATCTGTCAATTCTAAAATGGCGACTCTCCGCCACTCCACTACGGAAAACATCTACACCCTGTAGAGTAGTGAGGATGTTTCTATTTAATTTGGTTGAATCCTTCAGATTACAGTCTATTGCTAATATTTAATATAAACATTCGTTAATTGATGACAACGACATAAAAATGTAAGCACACTCAGATCAATGTTTTCGGGAGACTTTGATTAATGTAAACAAATTGTTTCCTGTTACAACAACCGCATGGCACTTCCTTAGTGTTCTTAGTTCTTCGACAGGCACATTCGCACACAAATATGTGTAAGTATGTACAGATTGGATCGGTGATCTTCAAACTAATTATTGTTGCTTAATATACACTCAGAGCTACTTGAAAATTATACATCAATCTGAAAAAATATGGTTCGAGCGCCGAAATCTATAGCAACTGAATATTAAAAAATAGGACGTTATCTTAAACCGTTTCTTGTTAATTTCGCTCTTGTCATCTGTTATTTTGATTTGAAAATACAGTCCTGTCACAGTGGATGAATCCACTTGTGCAAATGAATTCTTTTTCAACCACACAGACCACAAAAAAATCGAAAATAATAATCGAAAATATTCAATGAATAATCATCGATCATTTTTGATTGTTGCTATGCACATTTCGATGGGAATGCAATCATTCTCAGAGAGTCGAGTGAGCCGTAAGTACGCATTAGTAACAATCGATAATGTTTAAAAATCGTTCACTAAATATCGCTGGCCAGAAATTGCGATTTATCATATAAAAAAAATAATTCATTGGTGAAAGTGAATTCAGTTAGTGTCAAAACTGTACTATATACTGTATAATCACAAAAGTATTCGAAAATCAAGTTCTAATACAAATATCAAATAGATATAACCCGTAATATAAAGACACTAACATGCAAATCTTTTATTTTCACGTCGTTTGGCTAGAAAACGAACAAATAAACAGAACACGTCGAACGTGTACAATGTATAGTGACGCCACACCAAAGATCAAATTGTAATTACTTTTTCCGCATGATCAATTTTATGAAATTGTAAAATTAAACGAACTATTTATGACAACATGCGACTGTGCTTTTATCAAATTCCATTTACATATATGCGTGTGGTCATATTCGACACAAACACCTATACAGAAATGTATGCATACATACATACGTACATACATACATACATATATATATATATATATATATATATATATATACGGCACAAAATGGCGCGCTCGAGACGAGCGCTGGAAAGTGCGTCGCCTACAAAATAGCTCATTTCACACGAATTTATTAATACGTTCCGCACGTTAAAAGAACATTCAAATTGGCGTCAAAATACACACACACACACACACAGTCGTTTATGAGTACATCATAACAACAACAGTACCTAAATTGAATCGGCAAAAAAATAATAACCGGTCGAATTCCACCAAACTGAAAGAAAACCGAAAAGATTTAGATTTATGTTGGATTTATGATCCGTGAAAAAGCATGTTTATTATTCGCATTGGATTATGAAGAATATTAATCGACATTGATTAGTTCAATAAAAAAATAAAATATTTTATATATGAAACTCAAATTTTATAAAAATGTTAATTTATATATATATATATATATATATATATATATATAGCATATAACCCGTCAAAATCGTAGGGAAAATAGAAATAAAAAAACTCTACTAATTTTTACAACATAATATATTGAAACATAAGAAATACCTAAGAACGAAACTTAATGAATTAAACTTGAAACCTACACAAACAAGCAAACATTACTCGTCAGAGTAATGTTTGCATAGACACACTCGTGTGTACCTACGGTTTTTATTAAGAAAGAAAAGATAATGATTTACTGAACATTTCTGACCAGAATTTTTTTCTGTATTTTATATGGTGAGAAGAGACTTCGTTTTTGAACCTGTATTTAGTCAGTGTGAACACTGTACTGTGAAAAAATAATAATCAGTAAATGGATGAGATTCATTAGTTACATCGTTGTTTGTCTCTTATTCACACTGAAAACGTTTTGCTATGAAAACGAATGTACATTATTCACATTAAATTATAAACAATATGCTATCAATGTGGGGTGATTCAGCGCGACATTTACACATTTCGAATTCCCGTTCGGTGTCGATCTTAAAACTATTAAGAAATTATAATACCAACACGTACAACGATTGTACACGTCAATTAATTTCAGTGATTCATATAACCAAATATCGCGAATCGATTGTTGATTTTTAAATGTTTCCTGTCCGAACAAAAAATCGTTATTTTTTGACACGAAACACCGTCATTAAATACAGAATTACTTGTTGAAAAACTTCGACTGTGCTCTCGTATCTACAGTTCGAATATGACGATGAAGTTGCATTTTTCAGTCTGATTCGGCATTCATTCTAATGTCTTACTTAATCGTTCCGATTGTCTCACTCGGATTCAGACTGAAAAGAACAAAAAAAAAAATCGAGAAATAGAGTTATACGCATTCTAGATAACCTCACAAAAAAGAACAGATTAGAAAAAATCCATTGTGCGATTCGTCTGTGCGATGATTATTTATTTATTTTCACCGTGTGTATAGAAAAAGAATCTAGGTTATCGCACCGCGTTAATTTATACGGCAGATTGTTCGATACGGATCGGCAAACATTGTAAAACATAAAAATAATAATAATTATAATAATTAAACGAGAATCGCCCGACGTCGAACAATAACGTGGAAACGCGCAGGAGGACCGACTTCGTTTTTCGATCAGAATCTTCGGGTGCGGGGCTCGTTGTCTCGACACGGACGTCCATTGTTCGAAATAACGAATTATCGCCGTCACAGTTCCCATCGCAGGTAGATCTCTTTCCTCGCGTGTTATACGATTCGAGCGGCGACAATTAACGAAAACGTGTCAAAACGGTCGGTTCATGTTTACAGAATTTTTTTTGTTGTACTCGCGACAGAATAGAACGAACCGTTTGCTTATTAAATGTCATAAAAATAGAACACCTTTCGCTACATGTAATAGAAAGACTCGGTACTTCCATAGATGCCCGCCGTAAATGGACAAGCGTTTCAAACGTATCTGTTTATGAAATATGGCTGATTTTTTTTTAAAAAAAAAGTCAGTTATTCGTTACTGTTATTTCGCTAGTGGTTTTATTTATAGGAATTTCATTCACGGTGTCTACGCGAGTAATAAAACACGATAAGTACATGCAGAATTCAATTTCCTGTTTTAATTCGATAGTTGTTACGCCGTGCGATAATTATTCTTTATCCGAGTTGTTTAATGTTATTTTTAGTGCTGATTCCGCGGATGTACGATCCGATACTTTTTTTGTGTTAGACTTTGAAAGATACACAACAAGTATGAATTTGAACAGGAACAGTTCTTGTTAAATTTACAGTAGATAGAAACGATAATCTCGATCGTGGTCTCAGCGGTTCGAACAGAAAAATCGTAAATAAGAAGACAATACAATAGTGATAGATGTTAGTTGACCGGTTCAGTGAACGAACGTTGTTTACGAATATAGAGATTATTGAGAAGACAGACGAAGAGATGTTTCTCTATAATTCATTTTCCAGACGCGAAAACATGAAAAGCAAAGCCGCATCTGATCGCAAATAACTTCAACGCAGCAAAACGCGCACTTTCCGAGCATTTACATGAAGCACTAGAGTTCTTAAAAATCGTTGCATATAAATGCATCGCACGATTCACCTGTGACATACATGCGGCACCACGCACGCGGTGAGGTAATACGGATATACGAAGAGGAAACGTACGAAAATGGGATCCTCGCGTCGACATTTGTCAAAGTGCAGCACGCGCGTCTCGAATACGTTTGGCTATGCGCCAAGAGCAGCGGGTCAATTGTGACGTGAATAATAAAGTTTATGTCATCGTTGCGATGGCATATTCCTTTTTGTATCTCACGCACAAATATGCGTTTGCATGCACACGAATATAGATACAGTGGCGCAAAAAACCGTTCACAAATGTTACGTCGACAGAACTTTAGTGCAAAAACCAGTGATCACGTACGGGCGCGTCTCTGAATTACACGGAAGTACACATGATCGACGTCATATGATTCTGAAATAGATCATCGCTCCCTTTCATGTTCTTGCCGTTATTAATGCTTGAAACACAGTGAGCAGTGAGAACAGTTTTTTCGAGCGAAGCACTTTTATGCGGGATTTAATACTCTGTGAACTGGTTTTTACTTTCTATCTTTGAGTCGATAAAATAAAAGGTGACTAAAACGAAATAGGCGAATTTCGATGGAAATGAGTTGGGTTTAACGGATTTTTAAATGGGGAAGAAGGAGAACCGCTAGTATGAGTCCATTCTCCACTTCTGTCTTTTAAAATTAGTTTTCAACATCTATCTCAGGATGGCACTCATACCGAAACTAGTAGTAGAGAACAGATGCTTAGCTCATCCAATATATATATATATATATATATATATATATATATATATATATAAGGCAAAATATCTATTAAACATGCGAGTAAAAAAATACGAAAGAATATAATGAATAAGTGTGAGATAAAGATATCAGAAAATACATTCGAAATGTGTGGAAAAGAAACATGTCGGATCGATGAAATTGAACGAAAAAAAAGATCATTATCCAGTAATAGATCGACAAAACGTACAAGAGATGTGATTTATTCGCTTCCGCCAATTTACTGAATACATGAATACGTTCTGAACGCGAGGAATGTCTGAAGACGTGAAGAGTTGAAAAAAAACGCACAAGTACTACACGAATGGTACTGTGAAATATTTTCACATCTGATTTCATTATGACGCGACGACGGCACATCGACGACCGTTAGCTGTTTTTTTCCGGATCGTAATCCGCAAAACCAAACAAATTCGATCCGCTCTGATGGCGGACCTGATTCATATTGTGTGTGTGTGTGTTTTTTTTTTCATCTCGATATACCGACGAATTCATGTCAAAAAAATATGTCGTGTCCTTGAACACATTTTCCATAGATTTAGCTATTAAATTTATCCGACACGTTGAACTGAATTACCTATTTAATAGTTTATGTACTGTCGGGGGGGGGGGGAGTTCGAGGAAGAAATATGATTTGATGAATTGAAATTCAAAAGAAAGAAATATGCACTGATGCACGTGTTAGGAAGGTTTCGACATACACTATCGACTGATTGCGTTCGTTATTTATCCGTGCAATTTGTAGAATGCTTATGAGAAGCCTGAAGTCTCGCAAACAAAATAACCGATATAAGAAAATCAACGATTCATCATCATTCACCTCACAGAACTTCTATGTCCGAAATAAAAAGTATTCTACAAATTTATATATTTTTTGTAAAAAATATTTTGTTTTCTTGTCTATTCGAATGTTATTCTTTTTGAAAATGAAAATTACGTTGTACCATTTTCGCATTTTAAATAATTCAGAAAACAAGAAGTCAATTAAAGATAGTTGCTGGCATTAACTTCATTTTATATTGTAGGTCATGTATTTCTTTAAACCCTTTATAACGAAATGTCTCTATAACGAAAAAATAAAGCAGAACTGAGCTTTCTGTAAAAATTAGACGAGAGTAAAATATTTCGATATAAGAAATAAACAGATAACCGAATGATTGAGAGAAATATAAGCCGGAAAAAATCCCGTACGCAATATCAAACTTTCAGCGTCCTCCTCTTCAGATATCCCGTTGCGAGCACACACATCGATCAAACGCAAATACCACACACACTCGTCCGCGACAAACAGAATCGTCGACTTAATTGAATAACGCGACCTACACGACAAATAAATCAAACAGTGGATGCAGAGATTCAGAAACGTGCAAGTATGCTTGTGCGAGTTTTAAAACGCGCGCGCGCGCACATAGTATGTGTGCGTGTACGAGTTTCGAATGAATTAAAGAAGAGGCGGAAAACAAAAACGCACACACTCCGTTATAATTACAATATAGACTAGATTGGGAAACTCGAAGACGGATTTCCTAGCCTCCCGAACGACCGTTTGACCTTGATGCATTCTGAAACAATTCTGATCGCGGGTTCGACGACGACGACAACGAAACAACACACAGTGGATCACGATTTAGAATGGAAGCGCGCTGTGCACATACATACGAAACAAATGCAGTATGTGTGCATAAATTATGGGGAAGCGGGTTCGCAGATACAACCGATGATCATGGTTCGTAATGTAATGTGGGAAATGTACATACATACATAACATTTATATATATATATATATATATATATATGTATGAATACATACTCGTATATACAATATGTAAAGTCAATTTACATGTAGACATACATTCATAATTGTCATGTTCCGAGAAAAGTATATAGTTCGACACGACGACACAACAGTTTTAATTTACATACAAACAACAACAAAAACGGACGTAATGTCTTCGACGCTGATTCATCTGTTGTCTGAATGTAGGACTATTGTGCAAATTTTGTATTCTTAATTATAAACAATGCTAAATGTAATCAATTATAGCACAACACACACACACGCGCGCGCGCGAGACGAAAACGTTAGTACAAAGTCGTTTGTTTTCATACAAAAAGATTATGTTGAACAATGTTTTTTTAACCGTTCGTTCACTGAATTAATTAAAATACAAAAATGATGAACGATGAATCATTTTTTGTTTACGGGACTCAAGAGTCCCGACAAAGGGTTAAATAAAATCAATATCGTTATTTATGAAGTCGATACACCTTTTCGTAATCATGGATGATGACGCAGTAGCAGTAGTAGTAGTAGATCCGGTGCGATGACGACGACGACCCATGATACGAGCTGCGAGCTCAGACACCATGAAATGGGAAAACGTTTTACAAGAAGCGCACGGGTAATGATACAGTGCATATACAGTTCCGTCATTATCCTAAATTATAGAAGTTAATCGAGAAACGAGGTTAAACACGGCTCGGCTACCGTGGCGTTTGAACGCGCAACGCCCGACCATCCGACGACGGCGCGCGGTCGCCGACGCACGGATAAAACGCACACACGTACACACACACACACACAGAGATACGTGTACACGCAATCAAGCACGCACGCACATGCATACGAATAAAAATCTGTTTCCGCTTCACGGATTCTAATACGTTCGTGTCATTTATATTGATCTAGATGGCCGTTTAGTGCACGTGTAACGACGACAAGGGCGGTGTCGTTGTTCAGTCGACCGGCCCACGTCGATCACTATCTGAATAGCTATCGAATAACTTGTATTCCGTACGGTGAAAAAAATCCGCGATCGAGATACAAACTCGGCACGTATGTTGCAGAGTAATACGCTGAGACGCTATTAGTTCTGTTTCTGTACATTCCTGTACAGATGATTCGATAATGTATTTCGAGTTAATGCTTCCATAACTGTTGTTCAGATCTGTTATGTGTAAAAGCCACCTCACTCCGACAATCGCCTGACATTATCCCAATTGATAATTTGTGGACAGACCTTAAGTGCAGAACGTTTAAATAGGAAATTACACCCATTGACGAACTGAAAAAGATACCATCGGACGCAGAATAAATATCAGCCATAGAACGGCTAAAAACTTAGCGGAATCGATGCCGACCAGGTTAACATTTTCACTCGCACGATAGAACCTGTTTCGTACGAATATGTATTCATTTTGTATGGTTTTATCTCTTCGTTGTCGTTAGCACCTCGCCTTCCTTATGATTTAATTCGCGACAGCGCGTGCGACAGTCCAGCCGTATCACGATAAGGCAACGGGTCGACGAATGCATATTTGAAATCATGTAATGTTTAAAGTGACATCATTATATGGAATGCGACTGAAAAAAATGTGGAAAATCATATTTAAAATAATACTAATCGACAGCTTTATTGTGTACGATACAACTGAGAATAACCGTATGCGTATAAATGAATAAGTTGATTTATTGCTAGGCGCTTTTTTCTTTTTTTTTTAAAAAAAAACAAACAAACACAATAATTACGTTTGAATGTGAATAAGGAAAGATTATGAATTTCGTCGCGGACCAGCGGTACATTTTTAACGTTTTTTTTTTTTTATTTCTATTCTCTTCTCGCGTCCTCTTACACCACTCTCTCCGACTAATATCGAAACGTTATCAATAAATATCTGATGATCTAATAACGGTCACCTCGCCGAGCAAACATCTCGGATCTGTAATACAATTCGCACAAACGAATGCCCGTGCTTGCATTAAAGTTCAGTCACACTGTAACCGAGAAAAAGGAACGCGACGACGTAAATCGCCTATAACACAAGATATCACATATGTCTTCGTTCGTAATTACACTTAACGTAATAATTCCGATACACTCGAGTGTGCATGGAACGTTACGGGAACTGTGTGCACGGCGTAGGTGTGAACGGCTGGTCCGCGGCAGTGGAGCCTCCATCTAACAGATAATACATCTTATGTACGCTCTGTGCACTGGACCATGTGTCGCGTCACGATTTACCTACCGGCATGGTTCTACGGTCGTTACTTTTTTTCGTTTCATTGAAATTTTATTTATTATCGGTAACTGGAAGTATTTGCAGACGGCGGCAAGTTGATACGGGATTTATGCGGTGCTCGCTGAGCGCAAGAAGCCAGTCGCAGTTGTCGTACAAGAATTATATGAAATCGAAAAATACGAAACGACTGTTCGAAGAAATATTTTACGTGTATCGGTTTCTCTATTTGACGTGACACGAGTATGTGTGTGTGTATGTATGTATGTGTATAAATATATATATAAATATATATATAAATATATATATATATATATATATATATTTATACATAAACAAAATGACGATCATGACAATACGAAAAAGAAAATAAAATATCTCTTTTTTCAGAACCTGGTGCCGCTGCCGGCGAATGCAGGCGCCGCGCTGGTGAAACCGACAAAGTACCATTACTATCCACACAACCAGCACATCTACTTGCTGCCCGAGTGCGCCATTCAACAGGTATTTAAAAAACGCGTACAGATCAGCATTCATTTAACGGCGACATGTACGAATAACAATAACGCCGCGTTCGGCCTCTGTTCGTCAGGTGTGCAACGCCGTTTACGTGCGGCTAAATTTCACGCAGCCGCTCTGCGCCTGTCCGTCGAGGTACCGCGATCCGTGCTCGGCGAGCCTCAACTCGGACGATCAACATACGACGGAGCTGGTGACGGACTCGACGCAAAAGGTACAAAATACACATAATATCGTAAACGTTTAAAAACATGTCACAAGTTTGTTTACGTACAATTTTTCATCGACATACGATTAAAATGCAATAATGAACACACGAAAACTCGACATCGTTCCCAAATTACAAGCGTGAAGCTAATGATTCACACTCCGGCATAATTATTAGACAATCTCTAAGATCTAACGATTACTATTACCATCTATTACTAAGGAACATCTAAATATATCTAAATCCTCTATACCGAATTCACTTAAACGCTATCGAAAATAATAAACTATTCGAAAGCACTTTCACAAATGAATTGATTATATCTCACCCCTCCAAACACAAACATTGTTTCTGATCAAAAACGTTCAGTAAAATATTATTAATTACTTTTGACGATTGCATATGCGGATTCCGATGGCGAATATGCATAAGCAACGATCAAAAATGTTCAATGATGATTTTTACTGCATCATCTATGAAACATATATATATATATATATAGTCACAGCAGCTAACAGTTATTATTTTTCAGAAATGTAAATCAATCTATGGAAATATTTGAAATCTAAACATGTAGAGCGAAACCCATATAACGAGTTTCTTTTTGCGTTAACTCTTTATAACAAATTAGATGATAGAACGAAAATGTTGTAGAGGTTTAACATTTTTTTTTGACGATTTATACGGGATCTAGTGATAAACTCATAACATTAAAATGTTATCGCTCTCCGATAACTACATCTGTACTCTCTCTCTTCTCACTACACTTTTCAATTGGAAATCATACCACGCGTGTAAACAATTTACAGTTCAATCTATTATACATATTTTTGTACAGAATCAAGTAATAAATGCAAATAACTGTTATACATAAAACTGACCGCACAAATACTCGCGTCGAATTGCACTCGAGAACCGATACAGATTTAATCGAAACGACATGTGTTGTTTACATACATCTGTTTATAAGCAATTGATACCAGTGATCAAGTAAATAAGAAAGATCTGTTTTATGATAACAGTGTAACGGTTAGAGAGAAAGTTCGAGTACGAGGAAAGCAAATATGCGTACGATTAACGATGAAATTATAAATTGTGTAGGCCCCGTCCGTTTCGAATCGACTCGCGCATATTTTATTTGCTTGTTTGCCTCTCAGTACTAATTACAATAAAGCACCGATAATACGATCCTTCCTCTACAACGCACCGATCAAAAGATTACAAATCGCATTCAATTTTTTTTTTTTTTTGATTCGGGAGTCTAACCGAACAGTAACAATAAATTTATATATCAATTCGTATACGCGTAAAAGTATATTTAAATCTGGACGAGTGTTTTATCTACAAACGGTAATATTTTTCAGAAAGCACTGACACTGGTGAAGACGTGCGAGCCGACCGCTGAAATGAGAGCGTGCCGTCTACCGAGAGACTGGTCTTTATTGGCTTTACAAAATATCCGGACTGGAAAATCGCATTATCTCGTCATCTGCAGATGCCCGGAAACGAGCGTTCTAGGTAAATACAAGTGATACGCATGAATAGATGTCATGAAACCCTCCGAAAAAACAGTGGCGGCACACTATTTCACAACAAGTCAAAGACCGCACGCGCATATAAACTGTTACATTCGCATTTCGCATCGCTGAATCTGTATATAAGTTCGTGGAACACACTCGTGTACATTTTTTTCTAACAAACAGTGGGACCAATGAGCCACGACCAGCCGACATACGCCAGCGTGCCCGGCATACGCGTGTACGGCATGATGTGTGTGCAGGCGTCGCGACACGGGCGCCCACTACGCGTCGAACGTGACACGGACGCCGCCACGACGCCAGAATTCCCGTGGCACCGAGTCCCCGAATTGATGAAAGCCGCGTCGTGGGACTGAAATCGATCCCGAATATCGATTCCACACGCACGCATTCAAGAGAGGTTAGACATGAAACGACCGAACTACTGGATCTCGTCTGAAAATTGACCGTCAACAACGATATGCAGACACTAAAGAACCGAAGAATGTTTTTTTATTATTATTATTATTTATTCGCATAATTCGCTTAGGTGATTACTATTCTTTTTTTAAAAAAAAATACCCGGCACGATGATTTACGGCCATTTTCAAACATAATCATTATATTATTTTCATTGTCAAAACATACTTATTTCAAATTATCCACATGTCAACAATTATGTCATAACATATTCTAATCAGTTCATAAATTCAAATTAAATACACAACATTTGTTTTTTTTTCATATTGTTATTAACATACCCAAAGAGATTAAAGTCAATTCGATAACGAATCGGATGCATAAATAAATGAGCGAGTATTTTAACTCTCTTCGAAACACAATTATTTATTTTTCCAATTTTCTACAATCATTTAAGGTAGTGGCAAATATGTAATTGAACAGACAATTCCTGAACAAAACAAATATAGACACTTTTATAAATTGTAAAGGAATATTTCTCGAAGAGGCAATATTCTCATCGCCGATCTTCAGAGAATTAAAGACGGCACTATTTTAAATTGAACATTTTTCACCACTTACGATTTTTTATCTATTTACAATCCGAAAAGCATATACATCTCGACGAGTAGAGAAATACAACGAACAGAAACAGACATTTTTCTATTAGAACAAAACACATCGTCCATTCTTCAGCCCACACGGGAATCTGTATTGTTTCAGGTATTTTTTTCGAACGTTTCAAATTAAAAAAAAATAAACATATAACGTTACAAATACTGAAATAACTTTATTGGGAAATTCACAATTCTTATATATATATATATATATATATATATATATATATATATATATATATATATATATATATATATATATATATATGAACATTTCGTGTTTTTTTTTTATTTTTATTTCAATATTACCTACATCTAAATTACTGATTTTACTAGAGACATACTTTTCCTCAATAGGATTCTAGTACAATACAAAACAATCTAAATTACTGAAAGTGTGAAATAAGTGAAACAAAGTTCTATTAAAATGTAAAATTCACCTGAATCGATAGTTTGCTAGTATTGAGGGTTCTATGTATTTATTTTTTGGGTGGATTTTTTTTTCCTATACACGAATGTGTGTGTATTTTTTCATTGCACTAGCAACTCTCGATCGAACTGAATTTTACATTTTACCCAATGCAATGCAAATGGTTCAATCCAATATATAAAAAAAATCGTTAAGATCACTACTCTGGATAATTGCCGATAATATAAATTTAATTATTGCGCAATTGTTAATTATCGATTTTAATCAAACTATAATACACGATTAACAATGGAAAAAAAAATGTGATTCGAATTTCATTAATGTAACTATCATCACTCTATCCGTACAAAACACGATCTACTAAAATACGACCAATCAAAGGCCGTATCTCATCAGGCTTAAAGCAATTAATTTGTCATTACCTACTTGCATATTTAATTTTAACAATATATATATATATATATATATATATATATATATATATATATATATATATATACATATACATATATACATCACAAGAACTGTAATTTGAATAATTTAGAATAATTAATTAGTAAAATCAATATATGCACATTTAGATGCGCATACCACAATGAATAATATATTCTAAGCCATACATACTAATTATTAATTTATGGTTTACCTAATGTAACATTTTATAAAAAATATATTTAATTTATTCCAAGGAAATAAGTAAAGAAATTAATTACCCAAAACAATATAAACCTCAATACACATAGCAAAAAAGTATAATTATTAAATTGAATAATAAAAAGCTTCAAAATGTTATAGGCGACGACAATTACTGGATTTAAAATCGTGAATATCAAAAAGAGAACAGTACAGTGTGTGTAAAAACTCACCTAAAATATCAGCATTAGCTAGTATACTGCACGAGTACATGGCAGCCATAAGTCTCTGCGGTCTTGCCTGAAAGGCACGTCTGCACCCGTCCTTCATCGCTGATAAAATCTGTCCGGACAACGGTCCGTACGCACCACTGTCCGCTACACTTTCGTCTAAAGTCCAACTTTCTACGACGAAGCACACGCCCATCATAGGTTCCTCGCATAAAGGTCCCGATAACGTCGCCAACTGGAACCCGTTCACCAGACTACTGTCGTAAAAATATCTAGGGTCGTCGGTGCCGCTGAAACGGGCCCACACGGCTGCACGTCTATAGTCCGCGATTTTATTCAATAAAACGTTAGGTCCGCAATGTCTAGGCCCTACGCTCCACACACGGGCGGTCGCGCTCTTCCAATCGTCTCCCGCCGAATCGAAAGTCTCGTCTACCTGACGTTCTAGCGACCGAACAGCTGCGATTGTATCGTCGGTGATCGTGTTCTCCTCGTTCTCTTTCGAAGCGCCGTGCACGTTTCTTAAATACAAATTCCACGACTTCAACAATTCAGCGTTTTTCTCTAATATATCGGTGATTTCATCGGGCAAAGGGATAGCTCTCAACTTTATCTGCATCTGTTTATTGGGTGTAGATATCGTTATCGAACCGTCGGCGTCGTCTTCGCTTTTACACGTCGCTCGTTCCTGAATAGCTTCGTTCGTCATATCTACCGTCGGAGGAGGCACGATCGTCTCTCGAAAAGGAACTATCGGCTCCGAGACGTTTATTTCGATCTTCGCGTATCGTCGCTTCAAATCGTCGAGACATCTTTCGAGGTGTACTTCTCCGGCCGTTATCAGAACGTGCTCTCCGGTCTCTTGCACGAACACTTGAACGCAGGCGTCCGCTTGATTCAAAAGCCGGAGACCTTTACGTAGCTCCGGCATATCGACTAGTCGTTTCGGTTCGACAGCGACACGAACGATCGGCACCGCCATTATCTGAAGCTCGGTGAACGAAGGGCACGCGATCGTAGTAGACAGAGTGGCCGTTTTCAGCACGTGCTCCTCGAGTCCTCCGATGCCGCAGATATTTCCCGCCGGAACTTCTCGTAAGAGTTCTAAATCTCTACCCATTAACAAATAGAGATTCTCTACTTTAACTCTGGTTATATGCTGATCGTTCCTCAGATCTTTTAACGTCAACGATCGATCTATTTCGACGTTCTTCCCTAACACGTTCACCGGATCGTGTTTCGGGCCTAGCACGAATAACTCTGCTCCCGCACGGACGGTTCCGCTAAATACTCTCGCGAAAGCAACGAACACATCCCGCTGATCTTCTCTTTTGGGAACGTCGTTCGAAGGAACGGCTTCGGTCGTTTCCGGCAGAGGCGTTACCGAACTCGCAGATTGCGATTCACCCCGCAACTGTGCGTGTCTCAGACGCGCTTGCTCTTTTCGCTGTAGGATCTCCTCTTGTGTCAACGGCTTAGGTCTGAACTGGGGAAGACTTTTACGCTCGACCGGGATCAATTTCGAAATAAATACAATCACGGGCACGTCGTCTCTATCGCTACATTCCAAAAAATTCTTCTTTAAGCTCTGCGATGCTTCTGGTAAACTCTCGAATCTTCTCGTTTGAGACGACATCAATTTCTCAACCCTCTCTGAAGTCATTTGAAGGGGCGAAGGTAATTTTTCAGACACTGTTTCTAATACAGACTTGGCAAGCGGTAACCACTGACTCATAATTGCATTCAACTGAACTTTACTATCCGTGTGCCTCAAATCTCTCGTTGTCAGTTTGATACCTAACTTGTCGATGATACTCAGCATTTTCTCTCTATCTTTTCGAACAGCGACTTCTTCATATAACGTCCATAAACTTTCTAATACGAGTTGGACGAATAGTGGCTTTTTGGCTTTCTCTAATGCCCCTTTTTGAATAGTTCTTTTTTTTGTATTTAAATAAAAATCACCCCATATTGCATTTTTAAGTGATGTTTCACTGATGTCTAACTTAGAAGAAAAAATCTTTGCAAAGTCTCGCACTCTGAATCCCCAACCGTCTATAGCACTCGCAAATATGACATTTTCAAACTCCGGTGCAAAATATAAACCGGAATCGTCTTCATCTTCGAGACCGGTACTCCAATTAAACGTTTTCTCGTTCGAACCGGTTTTAGGTGTTTCGATTTTTATCACTTCGTCTCGACTCATCACTTCCGATGCGAACAATTCTCCCGTCACCGCATTGATTTGTTCTAAGAGTTGTGCGAGGTGGACGTAAGCATCCAAAGGTGACAGCTTCATTTCGGTTATAAGACGATCGATTTTATTAAGAACCAAAATCGGTTTGATGTTCTCTACCCATACTTGCTTCAGTGCAACTCTGGTTTGTGGACAAACGCCCTCGACGACATCTACTACAATTATCGCTCCGTCGCAGAGTCTTACGGCGGTCGACACTTCCGAGGAAAAATCCACATGGCCGGGCGAATCTATTAGATTTACAAGGAACTCTTCCTCTTCACTCGCCAAAAAGTACAGTGCTATCGAACTGCTCTTCATCGTGATACCCCGTTCCTGTTCGTCTTTTCGACTGTCCATATACCGTAATTTCCCTGCCATTTTTTGTGAAATGATGCCATTGCTCGCAACGAGAGAATCGGCCAAAGTCGTCTTGCCATGATCTACATGTGCTAAAATGCAAACGTTACGTACGTTCGCAAGACGTTTTTGAAGGGCAACTAGCTTTTCGTGGTTCACCGACTTCATCCTGTTTCTAAATTAGAAAATACAAACAATAACACTTTCTCCGCTCATTTATTTTACTATAATTTTAATATTGTTCGCCTTACACTACACAACCTAACTTTAATTTGTCATGTGTCAAATAGCACATGTAGAAGATTCATAGAATTCTACGTTCATATGGAGGTGTAATGACGGTGCCTCTGTTTCTTAATTAATTGTAAAAATGTTTATTTTATATGAAAAGTAAAATTGCCAAGCATCTCTACTGAAATCATAATGCTTTATTTTCGATACGAAAGTTTGCCTAAACTTTCCTATCTAATAATGTTTCAATTTATGTAAATTAATGACATTTTACTTTCTGTACTTTTGATTATATTTCACAGTATAGCCTATAAAAGATATCTCTCGAGGATTACATTATAAATTAACAATTTAGAAGCCCATCTTTTTTGTCTTCCACTCCGATCTAATAAAATGTATAATTACTTTTTGGTATACATGTGTATACAATTCTGAGAGATGACATATTCTATAGTGTTTGAAAAATGTTGGAAATTGGTTCAGTTTTCCATTCACAGTAAATTTGGAAACAGAAAATGTTAAGCTACATTTGCTTTTTCATTATCGGGTGTATGCAGTATAAATGATATAAAAGGGAATAAACATTTAACTTCGATTTGAAAACTATATAAAACATACAACTTTAGTATTTTAATTCCAAAGACAATAAATGCATAAAAACATTTGTAGTTAAAAAGACTTTCTTCATGAAAAGTATTCATGATATCTTATTAACAATTAAACAGATAGTTATATTTATTTTATAACTATAATGTTTTATTAAAATACACGTTATATATGTGTATATATATATATATATATATGTATGTATATGTATACGTATGTATATATGAATGCATATTTATATAATTTTTGTGTATAAATGTGTGTATATCACCTTAAATTTCATGTCACGCACGTCTCGTTCAATGATAATATTTATACAAACTGTTCACCTTCGTATCTCTGACATGTTTTTATTGAATGCCACAGGTATTAATTTAAAAATCTGAATTCCATTCAATATTTATTCCGTGAGAGGGAAGTTAGTTTGGAGTAATCATGTGGTGATGCTTTGATGAAATTTTGTAGAATTGAAAACGTAGTTTTCCAATTTTCAAAAAGAAAAAAAATGCATTAGCCATCTCAGCCTGATTTCGTATATGTGTTTTGATTTTTTTTAGGTTCAATAGTTTTCGTTTTAAACTTTCGTTAAGTTTTTCAAATTTGTCAAGTCATAAAACCGGGAAATTGAATTTTGTTAGTTTTCACTTAAGTACACAATACTGTTTTTTTTTTAAGTCGAATTATCGTCGTATCGTTCGTATTTAGTGAAGATGGATTCATTCAGTAAGGACGACCTGAACGATACACAAACTCAGAACGATTTGGAAGGTGCAATTTTTTATAATGCCCATAATTAGACTGGGCTATGTTTTGGTATAAATTATACTACATTTTAATTAATTCTAGATGTCGAAAACAGTGGTGGAAGCTATCTGTATGATCTAAGTCAGCCTCTTATTCTCGACGAAACCGATTCTTTCAATGAAGTCGGAAATGGTAAACTCCCATTTCTATTCACTTTCTGGACACTTTTTTAACAGTTAATGATTACAGATAAACACAAAAATCAGAACGATGATTCGACGGAAACCTTTGATAAAAGTAAAGAAAACGTATCGGATCCATCGATCGAAATCGGTGAAACCGCTAAGGAATCTCGACCAGAAGAGAAAACCCTTGTCGAATCGATAATCGGCGATAAAGTAGACGGTATTTCCGATGCCGATAAACCTATATCCGACTCCAAGAACGATATATTCGATAAAGAAACAGAAATCGAAACGATGGAGGACGGAGAAATCGAACGATCTACCGTCGCCGAAAGTACCTGCGATCTCGACGACAGCGAAGACGTCATTCAGTCATCGCAAGCCGAGCACGTAATCGCAGAGATAACGGAATCGTCGCTTTTGAGGAAACGTAAAATCGACGATGAAATCTCACAGAGCCCGAAGAAAATGTCTAAAACTGATTCCGATGTCGATCGACTAGATGAGAATGACATATCTCGTGAATCCATTGCAAAATCACAATCGGAAAAAAAAGATTTCATTAAGGTTAACGAAAACAGTGCCGTAATAGAGAAAAATTTTAAAGAAAACAATATTATAAAATCAAATAACAAGTCTGACGAAAGCATAGAAGTGATAACGGACGTTTCGAAGCCTGCGGGAGACACACGCGCCGAAATCACCGATTGTCCGATATCGAATACGAATCGAGTTTCGAATAATTCAGATGTCGACGTTAGTACAAACGTAGATACGGTCTCTGCTGTTAATTTTAATCGAGATGCTTCCGATTCATCGAATTCGGATCGTAAAAGTCGAAAAATTCCCGAAGAGGTAAACGCTGATAGTTTAGAACACGATAAAGTAGTGAAAATGGACTGTGACGATTTGAAAACAGAAGAAGACTTACGCAATACAGATGAGGACGATTTGAAAAGCAAAGATAGTCGAGACCAAAAAGAAAACGTAGAAATAGAGGAAAATGTTAAAGCACAAGAAGGTGATAAAAAGGTTGAATCTGAAAATAAAGATAATTCATCGGTAAAACCAGAAGTTGAAAAAAAGGACGATAAGAACTCATCAGTAAAACAAGAAATAAGTTCCGTCAATGATAAAATACTAGAAAATATCGATAAAGATACGGATTCGATCGAAACCGAAAACGAGGAAAAATCAAAACTCACACCGATCGAACAAAGTAATACCGAGAAAACGCCCGAAAAGTGTTCATCGCCGAATATGAAAAGTTTAAATTCTTCATACGAGACGACATTAGTTAATACGGCGAAAGTGTGTTCCACACCCCAATCCGACGGGGAGAACGTCGTCGTAAACCACGAGAACGAAAACTCCGATAATATCAAATCGCAGAACGTCTCCGATCTCGACACGTCTGAAAAACCGCAATTTTCGATCAGAAGACGTACGTTTTACGTCGAAGTAGAATATTCGGTACATCAGAACGAACAGAAGGAAATAAGGCAGGTCGTCTGCGAAGATATTTCGGACGTACATAAGCATTCGTGTGTAAATTCCGATTTATCGAGCGGCGTCCTAGGCGATATTTCTAAAAGTATTTCGCCCTGTAGCGCGACGAGTTGCTCTATATCGTCTGCACAGAACAGGCTTTCGACCGTATCGAACGCGAGCCGTCTGAGTACGATGTCTAGGTATTCTACGAGCAGCACCGTATCTTGCCTCAGCTCCGTCGGTAGTCTTCCTTCCACGGGAACGAACAGGACTGAAAATTTCATTTTACCCGGCCTGCCGATCTTTAAATCCAAGGAAAAGACTCTCAATCAATATCAAAAGTTATCTACCGAACAAGTAGATGCGATCAAAACGCAGTGGAACAACACAGAACAACTGCTGAAAATACTCGAATTCATAGATCACGCTCCGCACGCCTATTCGCACACGGGAAGCCCGAACGACGTCGAAAGATTATCGTCGGTTCTGTCGGACAGAAGCTCGATGAACTTCAACAGCGCCGAGATAAAATCGACCGACAGGAGCGATTCGGAAGAAACGTTAAAGACCATCAAAGAAGTAGTCACTCCCATAAGCACGAAAAAAAAGGGCGGGGGAAACCGAAAATCGAATCGATCTTCGGACGTCGACCTGAACGTCGCGGCTAAGAACACGATCGAGGACAGAGCAGGACCGAAGGTCACGAAGAGCGCGAAGAGAACGAAACGTACGCCGAGTACGAACAGCGCGTCGAGCGCCGGTCACGAAAAGCAGACGACTCCTGATCGCGACCTTCCTCCCGTAGAGTCGAACTTATCGATAGGTCTCCCGGTCTTCGCTCGATGGACCGACCGAAAGTACTATTCGGGAACCGTCGACGCGTACGTCAAAGAAGGAAAATGGTCGGTGAAGTTCGACGACGGCAACAAGAAAACTCTCATCGAAGAATTCATTTTAAAAGACTGCCACACCGTATTAAAAGGCCATTCCGTATACGCGATAGTCGGAGACGACGGAGAGTACGACTCCGGAATCGTCGCTTCGATCGTAACGCGGCACGATAGCGTCAAGTACGAAGTAGAAGTCGATAAAGGAACGAAAGTAATCGTAACGGCGCAGCAACTCTTTTTGACCGAAGACCAAGCGAAATCGATTCGTGAAATCGTCGCTATAACGCCCCCCACCACGCCGAAACGTATGGGGATCATTTCACTCGACAATATAGTCGACGGTAAACGCATGACACGTTCGAAACATCAACGAACGCCGACCGCGAGTCCGAAACCAGGAGTTTCGGGCACGAGAAGAAAACTCGAAACAGAAGATCCGAGATGTAACGTCATAGAGGAAGTGAGCGGCGCCGAAGCTGAATTCAAACCGGACACGCCGGCGAAGAGCTCGAAATGGGCGGGTAGAGTGAAAAGCATCGTCAAGACTGACAAACGGTCGGCGAGGTCGAAGCTCAGAGAGGCGATAGACGAGTCTCTGTTAGGCCCGATTCCGGACGAAGGAAGCACCCTGTTCGCAGGATTATCGTTCATCTTAAACTGCGCCAAACCGCTCGCCCGCCGTGAAAAACCTGCGGCCGAGAAAACGACCTCGACGGGATCGAGCGTCGAGTCCGCCACCGAAACCGAAAACGAAGCGATGGAGTTCACGAAGCTACCGTTCATCGAGGAGCACCTGCACGCGCAAATAACCGCCGGCGGAGGGAAAATGTATCGACACTTCGAGGATGTCTCCGCGGAAGAGTATGCTAATTTGAAATTGATATCGAACAGGCCGAACAAGACCGTGAAATACATCCAGTGCATGGCCGCAGGAGTGATGATACTCAGCCACGAATGGGTCGTGTACTGCTGCAAGCAGAACGAGAGACGGATGTTCCAAGAACTTCCGTACGGGTGGTCGGTGGAACAGAACCGTTTCGTAGACTCGTTCCACAGACCGACGTCGTGTCGACCGCTAAAGAATCTACTCGTCACGATACCGCCGAACAGAGACGCTCGGTTCGTCGAGTTCTGGAAACGGGTATGCGAGACCGCCGGCGGTATCGTAAAAGCGATGGAATCGGACGACGATGACTTCCAGACAGCGACGCTCGTACTGGCCAACAACGAATGTCCGGAAAAGGTCGTGCAGAAAGCCTTCGCCTGGGATATACCTCTACTGTCCACACACTGGGTTATACAAAGTTTGATACACGGAGAAGCGAGACCGTTTAACGCGAATGAAAAGTACGCCTATGATTACACTGAATATGATTGATGTGTTGATAAATGTTTCCGATTAAGGTTCTTAAAAATGTTATAATTGAAAAGCGTTTTTTTTTTCTTTTTTGTTGTAACTTAAAATAACATTTCAGTTTTACATGTACACATTCATTATAAAATAAAATCACATACATTTTACACACGCACACACTTGTATGTATACTTATGTGTGTGTGTGTGTGTGTATGTATGTACATATATATATATATATATATATATATATATATATATATGTTGTATGTATGTATGAATACAAACTCCGACAAGTGTGTACATGTATGTATAAATTTAGTTAATGTAGTAGTTATGAATGACAGTTGTTTGTTTAAAAAAATTAAAACAAAGCATTAAAGTGATTAATACTAATGTTAAGTAATTATCAGATAAGAATAATACGTTACGTTCAAATCGTGCATTTTTTTATTCAAAAAACACGAAATTGCTGTAAAATCGATATAAATTAAGTAATGGCTAGAGATACATTGATTAGAAGCAAACGTATATCACAAAAGAAAAAAATGTATGTTATCAGTCATTTAGACAGATAGTCAGTCAATAAATGTGTGTCCAGATGTTGTACATTTATATTTCGGTATTTCGAAAGCTTACGACCATTACTGTTTTATATACTCGTCGTTTTTCGAACAAAACAAAACGAATAAATGTCGATGAGAAAACAAATATGTCACAAAATAGAATACTGTAGAATTAGAGATGAAAAAAATGATATTTTGATATATAAAAGAACTTTCGTAACTCGTATATTTCAAATCTTGTTTTCTCCTATTATATATATATTAAAAAAAAGCTGTAGTGATTGTACAAATAAAATTGTATTTCAAAAATGCCTTTTGTTATGTATGAAAAATGATGTAATAAAATTATTGAGTGAAATAAGGGATCATTGTCTCTGGACAACGTTTCTGATTGTTGTTTTTCAAAAAAATATACGAAAATAAAAAACTGGGTTCTGTTTCGGTGACAGGTATAAAAAAAATGTCCTGATCAATGAACGTTTAGTTAAATGTATCTGCATGTAAATAATAGTACAATTTAGTGATAAAGAAAACAAATAGTTGTAAAACAATATAAACACAATCCCAGAACATCGAATGAATGTCTTGTTAACTACATTGTATACTACGATTGATATTTCTGCACTCGAGATCATAAATCAGTGTAAATAGATCATGAAAACGTATAACAGTTGAGAAATGTATGACTGTGTTACAATTAAATGAATCTGATAGTTTAACCCTTTGTTTACTGATCTAATTAAAATAGAACAATGTAATTTTTGTTGAGGTAACATTTGAAAATATACAAAACATTCTTTTTTTTGAAAAAAAAAGCCGACGTTAGAGCAGTTTTTATTACAAAAATAGAAGCCTTAGCAGTACATAGAGGGTTAGTAAAGGGTTCATAGGTTGTTTATTAAAATAATTCATACGGGTTAAAGGACATCTTTTTCAACTGTTATAAGACTTAATCTTAACAACTGCAATAATATCGTAATACATAAGACTCGATTGAAGCCTTTGGCCAATATTTAAAAATAAAAAAAATGCACCATCCCAAGGCACCAATTAACATATCCTCTTATATTTATATATATATATATATATATTGCACAGTGTATTAAAATATCGACATTATTGCATTTGGCAAGATAAATACATTTGATGTAAATTAAAAAGAAAAGTCAATTATGTAAACTAAATATGCCAGTTTGTATGAATAATAAAGTCTCGTCTATTAAATATCTACATTTACTTAACCGAACTTTTTGATTTACGTTAGGATGGAAATTTCGTTATTATCATACAAGAGTATCGACTGAAACATCCTTCGTGAGAATGTACGGAGCGGTTTTAAAAGTTAAAGTGATACAATTTCATAAGATTTTTATTTTGTCATTCTGAAAGATGTAATTTTTTAAATCTATTCTGTTCTAAATTACAATTCGAATTTTCAATATTTCTACACGTGATATTATGGAGGAAAGTCACAATCCCGATCGGTTTTAATGTTTCAAGTACAGTTTTGTTTTTTGTGTAAGATCAAATCAAATATCACAATTTCATTGAAACTAGTTCGAATATAGGATAGAGGCGCCGATTTCCTGGCCAGTTACAGAGAATATGTCGAAAACATTTACATAATAAACATAGATCTGTTCTCTTTCAAGTTTTATTGGTCTATATGCTAAATTCCATATTTTAAGTTAGTGGTCGTAAATTGAGACCTGACTGAAAATCAACATACCTAGTGGAGTCAAACAATGTTTATTTTGTTTTCAATAAACTAAATTCAATCACTGAGGAAAAACGATTACAATAGGGCACGTTTTGTGTGCAATCAAAAATAAAGGTTTAACAAAAGAATTTTATTTACAAATTCTAATGATTTTACAACAATTAAAAGTTCACATCGTAATCTACAAACTTGTCATTAAGTATCCACCATTTATTACAGAATCCTACATCGATTACACGATCAAGAAACGTACTGATTTCAGGTTTTAGATAACTGCACGTGCATTGATATAAATTACACTCATCGCTATAATTATCGACCCATATAAACGACACGACCCCTAAACTCATTCGCCTTATAAGGCCGTGATTCATACAATCGTATATGAATTTCAGGTGGTTCTTGCTGGTTGGGTTCTGTAATCGATCCGAAACCAGTATGATATCATTATTGAACCTCGTGACGTCGTCCAGGAAGCTTTTATAGTCGGGATTCGTCATATGAAAATAGTAAGTTAGGCCGAAAGTCGATAGAATCGTAGCTGCTTTGATCGGTTTCTGACGAGCTTCGGTCACAATGTCTTTGCCCACCTCGGCGTAATCACGATATAAGTTTATCCAAAACAATTTCCATTTCTCGACCAGAGTCTGTTTCTTCTCGTCTGTCGCTGTTTGTTCAACTTTGACAGCCGTCGTGTTCCACCTCACGTGTCTGATTTTATTCGGAAAAATTATTCGTTTCAAAAACATTTTAAAATAGATGCAGCAATAATTTTCAGGTTATTCACTTCGAGCCGATTTATTTTCGAATGTTTACCAATCTGATAGCACGTGTGATGTTGACGTTCGTGTCTGTACTGTCAGCTGTCAGTACATATTGTCTATTGTAATTGTTATATTTTTTTACGAGACGTTAACAGTACAAAACTCGAACGCGAATACAAATATTTAGATAAACAGCCATGCAGATTCGAAAATGTATTCGTAAACGTTTCTATTAATATTCGGTTATCGGTTCGGTAGCTGCTGCCATGGATCAGACAAGCTTATTCAAAGCATGTGTGAAAACGTTACGCACTCGCAATAAGTCTCTTAATTCGACAGAAGTCGACAGTAACTATCTCATTAAGAAGAAAGTAGTGAAAATAGATTTTATTACTAGAGCCCGGCCGATCGTTAATCAGATCACACAGCTGCGCGACTTCCTCTTAGAAAATAAGAAATCGTATTTAAATTTCGTGACTTTTATAAGCGACGTACAGCAATTCAGCGACGCCGATAGAGACCGTATAGACGCGGCCGCCCAGAAAGTCATAAATCACTGCAATAAGCTAATAAACGAGTTCAGAAAGGAGTCTGCGAAAATCAAGGGCTCCTCGCAAGTCCTCCGGCACAGAGACGTCGTGATCGAAGTCGTCGAGAACTACTTGAAAACCGTTTGCAAAATATATTCCGAACAAAAAGCTATAAGAGTCAAACGCGCTCTAGAAATCCACAAGATCAAGAAGATCGAAACATCGGAAATCCACAAACCGTACGTACTGAAAACGAGCAATCTGATAGTTCAGAATCACGAATACGACGAAGACGGCGAGATCGAATCGATAAAAATAGCGCAGAACATCAGTAGGAATATGGAACCGCCTTCGGTCACCGAAGATGACGAGTTGTCACCGGAGGAAATGCAAATGTTTGCCTCTGAGAACGATCAGTTGTACAATGAACTCAATAATCTAGACGAAGAGGTAAGCGTGTATAGATGTAGTTGTGTAAATATGTAAAATTTATAAAATATTTATGTTAAACGATTATTTTCTGTCTCGTTTTTCAGGTGAAACAGATGGAAAACAAAGTAGTCCATATCTCGGAATTACAGAAAGCGTTCACGGAAAAAGTACTCGAACAAGAACACGACATAGAAAGGATCGCGTCGACCGTAGTAGGAGCGACGGAGAACATAAGAGACGCCAACGATCAAATCCGGCAAGCGATACGACGTAACGCAGGCTTACGAGTGTGGGTTCTGTTTTTCCTCCTGGTTATGTCGTTCTCGTTACTATTTCTCGATTGGTACAATGACTAAATAAATTATATTTCATAACCGAATGTACGATGGAATATCTATTAGAATAAAACATATTCATTTTATATTTTTCAGTATCATTGTTTTTGTTTCTGTACAAATATAGATCCTTTAAAATTTTCTTTTCACAATTCAGTGGAAGTAAAATACGAAAGCCGTACGATGGAAATGTATTGAAAATATACAAATTATTTTTATAATGGTTAAGTTTGTTCTGTTATCAGCGAAATACAAAGTTCACCGAAGAAAAGTACAATATCTTATAAATCGATATTATTCATAGATAAAAAGAGTCAAATAATAAATAACAAATTCATTCTAAAATATAAACGTTTTAAATCTACCAGTTCACTGCACAGGACGTGCAGAAAAAAAAGGATTTCCCTTTTCGAAATTGTATTTATTTCGGGTCAATTTAAAATTTTCCAATCATACCTATCAGCAGTTGACCGGTAAATAAATGAATTCGATCCATAATTTCCTCCAGTAGATTCGTTATTAAATTAAATTTAAAAAAGTTCATAGTTAATAAACAATATATTTAAAAAGGTTTCTTCTTTGCAAAAATCTTAAAAATATTTAGAACGTTTGGTCATTTAAAAAAAATAATTAGAGTATTACTTGACGTGAAATTCAACAAAATACGGGATTAATTAAAATGATTTTAAGAACAAATTATAAAAAATCAAATAAACAGTTTCGGTCTCATAAACAACAAACAAATAAATAAACATGAGATCTTTAACATCTTAACTTACCTTTAAGGTATTTTAAAGTTGTAACATTAATACACTTTATTTGATAAACTATATATATATATATATATAATATTAGTGTTCTCCATCAAACAACTTAGACATATTTTTAATGTTTAGTAATTATTGTACAGAATCCAATTAGTAAAATCAAGAAATAGTCAATAATAATGACAGCACAGGTACAATTCAAATCAGTGGCCATTTCAAAAATGCCTTTCAATAACTAAAACGTAAACTTCCGTGATTGGGCTATGATTATACAATGATTTTAAATCGACTGAAGAGCTATCTGTCATAAAATGTTAACATTAATAACAATGCACACTTTGATAGCACATAATAGAGACATCCTAGATTTCAAAAAGATTAACAATTAATAGTACTAAATATGCAATAATCGCAATTTTAAATATTTTCACCCAATAATATCGTTTACAATAACTTTAAGTAATAGAAATAATCGTAAGCACACCTGCTTTTTAGTGGGTTCGGAAAAAGAACAAAGACTTAAAATCCGACCACGATCAAATATACAAATCAGAATCAGAATGACCTCACTATTATCATATTATTGATAATTTTTAAATTCGAAAGCAATCAAGTATATAATAACGAATTCACTTACTGTTTATCAAACGTTCTGTCCATTCAAAATCTGCAAGTGGCTCGTGCATAGAACCTTTATTCGACTTGTGGAAAAAAACAGTTTCAAACTTCATTGATGGATTAAGAAAGGAGTTGGGAAAAGAGAGTATGATTTCAACATGTTCATTTTCAAAAGTCTACAACAAACATTTACGTTTTATTTCAATGCTGCGTGATTTATTTTACAAACATATATGTACTACACACATATAACAGGCATAAAAAGACTGAATATTTGAAACTACTATTGCATTTTAGTATTCTCTTTCGGCTATTTATTAGTTTAATTTTTATTATTGGCAGACACAAACCTAGGATCGATAATTTTTTTGAATGCTCCCATTCCTCCTGGAAATTCTGGAACTCCTGAAGGTATCGGCATACTGCTGGGCATCTGAGGCATTGGTATTTCCAAATCTCTTTGTACCTGCATTTTAATGATTTCTGACTATTAAATGAATTTACGAACAAAAACCAGATTTTAAATCTGATCTATCAAGAAGTCTGAATTATTCAAATAATGTACACGATCGTAGAAAACATGAAATCGACAGGAGCAACTTCTACGTTTCTATTAAAATAATTATTCTAATAGCGGATACACGGACGGGAGATTTAACAATGATCATTGCTGATATACATACAATTTTAAAAATATCATGCAGTATTATCGACAGATACATTTTCGATTTAAACAACGGTTCTGCACAATGGAACTTAAAAATAATGCGATGCATGTATGAAAATAAAAAATAAATAAACTCACTCGATCGACAGGCGAAGATTCCACGCGACATAAACCAACAGCCATAATAAACAAAATAACGTTCAATCTTCGTTCCATGACGGTTATTGGGCGACGACAATCAGTTGTTTAGACGACTCGATTCTGATTTGAAATATAGCGGCACTCGCGGGTACTTTTATACACCAGCGCGATCGAGATAATGTCGATAATTGTTATCCGCACATATCGCGATTATTATCAATTTAATTATAAAAATATTGTTTACCTACTATAATTGCTCTTATGTAAAATATCTAAACACGTATCTCTGCGATTTATTAACATCTATTTCCTATGAACACGTTTGATTCGTACAGTAATTTCCATTTATGTCGTCATCATTCAATACGTATTGTTGTTTCTTTTGAATATTGGATTTGACATGTTTACGCCTTTTTATCATTTAAATGTATCTATTAGGTCGGTAGGAATTGAATTTGAAGGTCGTAAACCGCAATTATTTTTCTATCGACATATATTTGAATGTGTACGTTTTTTTTTTTGAAATCATATATTTATTTGTAACTTGTCTATTATTAGGCGTGGATTCGTACGTTCGAGCAGTAAGGGGAACCTCGGTGATAATTTTGTATGAAAATGGATTCATCCATAGTATCAGAATTACACTGCGCTCATGTTTGTGTGAAAAATTGAACCCGAGGAGAACTGAGGAATGAAATCTTGGAATAAACAAATGTATATAGCATTGTTAGAAATGTGCAGAATACTGGAATGTTCATAAATATTTAAACTTGAATGCATAAAATAAACATTATACAAAACTAATAAAGATTCGTAATTTTTGTTGAAATTATAAAAATTAATACAGAATCCGTTCATTTAATAAAATCTTCTTGTCTATCCAGTAACCGAACTGAATATTATAAATTGTTCCTCCTCTCCACTGGATCAAACAAGATCAATACAAATTACTAATCACAATAGTTATGATAATTTACTATTTATATATATATATATATATTTCCAAAGAACATTTACTTTAACATAATTAGTATTTTGATAAAAATACATGTAGCTTTTTTGTGATTGATTTTTTAACCGTTTGTCTACTGGATTAATTAAAATGTGAAAAAATGTAATTTTTATTATGAAAAGGAATAAATTTGAAAATGTTAAAAAAATAAGTTTTTCTTAAATATAAATTTCAGAAGTTTTTTTATTTTAGACAGAAGTCCTGCGAGTTACAATGACGAATCATTATTTAACATCATTTTTTTATTTACGGAGAATGAAAATCCCAACAGTACATAAAAGGTTAATGTACTCATTAGACTATTTCAGTTTTTTTTTACAAGAATTTTATTCCCTTTTTAAATTAGACTTTCTGTGAAGCAAGACTGAACTTTCCTGATCAGCTTTTTGTTGAAATTTAGTTTTTCATACAGATTTTGTACAGAAGACACAAATGAAGGTAGAAAGTGATTATTTACATCTAATTACTGATTCTGAAAATGAAATAGGACATCAAAAATATCAACTGGAGATTATTTTTTCCTAGAAAAGAAACTACTGAAAATCACAGTTAAGAAAGCGATATTTTGTAAGGATTTTATAGAAATTTAAGGCACAGGATAAGATATATGTGTGTGTGTAAGATTTTATAAGATAAAGGGTTTTTTATTGAATACCAACCACTGAACAAAAAATGAAATAGGAAAATTGAAAAAAATCACTTCGAACGCATTTTATTTATAAATAACGCAACTTCACTAGACTTCCATAAAACAGACGATCACAAAGGTTACAACTACGATTTAAAACAGAGAACAATACTGTATCGAGATCCTGAGGAATATTTCCGAGTATAAAAGACAAGTCCGTGTGGGCAGTTTCACAAGCTGGCTGGATTTTTTTCATAGAAAATATATTTTATTAATGAAACGATACTTTCTCTTTAATAGATGGAAAAAAAACAACAAACTATAATAAAACAAGAATGTGTCTTGTTACACTGTTTCCATTGAGTTTTGTGCAGGCTGTTGAAACAATTCCTGTAAACTACGTAAAGTGATAGAGTCACTGTTCCATTTATCATTTTTCGATGATACGGATTTATAAATACTTTCTTCGACCGAATTGCTTACTAAAAAACGATGTACGGTGGTCGGTCTAAAAACGAAAAATGAAAAAGAACAAATACGAAATTTTCGTACACCGATCGCGAGTAAATAATTTGAAATATACTTGGTCTGTCCGATTCTATGTACACGCCCGATCGCTTGCATCTCCTCTCCGGGATTCATGAGTGGCTCCACTAACAGCACGTGCGTCGCTTCTATGAGATTTAATCCTTTCGCACCGGCTCTAATAGGCAGCAACAATGCCGTGACTTTTTTACTTAAGTCCTGAAAATCATTTTCATTAACGATCGACATCAACATTCACTAACGGTATCGTACCTGAAAATCGATTAATTTTTCATGGTTCCTGGTCGAAAAATGTCGATAAGATATGTTGTTCACTGAAAACGATTCACCTATGAACTGTAGCACTTGTTCCCAGGCCGAAAAGACGAGAACTTTAACATCAGGATCATTTTTGATTAGCTGTAGAACACATCTGATGATCGCTTCGATTTTTGTCGAAAACGAGCCTTTGACGGCGATCTCCGATAAATCCGACGTGTTTTCGTCCGTCAGCCTAACGTACGAAACGTCTCGATACGATTGTACTTGACGGCAGACCGAACACGTTATCGACTTCGCGTTCGGAGAATGTTCTAATAAATGGTGCAAACAGTCGAGACAGAACGAGTGGCCGCACGTGAAGATACTCCACTGAAAGTAAACCCGTATCGGATCGATATCGATAAAAGAAATCGATAACATTTGAAAGTTTCGACGCTTACGTGCTCTTTCAATTGATTTGTACAAATGGGACACGGGTCTGGTTTTTGTCCAGCGTAACGTCGTTTTCTCAACGTTTCCAAATAATTCAACGTTCCTAATTTCCTGTTGAAATCTACTCTTTCTCTTTCTTTGTCACTGTTTAACAAATCAAAAGTGATATTCACCTGAAGGACAATAGAATTCAATGTAATTTTTAATAGTTTACAGGTAAAAACATGTTACTGAATTAAAAGAAAATAATAACAATCACGTCTCACCATGTGAGGATCTAATATATTTATTGTGTCCAGTTTATTTTCGATCGAGTAATCTAAATTCTTCAATGACATTATTTTCCTTCCGGGATTCGGCAGCTCTTCGTTCGGTAACTTGAGTCTGAATCTTTCTTTACTCATATTCAGTTCATCTTGAGCACCTATTTGTTCACTGTAATAGGTCCAGAGACGACGCATTTCCTTAAAAACCATCACAATTATAATGTACTGAAAACCGTTTAAACTATACATAAATATGTACATAATATCTTACTTTAAACTGTTTTTTTAAAATCTCATACATTTCCAGATGCGTTTCCCCCTCCCTGATAAGATCCTCTGGAGCACCTTTCTGTTTACCATATTGAATGAGTACTGCAATTTATCAAACCTCATTATGCGAACATCCTTACAGTGAATATTCTGTGAAAGTAAATACCTTTCATGGCAATTTCTTGTTGTGTTCTCTGCCATGTCCCCTGTGTCTTTTTATTTGCCTCATCTTCATCATTCTTTATGATTCGTTTAGTTTTTAACTTCTTCGTACTGGTTTGAAACAAATGACATTCATACTCTTTCATCTCTTCTTCAATCTTACAGAAGTGACAAAGCTTTCTCCTCGTATTGCTATCTTTCAACGGTCTCAAATGGCAATTAATGACGCTTTGAACACTGGACTCTGGAAATCTGTTCCTTTCCGATACAGATAAGTCTTTCAAATTCTTAAAAGTATTTTGTAATTTCTGCAAGCTGTTTGAGATTTTATCGAACCAAACTGACAATTGGTAAATGAGTGTCCAAGAACTTCTCAAGCTGAAATAGAAAACATTTCAACACATCGTGTTTTATTTATATATATATATATAAATTATCCATTCAATGACTTTTAAGTCCAATACAGAAATTCTATAAAGAGCTATTAAAGATATACACCCTTTAATATCGTCCCCTCAAAAAAAAAAAAAAATAATACAAACCTATCAGTAATAGAAACTGCATTATTTACTGGATTATCCAGAAGGGTGAGCTGAATTTTCTCAATCATATCTTCAGTCAAATCTTTCTCACCGATCCAATCGACTAATTCTGACATCCAAGCTCCTGTCTCAGATGAAAACTTATTTTTAATCGAAATCACTTCATCTACTAATTTTTTATAATCTTCCTCAGCTGTCAAAACCTAATAAAATGAATGAAATATATCTCGATCAGAACAACTTTCCCAAACTCTTATTTAGAATTCGATCGACTGATTTACAACTCACAAGTGTCCGTTTTCGTTGCAAATACTGTTCTTCGAATGTAGCAGCTTGTTCTCTTAACTGATGATCTCTAAGTGTCGATGGTATTTTTGCATTCGAATGATTTAACTCTAGAAGATCTGCAAGGTTATGCAACGTATGCAATCTTGGCAGAATATCTACTTTCAAACGATCTTTGTGCTGCTCGATCAATGCGAGTACTTCTCGATAACATTGGGCTGCTTCTTTCCATTCCTCTCTGAGCATATGTATACCGGCAAGTCCTAGAAAATTAAAAAAATCACGTCTGCTCCACACAAATTTCACACTAGGAAACATACCGTTCAGAACAGCTATATTTACACGTAAACTCTCTTCACATTCGTTCATATTTTTAGCGATAAGCGCTTCCAATAAATCTTCCATGCTCGTGACGTTTCTCTTCGATGTAAGATAGCGGCCTTTTACTGCATGGGGATGAATACAAGCATGTCTCAATGCCAATAAAGGAGTTAACACCTGTTTAAGTGAAACATATAAGAAAAATACACTTTAATATTTTATTTCTCCAAATAAACTCAACACAAATTGTTTCATTAATCCCACCTTATTTAAAACATGCCTATCCAAGGAACCGAGTGTTATATCTAATGAACTGAAGTTCTGCAATCGTTGCTGTAGGGCAGAGAGACACATTTCGTGTTCTTTCTTATAAAAAAAGTTTTCAATCGGTGTCTGTTTCAACCAATAGATTTTTTCGGTTTGTTTCGGTATGTTTATCTTAAATAAAATATAATATTTAGTTGATTATCTTTGTACTAAGCGGATCGACAAATTCAACTACAATTTACCTCTGTCAGAACATCGTTTTTTGCTGTTCGCCATAAAATTTGTCTTAGAAACTTCTGTAAAGCTACCTTGTCACCATAACAATATGGATAATACAATGATTTGTTCCACACTGCCAAATCACAGTATGGCTCTATTCCCAGATATGAAATAAGACCGAAGAAATCTTTAAAAAAAAATAAATAAATAAATAAACAAAACGTCACACGGTAGAAAAAAAATTATAACGGTATAACGATAGCCATTTTACCATTTATTCCACGCTGTGCAGGCGTACCAGAGACCGCCCAACGATGGACCGCAGGAATAAGTCGTGCCATACTCGCCACAATAGAAGTTGAACTGTCGACCATCTGTGCTTCATCTAAGCAGACTCGCCACCATTCGATCATCGTCAGAGGTGTAACAGGAGAATGATACTTCTTTACATTCCTTAAACTGTTGACAAAATTCAATTCATACCGATAGATATTTAATCGATGACTTCAGTTTAGAACTGTACCTGCGATTCGATGATGCATCCTCTGAAAATTTTATTTCAGATTGTAACACGTTGTACGTGGTCAAAACTACATCGTTTTTAATTAACCGGGTCGGATAGAGGTATCCGTCTTTGGAAATTCCTCTGTACACGAACACTTTCATGGAGTTTTTTTCTGTATGTTTTTTTATTTCCGATAACCACTGCCTACTGATCGATTTCGGAGATATTATGAGTGTCGCTTTTGTCGGTAACAGTGGCTGTAATGAATACCGTACAATTTAATATTATCGACAAACGTTCTGATACAAAACATAAGTTATTATAAAAACTACTTTAGCGGAATTATACACATACCCTATCCGTATAACACTGGGGGCAATAATAATCGTCTATTTCTTTATTTAATCCGACACACGATAAATGCTGTACTTTATCACAACCGATGCACTGTATCTCATCGCCTTGATATTTAAATTCACCGCATAAACACTGCACTAAATTTTCTATTAAATGATGCTTCCTCTTCAATCGTTTTTTATAAAACGCCATCTGTTCTTTATCCGTACGTTTGTTTCTCCTCTTCGAACATTCTTTCGGATATTCGTATTCATCGCCGGTATCATTCGCGTCGGTTTTGATTCCGAGTTCATCTTCCGGACGTGAATTCAGTAAAATGCACGCGAGAAGTTCTACTGTTTTCCCGAGCCCCATTTCGTCAGCGAGAATACCGCCAGAGGGTAATGGTTTTACTGTGGGTAAAATTTCAGTCAAATGTCCAGTCACTTCATTATAATATAATGTCTCGTTATTTGGAAGAACTATCGATTCATATATCGGGTGTGGAGTATTTTCTGTTAAATAAAAAAAAACAATATTCGTACGAATAAGCGATAAGAATAAACAAATCATTCTATACCGACCGCGATTTATTTTTTCCCGATCTAACATCCACTGAACGGCTTTCAACTGGTAGGGCCGTAACCGCGGTATTAACTGGGGGCAATCCGTGCTAGCGTCAAATTTGATTTCAATATCGGTGTAGTAGCTCGCAACCGCGTTATATAACTCGTCTAAACTATGTCTCTTTTCAAACTCTCTGTTCTCGCACTCGTACCCTACATCAACAAAAATACGAATCACGGGCGACCGTATCGATATTCCTAGAATGAAATAAAATGCGTACCGAACGTTCTCTGGAAAATGTGGGACAATAACTTTCGTAGGATATTTGCATGTCGTGAATAAATCTTTTCCTCCGGTAACAAAGTCAAGTACACTTTTATATGAATAATACAAGTTTCGTCAGAGATATTAACATCATAGAATATTTTCTTATACGTAATTATATCTGAAACCATCCGCTACAGAATCAGGAAACGTATATAATATTTAAGATCGGATAAATACCTTTAAGTAACTGTTTATCGATCAGTAATTTCACTGTTTTCAATTCGTCGTTACACAATACATGTGCAAATTCATCATTTTCTGTACCTTCTGGGTTTTCGGCTTTCACGTGACATAAACCGACTATTAAATTTCCAATATAGACGAGAGAATCGTCTTTCGGCAGTCGCGGTGTAATGATAAAACTCTTTTGTGAAACCCTTTTGTTGGAACCAGACACAATCGAAAATTCGTGTCCTTTGCTCGATATCCACTCGAAATCCTCGTTATTAAAGCTCTTTTTGGGCACAGTAAGCTTTCGTTTAGTCATTTTCCCACTAAGAACGCTTTTCCCCTGCAATCGAACGTTTATTAAGCGGTATATTTATTAAATTATTTTGAAAATGTTATCGTGACGTTAATTTATATAATTCACAGGAATTTTAATTCGAATATATCGTACTAATTCGGTTTACAATTTAATTTAAATTTATTTATGTCAATTCCAAAGTGAACTAATATTTGAAAAGCAGTCTTCAATCCTTTCGAAAATAATCAGGGGTTTTGCCCGTACAATGTTTTGTTGATATGAGAAGAGAAAACAAATGTATATAATGAAATGAGTGTTGAAAATATATTTACAAAAACCCTATTCTATATACAGCAGATCTGTAATTCATTGTTGTAATTGTTATTTCTAAAAATTCATTATATTCGTTTATAAATCCAATTAAGTATTGACAAGACGCATTAAAACTTAGTAAACACGAAATTCGATATTATTAAAAAAGTAAAAGAAAACAAAATTCAACAAACACATATTTGTCAATAGCCATTCAGATTCAAAGTTTTCTCGTTTAGTACTTATATGTTAGTAGTTAACGTACAATAGTCAGAAACAAGATAACATAATTATAATCGTGTATTCTTACGCCTGCGACCCGACTAATACATTGTTCTGTCATTCTTTGTTCTTGTGGATTGCCCTGTTCGCCACTGTTAGTTTCGGTACGAATACCATCCTCGGGTAGATATCGAATACTCCTTCAGCCTTTCTTCATTAAGTCACTACATCTACCAAAGGATGAAGCGGAAATTAATAGTGGGGAACAAATATGCAGAAGAACAGCAGGATAACGCAGAAATAATATATCGTCAAATCGAGAAATTTCTCTCTAACATTGTAATTAATGACGACTTTGTGTTATTCACAAGTACTTATTTTTTAGGAAAAGAGACTTTCTTTAAGACATGAATGCGAATAAACTGAATTATAGATTTTAAGGAGTTTAAAATGAAACATGATAAATTGATATACGTTCCCTGACAAGTAATAAAATTAAAAAAAAAAACCTTTCTGCGGACGGGCATACGATGTCTGTTAATTGTACCAAGCGAATTTATAATCACTCTATTTACTCAGTAATACATTTAGAGGCTCTGGTTTTCATAGAAATAATATGACAGAGAGAAAAGGACAAAAGTACGAATAATTTCAAAAATAAGTTTACATATATTAATGAATCTATTTACGGGCTACCGCATTTAACTCTTTGGGTATATACAAATTAAACCAAGTGTATCGATATCCGAGGATCGAGCACAGTGCTTAACGAATAAGTAACCTTGTTTATTTATTCCACACACCGTTGGTACTTTCAATCACACATTATTGGTAGTCAAGTTCCTATTAGTCATACGAAAATCCTGCCCAGCCCAATGACTTTAACCAAACATGTAATTTGAGCCGACTCTGTTTAATAATTACACTCTTTCATGCAGGTAACAACATGTCATCGGGCCGCCCCATAAAATGTGTAGTTGTCGGCGATGGAACCGTTGGAAAAACATGTATGTTAATATCGTACACGACCGATAGTTTTCCCGGAGAATATGTCCCGACCGTGTGAGTAGAAGTTTTGTGCCCAGTCTGTTCGAAATATCGTAAGGTCGACCCGTTTGCGAAATATCGTTTTGTTCGTTGTACAGATTCGATAATTATTCCGCCCCGATGGTGGTAGACGGTATTCCGGTCAGCCTAGGCTTGTGGGACACCGCCGGACAAGAGGACTACGATCGTCTACGTCCGCTTTCGTACCCGCAGACGGACGTGTTCCTCATCTGTTTTAGCGTTACGAGTCCTTCGTCGTTCGAAAACGTCACGTCTAAGTGGTATCCCGAGATCAAACACCACTGTCCGGACGCGCCTATGATCTTAGTCGGTGAGTGTCGACGAAAAAGGAACGATACCGTCGAAAATCGAAACGATAGAAACTTCAAATTCGGAACTTTTCCAGGCACGAAAATAGATTTAAGAGACGACCGTGAAACGCTGACCACGCTCGCCGAACAAGGCCTGTCGCCGATCAAGCGAGAGCAGGGGCAGAAACTAGCCAACAAAATACGTGCCGTCAAGTACATGGAATGCTCTGCCTTAACTCAGAGAGGGTTGAAGCAGGTGTTCGACGAGGCGGTGCGCGCCGTGTTACGACCGGAGCCGCAGAAGCGACGTCAACGAAAATGTACGGTTCTGTAGATGCCGCACGTCGTTTCGACATGTCTATTGTTTTATTTATATAAGCGTAATAATGATAAGCTCGTTATTATTATTAAACATATGGTATTATTCCGATTACCGATGTGGTTGAAAAACGAAACACTTAAACGGACGATGCATGCGTTTTGATTTGAATAACGTCGAAATAGTACGAGTTAATTAAGCACGCGATGAGATCGAAAAGATCGTTCACGATGAATATTACGTTCGTCGAACGACCTGTCGATGTAATTTTTTTATACGTTTAATTTCAATTAATCTGTGATGATAACAAACTGGAGGCTAGTAATTCGCTGCCATACTAAAACAATTGCTTTTTACTAACGAATTTATTCTTTCATCTAGTTGATTTAAAGCACGACTCTGTTCGATACTATTTCGTCCGTCTACTATCGAATCGTTGTAAAAGAAAGAAGTGAAGTGTTATTTTCACACATTAATGAATTAAAAGTGTTTGAATTAAAATGAAAACTATTATTGAAAAAATCCTTTAAAGCTTGACAAGTTTACAACAATAGTAATTTTGATGTTGAGAATTTTTCTAATAAGAATGCAATAGAACAGGAAAGGGGCTCGATTTGTTTGTATACATTTTCACTGTCAGATTCTCTTGAAAATTTCTATAAGAATACCTACGAAACATTACTTATTTAAAATTGTTCTAAAGTTTTGTACAGTAGTTTTATGGATATTAACAGGGAATATTTTTTGGATTCAGTTTCGACCGAATAACAAATTTTCATTCTAGTTAGACGTGTAAAGAGTAGCAGGAAGAAAATTATTTGAACGTTTCTACCGATCAAAGACGTACTTTATAAAAAAATATATATATATATCTATTATATTTTTTTGAATGTCCGACGGGTGCATGTCGTTAATTTTTTGAATTCCGAATGGAATTACGAATATGAAAATACACGTTTGACCCGGTACTGGGTTCTAAAATATTAAACACAAAACGAAGATTAGTACAAAAAAAATATAGTATAAGATATTATATTTAACTAATGTGCAGTGTTTGATTTATGTACTGATGATACTGAAAGATATTCAAGAGTAATTTTTATGTTTTGAGGCTATCGAGTTTTCTGTACAAAAAGTATATATTAGCATGGTCATGAAAATCATATTTTAGGTAAAATCGACGGTCCATCGTTTTATCGTTAAGGTGGTGCTGTTATATTTATGTTTTCTTTCCACTACGGTCGTTTTGTTTCGCAATGAATTGCATTTAATGTCACTATTTACGTTGATACGTGAAACGGTTTTCAAACAACCGAAATAGGAAAAAAATAAGCTAATAGTTCTAGAAATATTAATTATTTTATATACCGGTCTGTATCCAATTTGTTATCATAGTTATTGTAGACGACTTGTTTTCATAACCACACATAATTGAATGTGAATAACAACAGTTCAGCAAATTGAGAGTAATACCAAAAAATAGAAGAGAAAAACGATATATACTGCCTACAAAACTTTTAATGTAATAACTATCGATCAGTAAATAAATTTTCAAAAGTTATACTGGGTTTTTCGATGTTCAAATATTTTGTAGCGGGACTAGTTATATTTTGATGAGTAAAACCATTCAGGTCTTTGTAAATGTTCGTATTGTTTGATGTTATTTTTCATTGAAAAAGTCCGCTAGCTTTTAGAAAAAGTTTAGTTTTATTACTGAAAAATAATATGTGTGTATGCATAAATATTACCTTATTTCATGATAAAATAGAATAACCATTTAGAGAAAGTGTCCATTTGTATATATTTAATTCAAGGTAATGTTTCATGGAATTACTAAATTGAAGAGAAAAATTGTCGATAGGAAAAATATAACAATCTGTAATCTGTATGCATCATTTTACTCACATAAACATACAAAATTAAGATTGCAATTAGCATCTTCGAGATTAATATCTTGCAGATACTTATTCTCTGGGGCTGAGGTGAAATGCAACAGAGTAATTCTACCACCGTTTTTGATAATCGGCTTTGTCTATATTTAAATAGGTTGTAACGTTTACTGGCAGTTTACATTTAAGAATATATGGCAGCATATTAGGATTTTATCATTGTGCACGATGAAAAGTGGTACATAAGTATAATATTTCTTTCTGAATGCTACTAAGATTATTTTCAATATTTACTAGTAGTCAATTTTGTCCTGAAGTTTTTCTAATAAGATAAACAGACAGAAATTTAACGTTTCGATAAGATTCGAGTGGTGTTAGTTTAAAAACTTAAATCAAATTGTTGTCAATTCAGATTGGTTATGTTAAAAAATATATATAAACACACACAATACATACATACATATATGTATAGTACATGAAAGGGTAATTAAATCTATTCAAAGAATTCAATAATATATTTATTTAACATATATATTTTTAAGTCCTGTGTATAAAATAATGGTAGCTAATAAAATTGTGTTTGTGTAAAAAAAGTATTGGTGGAATTACTCGGAATACTGATAGATTATTTTCATACATTAAAATACAAAATTTTAAAAAGTCACATTCGAAATGATTAATATATATATATATGGATTTTTGGTCACATATTTTCATATATACTAAATATTTGTTATAGACTGAGTTATATCAATATACAACAAATTGTTTCATAAAAAAATCTCATCTGTTAACAGTAAAACCAATTTAGCAAAAGTACGCCATAAAAAATAATCAATTATACAACCAATGCTAACAACCAAAGTAATATTGTTTAATCTAGTCACTGACAAATAAGCAAAAAAAAATAAAATAAAATAAATAAAAATAAATGGACTTTTAATGCATACAGTAGCGATAAGCGATTAACTCTATTTTGTCGAATATTTTTCATACTATTAATTAGTTTAGTAATATTGTTATTGTACTATTTTGATACAATATTTTTTATTGTGTTTATTCGATTTATTATTGTGTATGATGATGATTATTATTATAAAGTGGAAAACTTTAAGATTTCAATGAAACGTGCAAAAAGTTTGACTGTTTAGTAAAGTTATGTATTTATTTAAATAATCTTCTTTATTGCATATTTGCCAAATTCAATATATACTTTTGTAACTTAACATGTATTTTTAATTATATTGTGTATACTGCACTGTAATTTTGATAAGTATTTAATAAAGTACATGTAATCCTTCAAAATACGATTAAATACACTAAACGTATCCTAAATCGAACAGACAATATCATAAAATTTATATTCAAAATCAACAACGTACAAAATATGTTCCGGTATAAGACCGTTCGAATCGCATAAAATATAACGCCGAATTAAAACGATACGCTACGTCGAGACCGGCAACGACGTTAAAAACCTCATTCCGAGTACGTATTAAAACATAAATAAATAATTCGTATTTAGGTTCGTGTTACCGCCGTTGTCCGGTAAACTACTCCATCTTTTTCTTGAAACTCACCCGTGTCGAGCACGGTTTCAATTTCGAGAGCACGTCGACATATTTCTTAGACTTCGTCCACCTTGGATTTGTACGTATCGACTTGCAAGATTTGTCTCATAACTATCATAGATGCGAACGTATATGCTCTATTCAAATCTTTTATTAAATCTTCACCGTCTGTAGTGTTAAATTGATCTATAACAATCTGCATTCAAATATAAACATTTGTATCGAGAAGCACACACGTATAAATTAAATAATAAAATTACCAGATTAAACATAACCATTCATTAAACGTATTTCGTTTTTCATGGCAGTACTTGCATTCCTTTTTTTCGAACTCATGTTTCACATCAATCTCTTCTACAGTGACCAAAAAACTGGCCACCGACATAATCAGTTCGGTATAAATCTTCAGTTATTTTATTGCTACTGGTTCTTACAAAGGATTAAATCTTTTATGGAAGTATTTAACTGTAAATGAAACGAACGAAACTAAAAAGAAAAAGGTAATAGTTCAGAAAGGTCTTTTGTGAAAACGCACTTTAAAAATTCAAATTTCTTGCTAAATTGATTAATTACAATGTAAAACGTGGTAATGGTTCAGAAAGAGGTCTTTTGTGAAAACGCACTTTAAAAATTCAAATTTCTTGCTAAATTGATTAATTACAATGTAAAACGTGATTTAAAGTCGGGAAAGTAACACTTTTTCAATAAATAATATGAAAAAAATGTAAAAAGAGTGTCTCACTGACAGATGGTACAAACTGCAATTTATCAACAAAAAGGCCTTTTTTATCTCAAAAAAGGCTTTTCCATTAAACAATTATCGATAAAAGCACTAAATAACTACTTCCACAACACATTAATTACATTAAAAGGCGAAAAACTTCGTGTAAAAACAATTACTGAAAGTAGACATTGGCGCGACCCGGTCAGTATTTATTCTGCGCGGCGCACCGAAAAGCATATTCATCCGTTATGGTGCGTACATTATGGCGCGTTTATATGAATGTAAATAAGTGACGTTTCTATAAATATCAATTTTCATAAAAAAAACAAATTTGTATTTCAGAAATAAAAAAATTACATACACAATGAACATAATCCCAAAAAAAGTATTCTTTTAAACTTTAAAATCATTTTCACTAACTGTGTATTCCCTACATTGATATATTTACTTACGTAATTGGCATTAAACACGTATACCTGATTTAATTAGTTGTTTTCTATTTTAATCTATGCATATATAATAACATATTTGACATTTTTGAATCATATGATTACAAATTACGGTAAACGATAATATACACAAACTTTATTCACAAAGAAATACTATTAATTGTAATAACATTCGATAAGAACATTAATTTTAATTTCAGTTCATGCGGACATGAAACCACATTAATGGTTTATGACAAAACAAATTTAAATATCATAAATGTTACCTATCTCATATTTGACGATTTAAAACTGGGGTTGAAAACGAATGAGACGTACACGTCAAGAAATTCAGTACTGCGCTTTGCAATTTAAAAATGTTCTTTGGATCAAAATCAATAAATAAAATGAAAAATAAACAAATGATACCTGTTAGAGAAAATAACTCAACCGTGCAAAACATGCTGAACCGGCATTATTTTCGCTCCACCCGGAAGACGGTGACGAACCCACGACTGTCTGGTGTAGAATCCATCTTGTCTCCGAAATCGAAAGACAAATACGAATTTTCAGACGGTGGAAAATAAGAAATAAATATTTAGTTACAGGTTCCACTATTTCCTTTTTGAATATAATTTCTCTGAGAGAGGATTCAATTTCAGTTTCTAGATAAGGTTACACAATAAATAGTTTAGATATATCCATAGAATACGTTGTTTCTTTGTTAAAATCTAAAACAATCATTACAACAATAGAATATATATATATATATATATATATATATATTTATACACATGTTGTATTCGATAAAATGTATGTATAATAAAATAAATTACATTAAATAACTATATATGTCTGTTTTTTTTAAAAAAAAAGATTCCTCATTAACACACGGTATAAAGAAGTGTCTGTGTGGTAAGATATTGACAATGTGTGTATGAGGGGTACAGGGGGTTATAACGATAGGGGGTTTAACTCTACTCAATCATTATCACTCGAGTGAGCGTAGGCCAGCTGCTCGTGCCACCAGTCGCGGACTTCGTGTATCGAGTTCGAGATCTTCGGCAGCGACGTTTTGTTACTCGATACATCGCGGATTGTCGGTCCGCGAATTTCTGTCCCTTCGGTTACGTGCGGAAGGTTATTTTTAACAATTGCTGAAATTTATAGTACCTATTAATAACAGTAATACGGCGGGTGGTCGATTATTCTAACAGATTAACAACCATATATGTACATTTTACTGAGCATGGCCGTACATTTATACATATACATACACACACACACACACTATATATATATATATATATATATATATATATATATATATATATATATGTATGTATGTACTTATAGATGTGTGCCGAAATGTACATATAAATTACATCAGGATATTTACATAAATTAAATAATTGATCTTCTTGAAAATATACTTGAAAATCATTTATATCAATCAAATGCATAAATATGTGGCTAAATAAAAGAAAAATAAATTAAAAAATATATACTTTAATTTTTCTAATATAACTTATTAAATTATATTGATCAATGTGAATTATATTGATTGAACTCGTAAAAGGTGTATGTGTGTATGTATGTATGTATGTGTATATATATATATACACATACATACAAAGATACTTTTAAAATATATATAAGCCTTCAAACAATGAGACTACCAACAAATTTTGTATAAGACTGTTTTATTTATGAAAAAATCAAGTTATCTGGTAAATGTATCGTTTTCATAATATACATTGTTATCCAAGATAAAAATAATTTAATTAAAAATCTAGTAATATTTAATACATGAAATTAATTGTATTTAATTGAGCTGTTTGAAGTTATAAAAGAGCTCGGAACAATATTTATTAACGACTGATACGCTTTAAAATCAACGATTGCTCGGTTATCTCTTTTAAAACAAGTTAATTCGTATCTAAAAATGAGTGAATTAATGTCTGGGTGATCTGTTTAAGTGGACAGTAGTGCACACGAATTTTGTCACGGTTGTTTTTTTTTTCTTTTAATAAGCCACATATATGATCTCGTAAACAAGCTTTAGGATTATATATTTTTAAGAAAATATTTTAAACTAATACATTTACGATAGATTTTCAACTAATTCTTATCCGAAAAATATAATAAAATCATCTATGAAAAGCAATGTTAAGTTGAAAATTTATTGTAAACACAGAAAACTGTTCCATAAAACATCAAACTGCATTACAAGTGATACTTATTCAAAGTATATGAGTATCAGAACACGTTTGTATATTATTTCTTTTTTTAAAAGGAAGAAGTGCATTGGTTTAAATACCATATAGGACTTTCACACGAAGCCGGCGTCGATTTTCATATATATATATATATATATATATATATATATATATATATATATATATTAGCATATTTTTTCTAGTTTATTTGTTCTTATAATAATATTTTAAGTTTTTTTTTTCATTCTACAGTAAAACAAATCGAATATTGATAGTAATTAATAAATAAATAAATCGTTCTCGAATAACTAAAGCTGTTTCGATTTTATCTTTCTGAATTATGAACTCGAACAAGCAATCGAATATACTGAAATTTCTAGAATTTTTCTCGTTCGATTCGATTCGAGCAAATCTTTCGTGTGTTTATAAAAAAAGGAGAATGTTTACAAATGTGAATAAATTAATAAAGGTCGAAAATCGATTAAATCATTAATGAAGGTTAATGTTAACACGTTACGTTTAAAGTTTTATGAATCAGATTCTAGACAAAAACAGTGATCGACACAAATAAAGACACTACGATTAGAATACAAGCTACAGATAATTGAAACAGAAACGGAAAATTATACAAGAAAAATCAATACAGAGAGTAAACTAAGACAAGTTGTTATGGAAACCTGTAGCGCAGTTGTTGATTTTTCCGTGAACGACTCAATGTCAAAAATTTCAATCGTTTAATCGCACATTAGATTCATCTTGAAAACACAGAACGGTAGAATAAAACAATAGTTATTTTTTTTAAAAAAAAAAAAAAAACGAACAAAAAACAAATAAATATATACGTATACGTACTATCTACCTATACACGTGTAGATAATTCTGAAATTAATCTTAAAACAGTGCCGATCGACACCCTCTCTTTCGTTTAATATGGATTCTGCGGAAGACCGGAGCACCTGGAGTTCTGCGAGCTTCGCTCACTGTCCAAACAATTGCGTTTGCTGTACGTCTTCGACGATGTATCGTGACGCGAGCTACATGAGTTCGAGCGCGATCGCCTCGAATACCGACGTCGGATGCCAGGCAGACGAGATCGTCCTGATCAAGTTCTACAACGAGGACGAGGAGGTGTTCACGAACACGTACAAGGCCGGCATCAGCGTGCACGACTTGACTAGAGACTTGTCGATCGTGTTCAAAGTGACGATGAGCGACATGAGGCTGTGCCATAAAGGGGCCGTCCTCGACGAGACGTTCAACGTCACCCAGTTCGACCTGCAGCCGAACGAGACGCTCGAGCTGACGATCGTCACGCCGGAGCCGCTGGTGCCGATACCGAAGTACGACGGGATGGTCGTGCCCGACATAATAACCGTGCAGCTTCCGGTCGACGAGAAGAGCTATCGAGAGGTCGTGATCGAGATCGAGGACAGGAAGATCGAGAAACCGTTCCTCGGCGGCTTCAAGAACGCGGACACCGACGCGGAGTACAACCACGCGTATTCGCAGACAGGACCGCACGTCCTCATGCCGGCCGACGAGAAGAGCACGCGCGAGACGCAGACGTACTTCTACAGGAACCGTTTGCAGGAGACGAAGTGCCACAGGGCGACGCAGATGGCGTCCGCCGAGACTTGGATACCGACCGTCGCCGATAAAATCATCACGTCCGGCGAATACATAACCGCCGACGAATGGGAACGGATGAGGGACGTCGTGACGAAAGTGAGGACGATACAGAGGTACTTTCGCGCGTGGAAGATGAGGAGGGCGCTCGACGTCCTGCACGCGGAGTACGTGGAAAGGGTCGAGAACGAGATCAAGAACGAAAAGGAACGGAAGGCGGACGAGGAACGGAGGAAACTGTACGAGGTCGTCGACAAGATGTATCCGCGGACGAGGGCCGACTTCGAGTCGATGTACGCGATGTTGCAGAAGTGGAAGAAGGGCGAGATCGATCGGATATCGCAGATGTACACGAAAGCTCCGAGACTTGCCGAGTACGCGATCCTGCTGGAGAAAGAGACAGCGATGTTGCGCACGATCGACAGATACAGGAGGGAAGTGAAAGAGGACAATCGGAAGCAGAGGGAGATCGACTTCCTCGACAAGATCAGCGCGCCGATCAAGTGGCACGGATACAACGACCTTCTGATCTCGATGGACACGCTGAACACACAGAAAGCGCGCCGCTACAAGGGGTACTACTTCGCACTGTGCGATTACACCGCGCCGCTCGAAAAGAGAATGGAGACGCTGTTGAAGGTCAAGAGGACGTTCGCGGAACACGTGTGTCTGACGACGCAGGAGCTCGTGTCGCTGATCGACAGGGAGTGCGAGCTGTTGATCCGGGACGTCGGCCCGGACGGGCTCGAGACGCTGAGAAAGCGGATCCAGCTGTTGTTTTTGGAGCACGTGACGGCGCCGGACTGCAACACGTTCGTGATGAAACGGTTCAGGGGTCTCCGCGAGATAGGGATGCACGAGAACCTGCACATGTGCTCCCGATGTAACGTCCTCAAGTCGTACACGCAGTTCCCGATGCATTCGCGGGTCGACAAGCTGAAGGTGTGCTCGGCGTGCAAGTTCATCGACACGTCCGGCAAGCCGGCCGTCGACATAGGCCCGTACCGATTCATGCTCGAGCAGGTGCGCAAGTACGAGAGGAAGAAACACTGTCCGGCGTCGGTGGTCTACATGCTGTGCGAGAAGGACATCTTCAACCTCGTCGAGTACATATGGCACTCGCAGTCGGTGCTCAGCGAGAAGACGGACGTGTTCGAGCTCAGATTAGTGAGGTGGCGCGTCGACAGACCGTGGTCGCCGTGGAACTGCGTCCTGTTGACGAGAGACGAGGCGGAATCGCACTTGAAAGTGCAAGACTTGGATAGCGTTTACGGCGGGAGCATACAGCGGCAGGTGATGAGCAAGCACGAGCTCGCGAAAAAGTATTTCTCGGCGATGGTCGAGTTCTGCAACGCGCACGACATGAGCGGCGTCGTCGAGCGGTTCGATTTCGTACCGGTGCCTACGCAGATCGTCCACGAGGACGACATGGACGAAGAGTAGTAAAAATTTTAACCGGATCCGCCTGTTTTTTGTTTTTTGTTCGGAGGGGGTTGAGCGTTTTTTTAATATATATATATATATTTACGTATATCACTATAAAAAGTTATACATTAAACAATTAGATGCAACATATAAATCCATTTCAAACATAGAAACTAATCCATTTATTTGTATTTCGTGTCGTGGATGTGTGTGTGTGTGTGTGTGTACTGGTTGCGTGTCCGGTCGACAAAAGTATAAACATGTAGGGTGGACATCGAGGGTACGAATCGACGTTCAATGAAATAATATCGATTTTGAAACTTAACTTCAATCACCGTGCTGCAAATAAAATATTTTTTCAATAATTTGTTCGCGTACGACTTTCATTACAGTGCAACTAATCGAGGCATTTTCAAATTATGATTTACAAAAATATTCTATCGAGAAGGATGCGACACACACACACATACATTTATATATATATATATATATATACATACATATATATACATATATTTGGTTAATATGTTCAAAGACCAAAGAGAGACGATACTGATTCAGAGATGAGATCAACAGGCGAGAAACCATTTGCACAGAAACGGATCAAACACCCCAATGAAGTAATCTGAGTAAACTGTTAATCGCGTGAGATATGTGTGTCTCGATGACTTTTGCTTAAAAAAGATGCACTCGTCGATATCTTAAAGGTTGTTAGAGTTATTACGTTTAAATATCCCGATAGTCATTGAGAGAGTGATTGATTTTAAATACAAAAACAATGGATAGAAATTTATTATAGAATGATGCCTCCATCGATTTGCTGTAAACAAAAACGCTTCGTAACAATTAAATAAAATATGATAAAACAAACGATATTATTTCTATTGACTGTCAATACAACGAACATAAAATATATGAACAGATTAGGGCAAGGACTGAAATATCAATTTCTAGTAGAACGTCGTGTTGGTTTATTTTGAACCTCGACATAAAAAGAGTGTTTTAAAATCCACAAAAAGCTCCAAATCGAATTGATATTCAGTCCTTTAAGCTAACTACTTGTTAGCAATTCTACAAACGGCTGACTGAGATGTGAAATATTTTAAAATCGGCCTTTTGTCTACAAGCGTTGTACGGAATTAGATTATTTTTTTTTACAAAAGAAAAAAACACATTATTATATTTTAGCGAGCGATTGTTTTTCACTCTACAAACCATAAGAAAAATGGCTAAAGACGTTTTGTAAACCACTATTGATAATTTTTGATTATAACTAAGCGCGTTTCTTATATAATTCACAATTGTTCTTAAATATTTGTGCACGATTATATCTTTATACGTAGTTTATTGTATTCATATATCGAAACTATTATATATTTTTCTTTTCCAGTGCAGATGTTTAAAAAAAATCGATGAAAAATGTGTGATATTTTATTTTAAATTCGAACCGAACGCTCCCTGCAGTCTGACCGATCAGCGATTTGTACAATTGCCGTGTAATTCGTATTTGATGCTTGAACAATGACACACTTACACCACTTACCGGGCGGACGGTTATTCTTTTTTTTGGTAGTCAGACGCTCTTTGTCCGGTCTCGCCGCCGGATCGGACAACGTCGGCGCGAGGTACTTCCGACCAGAACCGCTTCCAATGCTGTCCGAGCGAGGCAGGGCGACATTCTTCTTCCGGAGACGCACCCCGTCGGAATTTTCCTATACATTGTCATAAAGAGACTCGTATCATTCTTTATAAAATCATGTGACACACACCTTCTTGTGTAGAAATCCACCGCAGTTATTTCGTTTTACAAACAGCAATAGCTCGTCTTTTAATTATGATTTAATCGAAAAGGGAGTCGAATATTGTCGAGCGATTTTTGAAAAATACGATATATATGTGTGTATCATAAAAAAAAAACAACAGAACAAATGATATTTACGTAAAGATGAGCTTAAACGGCTACACGACTCACCTTAGAATCGCTGATACTCTCTCTATCAAGACTGCCTTCGATTTTCTCTTCAATGTGATCAGTCATCGCGACCAATTCTTGATTAGTTGCCCGTAATCCGGCAATTAGACTATTCTGTTGCTTCTGCAAATATTCAATTTCCTAATTGTCAATTTTTCAATATATATATATATATATACACACACACACATCTCCTCCTATTCGCTTCGCTCATTAACCCCCGGGTCCGCTACTCTCGCCCACTTGTCAATTATAAACATGCACATGTAACCGAATGAAACAATAAACATATTTGGATATCATAGAAGCCTCTTCACAAATAAACAAGTCGACGTCATGATTTTTTTTATTTTTTGTGGATAATTTTAGTTTTTTGTATATATATATATATATAATAAAATATACAAATAAATACCTCATCTCCACATCACCATAGAAACGAATTAATAAATAATGTTAATGAAATCACTATCGAAACGAGCATAAACTCAAGACGAAATCTGATTGGGAATTGTTTACTGAATATTTTTGACTGGAAAAATGTTTCATGATTCGTAATGTGAAAAATTCGAAAGCGTACGGCATCATTTTTCACTGTTACTCATATCTGTTACTGATTCCTATACTTTTTTCATACATACATAAAAATAAAACATATTTTCATATACAAAGTGTCAGCTCTTACGTTTGTAGCGCGTATTTTCTTCAAACACCCCTCCAACCACGTACGTATCGTCTGCTTCGCGACCTCCTCTTCGATGATATATTCGAATTCCTCGCGCGCTAACAGTTCTTCGAGTTGTAGAGCTTTCCGTATGTCGACCGATCTGTACGACAACATGCTACAAAAGACACATTTGTAAATGAAAATCATCGTTGTTCTTTCTGATGACGGTCGGTCGTTTACTGAAATTGGCGCGCGTGCCGGATTCGAATAGTGGAAGTGGAACAAAATGTAAAAAAAAACATTACAGTGATTTGCGAATAAGTCGAATGTGAGCAGAGGTGGCACATCGGCTTAGGAGCTGAGCTGTAATTCAACTTGTTTGTGTGAGAGAAAGAGAGCTATAAAGAAAGATAATTGTTATTAAACTTCGCAGATTATTTCAGTACAGATCCGTGCAGTCGTGCTCATCGCACGGCGTACGAGTACTTATTAAAATCAGCAAACCGAGAGGTCGGCACGCGTTAACACCTCAACACGATAGTCAGGATGGTGAGAGGCAAGAACAGTATCAAGAGTCGTTTCCGATAGATTTAGATTTTGTATTTAATTTCAATGTGTTTGCACGGTTGTTTTCATTTCAGTGCTCGAACAGTTATTTTATAATATGAATTCAGCAACGGTATCAGAACTGTACAGCGGGAATGTAAGAACAGGTTTTCACTTTAAAACACCGCACCATTAGGAAATGTTCAGAGATTAATTAGACTGCAGGAGGAGCACCGGTCCGTCGCCATGAAAATCAGCACGAGCGAAAATCAAAAACATTTAAAAATATTTCGTGGCACGTGGGGCGAGCGAAGAATGAGCCTATGAAAAACTCATCGGTAATACTTTTTATATGGGGAGAGTCTGTGTAGATTGTCCCTAAAAATAAACAAACGAGCGCTCGATTGTTTTTTTTTAAAAAAAAACAAACGGACCGTGGAATAGTTCGTCGAAATTAACGAAAGTGCCGAGTATCACGATCTGTGAATGTTTTTTTTAAAAAAAACAGTTTTTGAAATGTTTTATGAATAGATGGATTTCCGCTCACTTGATCACGTCGTGGAACGTGACGTCTTCGCCGTTATGTAAGCGTTCCAACTCGTAACACATATGCTTGAAAAGAAGCCGATCTTTCTGCGGATCGACCTCGAGCCGTCCCTTCAGCAACCGCAGGATGAACTTCACCTACGTTCAACGCTCGATTAGCTCCGGTCTCGACCCGTGTTCGGAAAACGCGGCACTTACCCTCCGAACCGGTATGACACCGCGCTGATGTATGTCGACGATGTTCCACGTGTTCTGGAAGTTTCTTATGTCGGCGTACGAGAGCAACGCGTCTTCCTCGTTCGAATAGAATAACGAGAAGTTCTCCATGATGATAGCTGATCGACAAGAGGGACCGGTGTGTCGATCAGTCGAAATAAAGCGGCATCGGCGGATGCCGTCGCGATTCTTACCGACAAGTAGATTCAGCACGATGTACGTGATGATCACGTAAAAAGTGCAGAAGTAGACCAGTGACCCCGTGAAGTTCCCGCAGTCGGTCTGCCAGTAATTGTCGGCGGGGGTGCAGTACGGCGGCTGAATCATACAATCGTGCATGATTTTGTTCCAGTCTTCGCCGGTGACGATGCGGAACAGCATCGCGACGCCGGTCACGGGCGATTCGAAATTCGCTCGTCTGAAAACCGGCACGCAAAATAACATCCGCACTCCGTTCTCGGGCTGTCGAGAACGAGAGACGGCGCCCTTACCTGCCGATCCCTTCGCCGTACTTGACCGTGCCGAATATGATCGTGCCGGCCAACGCGTAAAAGAAAACCAGCAGAAACATACCGAAGATGATGAAGAAACTTTTGCACACCGACACGCCGACGGTCAGCATGAGCATCTTCAGTGTCGCGTGTTTGCCGGTGATCGTGAAGAATCGCAGGACGACGACCATGAATCCGATGAAATAAGAGAGATCGTTCTGCGAACGGAGACGAGCGGAATTGACCGTTCTGCGCGTTGAAAACGAGCTCGTTTGTCGAACGTTTTCGAGCGCGGGATTTGCCGGCCGAGATGGGAAATTCATTTGTGAAAATGAACCGTGCAAGTTTTAAAATACAATTTATTTCGGTTCTTCTGTTTAATCAATATTGTCCGACCTTCGATCGATTTTGAACATGATCGCGAACGCGTAGAACGCTCCGAATTGTTTTCTTTTTTATACTTTGTAAACAAATCTGACGAACATCTGGATTCGAGAGACAGGCACGACACCGTGACCTTCTCGTCGCGCCTGTCATCGACACACTCCACACTCCCGTTAAACAGTTCTCATCGGACCCGTGCCTAGCACTCTTCAAGTATCTTTCATAAAACTCATAGACCGAATCGACACTCAAACAAACAAAAAAATAAAAAAAATACGAAAAAAGTCTCGAAGAATCTGTGAACAGAGCGTACCTTGAGAGACGAATGTATGATAATCCACATGACTCCCAGCACGGTGACAAGCAGATCGTAACGATTTCGACGCGACTGCCAGTACCCTCGCGGCGTGAACGCTATGTTCTTCATCACGACCTCGACGACAAATATCAATGTCAGAAACGTACTCACGAGAGCTAGCGGCTCCGTGTGTTGCTCCTCTTTGATCCACTAGAACAGCGAGATCGATCGTATCGAAGATGAGAAGTTCGTTTACATTTGTCGAGAGCTACTCACAGAGACACCTAACAGGCTGCTGTTGATCAAAACCATCACCGCGACGAAACGCTTGAACGTCAAGTTCTGCGTGATGTCGTATATGAACGACCGGAACTTCTTGCCGTCGGGCCGCGGCGGCAGGTGCAGAGGCTGAGCGATTTTCAAACGCTTTTTCAAATCGCACCTGCGGGGAATCGAGTCTCTCGTTAACGAATAACAACGATACAACGGACGGCCTCTCGATAACAACGGACGGCCACACGATGCAGAAACGAAACGTTTATTTTTTTTAAATAAATCGCTATTATTAGTTGTTTTTCGGTCGAATATTTAATCAGTGCCGAGATCGAATCGATGAAGCGGAACGAACTTGTTCCGCCGGAACTGACCTCTTAATCAATTAACGAATATTAATAAAATCGTTCGAGAGTGAATTCCGTATAGTTTCGCACTGTGACGGTTTCTTTTCGGTGTATAATTTGAAAAAAAAAATCGTATAACATGTAATTATAATGTACATTTTATATGCATGCAAAATTTAGTAGAGCATTTGTTCAACAATTAATAAGCGATTAAAAATTGTAATTAATACTGATATATATATATATATATATATATATATATATATATATATATATATATACATACATACATAGATATGGGAGAGTTGGTCGATGAAAGTACGCGGGTCAGTGTTTAATAACCGTGCGTTCGATCTGATAATTTATTGTTGAATTCTCGCGAAAGAAATCATTTTTTTTTCGTTTACCGCTCAGATGGATTCGGACACAGAGAACTGTATAAATTAACAGATATTTGATTTTATCTATTCCTCGTGCCAAATTTAAGTACCGAAAGTATAATTCGATTTGAATACGTTACTGTTTGAAAGCGTAATTATCTGGATTGATTCGAATACAGTGTTCGAAAGGATGTAACAGTTATGCCTGTTGCAAAGAGTTGCGAATTTTCTCTGCGTGTTTCTAGATTCGATTCGATACACGGCCGACTTACTTCGATCGACATGGGATTTCGGTTGTTGGATTTGGACGTTCGTTTAAACAAAAAAAAAAAGACTGTGGAATTGTCAAGTCGGCCTTAAATTTGGCGAGGCGTGCAAACATTGAAAAAGGATATTTACCATCGTCTCTGATCGACAGTCAGTAGAGCTGTTCCCTTGTTCTCGGAATAATTGGCAATCACGACGCCGACGAACAGTGTCAGTCCGATCATACAACCCAGAAATATGTAGATGTGGATGTAAATCGCGTGGACCTGGATCAGAATTACAATTGGAATCTATCGACCTATCGAAGTATTAATAGTGATATTTTAATAATCGCTCTCTTAACACTTTTTCATTGCGCTTATTTATAGTTCGTTCGGACTTTGACAACAGTTAGTGTCGGAGCTATTGGGAATAGTTTACACGAGCAACTTCGTTCCCACCATGTAATTTATGCTTTCGATGACATTTAACAACGTCGATGCTCTGTGAAGTCTCAGAGAGGAGAGAACAGCGCTCACGTCGATAATCAACGACTATGTCGTAGAGAACAGATTCGTTTCGTGCGATTCAGATAAACTTACCGGTCCCAACGCCTTTATCAGCACGTCCCTGACATCGAGCCATCCTTTGAACGACAACACCTCGAAGAGGGCGAGCATCGCGTCTCCGATGTTATCGAAATTGAACCGTCTCGGATTCGCCCTTAAAATCGCACGCAAAAAAAAAAAAAAAAAAAACATTACACAGTCGAATCGGTCGCCCGAACTCGTTCGGAGAACAAATCGGCCGATATCCAACCATACTCTCGGGACCAATATCGACGGGTACGATTCGTTCACGCCCGGCTTCAGCTTCATCTTCGTGACGAACACGCGCCGCATGAACACGCCGACGCAGTCCTCGCGTCGGAGGATCGTCGGATCGTTGCAGCGAGCGAGCCGGCCGCCGTACAACTGGACGCCGTAGCTCGCGAACACGAACATCAAGAGGATCAGCAGGGTCGACACCTGGAATGTCGGAGAAACCGATCGCTGATGTAAAAGTCCATGCGAATGGATCCGACAAACACGCCGTACAGATAACGGTCATTCGAAAGGAAAAGCGTGCTCCCCTGCGTGTCAAACATGTCCGTGTTCGTGCGACAACGTATGAATAGACGGATGGATGGACAGCGAAGTGAATGGCGAGGAAACGTTTGCGGAGAGCAGAGCAACGATCCGTTTTAATTGGACATGTGTCGAATATCACGATTCGACGCGTATTTCCTTATAATAGGAAATTATCTAATTTCTTATACATGCATGCATGTGTACCTTTGTGTTGTTCGTTTGTGGTGGCCGTCGTGGTCTAATAAGCAAATGCATAACGGTGGAACACGCTGATCACTTTCAAGATCATGAAAATGTGAGACAGCTGTTATTATTATTATTATCACAATTATCTGTACGTGTGAAACTCGTGACGTTAATGTAAACAATAAGCGTTGTTATACAATAAGACATTCTTGACGAGGGAAGGAATGTGTGTGTGTGTGTGTGTTCGTAAGAAAATTGTATAAAAGAACATGATCTTAGAGCGAATTCAACAGACGATCCGTTGGTTTCAGACGAAGCACGCGCACAGAAAATATAACAATGAATACCAGTTTGATTATTGTAAGTTTAATATATATATATATATATATATATATATATATATATATATATATATAGATCGTGATTAAATCAACGCATGGAATTTACGATCTAACAATCTCTTTTGTTCGCGAGTATTAAAAAACTCTGCTTCGAAATTCAAGAAAGAATGTAATAGAAAACAATTCAGTTGTGCATTTTGATTCCAGAACGCCATCCTCTTGTGCGCTGTTTTCATTCGTTCCAATTGTGTCGAAGTAGTGGATTATCATGTAAGTGTATTTTAATAATAGAAGTAATGATTTTTACATTTTATGTGCGAATCGATGTGCGCGCATAAAACTAGGATCGTAAATCATGTATCGTATAAATAAATTCATAATTGTTTATTGGTTTAATTGAAATGCAAAAGTGAAACGACAGGAAAAAAAAATAATTTTTTCAAAAAAAAAAAAAATCTAACTCTATAACAGTATTTTCTTATTTCTGGCTCGGGTGAATGACGGTTATTCCTATGGGACTTGCGAGTCCCGATAGTACATAGAGGGCAACGAGTACAGTTTTATACGCTGTGCATAAGCATTATACGATCTTTCAAAATCGAATGTTACTGATACGACAGCGGCAATCGATCACAAATCGATCAAATATCGACGAATATTTAGAGCACCGATTTAACTAAAAAATATTTTTGTTGCAATTTAAACATGATGTTGTATACTCAACTGTATACGGTTGTATTTTAAGTACGTTTAATTTTCTATTCAATGTGTTGACTCGCTTCTCTCCTAAATCTAACGATTGAATCTGTTTCAATATCGATTCAGGCACCCGCGCATTACAAATACAACTACGAGATCAGCGATTCGCACACCGGAGACCATAAACAGCACTGGGAAGCGCGCGACGGAGATCACGTGCAAGGGGCATACAGTTTAGTGGACGCTGATGGTTCGACGCGTGTTGTCGAATATACGGCCGATCCGCATAACGGGTTCAAAGCTGTCGTCAAGAAAATCATGCACGGACTGGGTTTGCATTGACGGGATCCGAGCACTGACCAGATGACGCAAAATATCGAATTATAAAATAATCGAATGCGATCCATCGTCGAAAATATGTGTGTAAAAAGTCTGTTATTTGAATTTTTAATTCGGAAAAACTGTACATAGAAAAAGTATGTATATGTATATATACATACATGTTTGTTTTGTTGTTGAAAAAATATTTATTTCCTTTCTATTTGTTGTTTTTAGTTAGTTCGATGTGATTTTGAAATTCTATACATGTGTTTTTTTATTCGAAAATAAATGAGTTTATAAAATTTAAAGTGTTTTCATTCTCTGCTTTTTTTTTAAAAAAAAATAATTTCGGTATACGTTTTACTATGACAGAGCTCCGAACGAAAGAAAATTGGCCGTGCGTTAAAATTTAATATTTTTTTTATAGGACGAAATAAAATATATTCGTTCTTTTTTTTCCCTTAACATAATACACGTACCAGTAGTATTTCTTTAAATCCGCGGCAGAGTTCGTAGACGACTTTCCGCATGTGTGGCACGAGGGTGAATATCCTCAACGGACGAAGACATCTCAGTATCATCAACAGTTGAGCCGGCGAATTCGGACGCACCTGTCGCGGCATCCAGCACAGGAAGACGAGGCTCACCTGTTTCGAAAGAATATCCGTTCAGAACGGAAAAATTCCGCGCCGCGGAGCGTGCGAGCACTCACAATGTATATGAAGACGTCGAGCACGGACGCCACGTCCTTGATGTAAGCTTTAGGCGTGAAGAACAGTCCGTCTGCGAGGATTTTCAACGCGAGCTCGAGACTCATGAAGATAACGAAACCGTATTCGGCGATCTGGAGGCCGACGTTCTCCATTACACGGTAACTGGGCGTTTCGAACATCATCGAGAGACAGGACAGGGTCGTCACGCATATCATCACCCAGTCTAAGTACGTGACGAGACCGAGGAAATTGCTGCACGGGAAGAGTCTCGTGAGACAATGACGAGAAAGGCATGCACGTTTTGGACGGATTTATGTTTGCGGCACTTTTCATATGTTCGATAAAGGTCAGTTCCAATTGAAAATAAATAAAAATGATTTCGATATAAATATGAATGAATTCTGACAGCCAACAAATAATCCAGTGACCCTGTCCGAGACGTTGCTATGAAAACAACCGGCCAGTGTTTGTACAACACCGTATAAAAAGTAAAATGTTTAGAAAAAACTACAAAAGGGCGTTATTGAACAAAAACGTTTTTTTTTTAAAAAAAAAAACAATGATAAACATCACATTTAAAACAGAAAAATATAGAGATTATGACAATTATGTTTGCTGGCGTACGAAAAAACAACATAGAGTGTGGTTGCTTGGGAACGAGTCAGCGCCCGTAAACATCGTATGAAATTACAGTTCTATAAAAAAAAGTCAATGAAATGTTACTGAGACGATTCAACTAACTAATATTGTCAGTTTTTAAAGAGAATCTAACGAACGTTTAAATAAAACTTACGAAGATCCATAACCGATAGAAACGTAATGTGTTTTCTTTTTAAAAAAAATATCTATTCAGGTTCAGAGGAATAAGACAAAGGTGACGATTTGAAAAAACAACGCAAACAGAAACGAACAGACGGTATAGATAACATGGAAATAACGAATACATAAGTAAATTATGACGATTTGTTGAAACGACAAACAGCGGATCATCTCTCGCGATTCAAACACAAGACAGAGAGACGACTGTTTTGACAGTCGGTATAGAAACGTGATACTATTTTTTTTTTATTATTACAGCAGCGCAATGACGACGAGTAGGAGGATGTTCATCGAACGTTTATCGGTGCATCTGGACACAATTCGAAACGAACGCCTTTCACTCTTATCGACTTTCTTTCACGCGACACGTTTTCGACTTTAATAATTATTAATTTTACAATTGTTCGCCGATGACTTGTAAAAGTACGAGAAGAAATTGTTATTACACTCACTGTAAGCTCTTGTACTGGACTTTTCGTTCTTTTCCGGTCAGAGGATCCTTCAAGCGTGCATCGTAGCGCGCGTACACGATCAGCTGACATATCTTCCTGAATTTACTTTCACGCGGCACAGCGAACAGCGGCGTGTCGAAGAACGGATGATTCTCTCGTAGATCTTCCTCCCTCTGGTTTCTGTAAACACGAAACATTGTCGACAAACCGCATTCATCATCGGAAAAAAGCATCGCTCGATTTATTTCCCGATCTATGAATCTACACATATACATTCAATTCCGCACCTTCTCATCTCCGCCTGTTGCCGTTTCGCCTGCAGCAACTTGATGTCCAGATCGTGCGGCCTCGCCCTCGACGACGTCATCCTGTTCATCGCGCCGATGTCGCCGTTCTCCATCAGGTGCTCGTACGTCTGTTTCAGTTTTATGGAACCGCTGCGAACACTCCTCCGAATAGAGCGGGATCCGAACCTAACGGCATGATTTTTATTTCTACTCGCAATGAAGACGAATAATTAGACAGAATGTTTACTTTTTCTGGTCGAGGCGGAGCTGCTTCGCGCTGCTGATCGTGCCCTGCGGTTTCAGAGGCCCCTTCGCGCCCGGAACTGGAATCATCGAGCTGTCGCCGAGCATCAGGCGCTGGTTGTTCGAATCGCTGGTTCACAGAGTAACAATCGCTCGATTTTGTATTCGTCAATATTAAAAGGGAGAGGATACGTTATGAAAAAAAGGGGCACGCGTGACACTCTCATACAGCGGATCGGCGATTATCTAGGGAATGTCGATCGAACGAACAGAAGAACGAAATGCAAACGAAAGAACGCCTCGACGTTCGAACGAGTTTAATTCCGCGCACCTGATGATATGATTGACGGCCGCTTTCCGGAACTTCGTCGGCGCCGACCGGACCTTCGGCAACGAGTGCAGTATCCTTATGGGTTTCTGTTTTCGATACACGACCTTCGAGTCGAATATCTCCTCGCTGACCTTCTTGCCGATCCCCTCGGCCGTCTCCTCGTCCTCGACCTCGTAGACGAACTGGCGCATGAAACTCTCGCGCACCTTCGCACACAAATAGAGTCACCCGGATCGATCGCGCAGCTCCGTTCCGGATCTGTCACCGTACTCACTTTCGGCAAATTGAAGTCGGACGGGACCTTGTGCAGGCACGTCATCTGCGGACTGTCCGGGAACTTTTCGAAGATCCGCAGACGGAACGGCAGCGTCTCCTTAATCTCGGCGCTCTGTTCGCGGAACTTGAGCTGTTTCAACTTTTTGATGTCCTCGTCGAGCTCCAAGTTGTCGAGGATCACGGCGACGAACAGACTCAGCACGATCTGTAAAAGTGTTCGAATGACGTCTGCGGAGACGACGCGCCCTCCTCTAGACGTTTTCGATCGGACGGATCGGACTCCGTTTCGATACAAAAAAAAGCGGTACCAGCGTGACGAACAGATGGTACAGGATGAAGTAGACGGCGACGAGAGGCGCGAGCGTCTCCCTCGTGCGCAGCATCGTCTCGTCCATGACCTCTACCCACGCTTCCTGCGTCAAGATCTGGAACATCGACATGAACGCTTCGCTGAAGCTCTCGAACTTCGTGAAATCGCACAGGAAGCAGAACAGCTGCATCGAAATGCTCGACGAGATGATCAGCAGGCACATCGTGAAAATTATCAGGCTGCCGAGCTTCTTTCCCGGCCCGAAGATCTTGTACACGAAGTCCTCGAGCAGCGGCGACGCCTTTATGAGCCGCACGACGCGTAACACCTGCAACGGAACGAGAAGCCGGTATCGTCCGCGCCGGCGTCCGTGTTCGAACGCGCGCACGCACCTGGAAATACGTGAAGCCCGACAGATAGAACGTCGGTATCACGTGTATCGTCGTGCCGATCGCGAGCAGCAGCTCGAACTTGTGTATAGAATGTTTGTAGTAGCCGCGCCAGCCGAGGCACCATATCTTGAAGAGTGTCTCGAGGTTCAGGAATATCGTGAACGCGATCTCGACGTAATAGTAGTTCTCGTAGAACACGTTCCTCGGCCGTCCGTCGTGCTTGAAGTGCATCGTCGCGGTCACGATCCCGTTCGCGAGTATCACGCCCATGACGAGAAGACGGAAGTACGGCGAACGGAGGATCTTATGACAGAAGTCCGGCGCGAGGCCACCGTGCTTGTTCTCGTCGAGCGTGACGAGCTTCCAGCCGGTGTCGTCCCCGGTGAGAATCTGACGAATCATACGATTTTAAACATCGATCGAGATCAAGTGCAAAGATGTTCTCTCTTTAGTCGTCGCTTGCTCGGCGGGTGTTCAGGAAAAGAAAAAAAGAAAAAAAAAACAGATTCTCTAAATTCACAATAGAAACGATAATCGATGATTGCGGTTTCACGGCTGTCGTTCGTTCTCGCGCCACAGAACATTCGCCCGATCGAAGATGCGTTCGATACATCATTTTCGAAGGCGATGCGATCATCGTGAAAATCGAAGAAAACTAACAGTTCTAAAAGAGAGACGAGTCGAAAGCTGATAAGAGAAACGACGGATCGTGATACCTGTGAAGCGGAACTGTTCTGTATGTGGCCTCGCACGCCCCACATCTGCTGGAACTGTACGCGGATCTCGTTGAACGTTTCAGTGATGACAGCGATGAAGACGTTCTTGACGAGCCACGCGAGGAAAAAGATCATCGTGCTGAAGTACACGACGGCCCGCCATCCCGGCAACGAGTCGATCGCACGGTACATTATAAACACCCAACCTTCCTGCGACGCCGCTTGGTATACAGTGAAAATACTTGTAGCTGATGGAGAAAAAAAAACTGTTATCGAATCGATGAATGTTATTTAATCGACGGGCTTTTGAAATGCAGCGGTGTGTCGAAGATGTAATCAGGAAGAAATTTACAGATCAGCAGAGTTTTATTTGATGTGAAATTAACAATTTCATTTGAATTTTGTGACCACCTCGCAGTATCTTCGATAGCAATCGACACTGTAATATAGTGAGCAGTGGAGACAAAAATCTACCTTCACAAACGGATTTTTTCGCCTCACAGACCACGAGAATATTTTCTATTCAAAATCGTTATCGACGGCGGCCTGTGTGGTAAAAACACTCGATTTCTCGAATCAAAACAACGTACCGAACTCGTCGAATCCGTTGAATCCCATTATGTATCGTGACAGTTCCAGTTTCATACACTTCATACCGTCGGGACACTGGTATCCCGAGTTCGGATCCAGCGAACAAAACGTGTCCGGTATTGCGAGGCTGTTTATCGTGATTAGACTGTGGGGGAGAGACGGCGATTATTCATAAATCGTACAGACCGGCGAAATAATTCTCATTGTTTCTATTCTAAATCGAGGGTCGTTAACCTTCTCGTCCTCGCGCATTTCCTCGAAAATATAAGTTCATTGTCACTACTCGCCATCGTTCTCGAAACGAACCGACGAACCGCTCAAAACTCTACCGTTCAGATTAACGATCCCCGATTTCGATTATAACAAAAAATACAACATACTTCGGATCGGTTGTGTTCAGCACGCAGTGATTCTTCAGTTCGCCGAAAAACTGTACGCCGAGCAGACCGTACAACGACATAAAGAATAAAAAGAACAGCGTCACGTTGTATATCTGTTGGCTGGATCGTCTGAAAACGAAACGTAAAACATGTACGTCGGCTGAAATGTTTTCCTGTTCGCACACATCGAGCGGCCGCGTCTTCTTCTGTGCAATGACAGCGACAGACGAGTGTTTTCTGTCTCCTAGATGCCAACTTGAATTCAGTTTCACTTACGTGCAGATATTTTTTGTATGAAATTATTTTCTGTGACTTTTCGAGCGAAAAAACAATACGTTAATGCAAATTAAGGAGAGGTGTATTGCTCGAAGCGGCGCGTTTCATAAGAAACGGCTCAAACAGTAGAGCGGCCGCTCGGTATGTGTGTTCACAGTTCACGTTAGGGAATCCGACATTCACTTGAATATCTGATTGATCCGCGACTTCGGCATCGAGAATTTCAGGAACACGCGCAGGAAACGTATCATTATTAGAGGGCGCGGCGCGCGCAGGATCGAGAGGTAGCTGAACCTCGGCACGATCCCTAACATCTCGAACATTTGGAGTAGGACGGAGACCCACAGCAGGAATACCATCGTCGCATCGAACTGACACCAGTGGTCTCGACAGTACGGCGCCTCGCCCTGTGACACAGAGACACGGATCAGGATCGTGCGGGCAGCACACGTTTTTATGAACGAATGTACTCTGAGTATTCCGCGTATGTGCATCTTCGCGATCATCTCGGCGGTGAAGAGACACGTGACGATCAGATCGCACGAAAACGTTATGTACTGCAGCGGCGGGTATCTCTCGAATGTCTTCGGCGTGTTCAGACTGACCGACGTCAAGCTGACTAGTGCACACAATCGCATCATCCGTCTCACCCACAGCTGAAACGTTTAGTTTGTCGAATTGAAGAAGCACGCGAGCGCGACCCTGTTCGCGATGCGCCTGTTATACTACCTTATTGACCCACTCTATATCGGCGCTCTCGTTCAAACACTCCTCCGGGCCGTAATCCGCGAGGACCGGTTCGCCTTTCAAGCTCTGTTTACGACCTAACATCATACCTAGTGTCGATTGTTGAGGCATTCAAAACAATACGGATAGTCTTTCGATTCTCAGTTAGTTATTCGATATTAAAATACTGTCGGTACGAGCTCGATGCTAAAACAATAGACAACGGACAATGTTAAGTCAATAAGGGCGATGATTCGATTCGTCTTGTACATCGGGAGTAATTCTTTTTTCTTAATATCAAAACGTCCGAGTCACAAATATCTACAGGCCGTACCGCAAAGATGTTTCGTATCATAATTTCAATTACAGTTAAAAATAAAAAAAAATGAACAGAACCGTTTTTTTAATGATCTCCAGTGATTGATCAAAGAAATGCGGGCTATATAGTGCTATATATATATATTATACACACGCATGTGTGGTATCAGAAAAATAGTTCAAAAATATAATAAATTACTAAACATTATGTCACATTCGAAATGAAATGAATACAATCGAAAACATCCCATAACCAAACAATGTTATTGACACGATCGTTTTTATAAAAGAACACCACCGTCTACTTACGTGCAAACGTCGCCCGTTTTAATTACATTTTAATTTATTATGAAACCGTATCTTGGAAAAATCCGATAGAAAAATAATCTTACTATATGCTCAAATATATATACAACGTACGGCTTGACAACATATCAGTACAGATAGTGGTATAGACACAAGGTGCATCATAAATAGGTTATTCACTCACCCGGTTAGCGATGGGACATAGCGGCCGTCTCGAGAAACAGGGACGGGATCAGGGAATGAATGAAAAACGATCGAACGCATATATATATATATAGATATATATTTATTCTATTAAATGCTCATATTATATATATAGATAGATAGATTTTCTTCTTGTTGTTGGTATTGTTGTGTACGTACATAAGTGCACTTCAATTCATACATAATTTAACATTAGTTATTATAATATATTTTTTGATACGTGAACAATGAAAAAGATCATACGATAAATTAAAACAAAAGAATAACATGCAGTGGTTGCTATGATTTTTATAACTGAAGCATTACCGTACATATATCGTTGGTACGGATCGGTTTACTGATCTCTCGGTCATTCGTCCGCCACGATTTGTTTTAAATGTGCCGACAATTAAAAACACACGGGACTGCATGTCAGTATTCTTGTTTCAAAAGAAGAGACACAGTCCGTACATCGAGAAGAACTTATCAGAGAGTCTGTTGAAAAGAAACTATCCTTGCGTGCTGGGACTAATTGTCTGTCTTTTACAGCAGACATTACTAGCAGCAAATTGTTTTCAGAATGCGGATGACTGAGATGACTTTTTCCTAATCTGTGATGTGCAGTCGGTAACGAACAAAATCGACACGCGAAAGATCAGCAAACGGTCGAACGGACCGGAAAGAAATCCATTGTGTCCGCGAACTGTCGCTCAAAGTTCAGTTTATCGCTACTCGATACAATCAGCACCGTTCCTAATCAGACCGTCGAGCTAAAGTAAATAGTGAAAAAAGATATTTTATGTATTTATATGCAATGTTAAGTTTATCGTCGACAATAACCGTTCTACGATTTTCTCCAGGTGGAAGTTTGCTTTAAACTTTAGGATACTTATCGTAGTTGTGTGTTCGAAAAAACCTATACAATAAGTAATGGATTTCTTTCCAGTTTTTTTAATATTCCAATCTAATCTATCTGAATGCTGGGATTATTTTCATTTCGGAGAGAACGCATGTGTGCACGCGGACTTTTTTTAAATAAATATTCAAAAAAAAAAACGAACAATGTAAACGAATCAATGACATTTTATTAAAAAAAAGGTAGGAAGAAATGTTGACTAGAAAAGTGCGCTCTGGACATTACGTTCCAAATATATAAACAAGTGGCAGAGAATTTCAAATCCGCGAGAACGAATCGGAAAGAAATCATCAAGGACCAAGTGTCTAATATTCGAGTAGTACAGATGCCGTTTCGAAGATTCAAACTAAATCACCGAAGAAAATATCAAGTACTGGAAACAATCGATTCGACTAAAAACCTTACAGATATATGATATATTTTTTCTCGTGTGAATTTCAACAAACACTTTTTACCTACTGTGATTTTACTGACCTGGTTTACTCTTTTTGCATAAAACAATTGAGTTTAATTTTGACATCAGAGCCGATGTACAAAAATATTACATTCTACAATAAACATCTGTTTGTTCGACTGTCGCGTTTCGACAATTGATTTCGTACATTTTTTTTTTTTACTTGTAAACATGTTTCCTTTTCTTTGTCGCGCTTTCATGTCCGTTCTACAATCTGTAAATCGTATCATTCTTTTTTCAGTATCAACTTTCTTTATCTATTCAAGTTTATCTGGGTCTTTATATGTGTGTGTGTGTGTGTTTTTTTTTAGAATACTAGTAACTATAAAAACTTGGTTTTGATTCTCAAAAGCGTTCGAGTCTTGTAAATCGTCGTGCAGTCGTGAACATTGACATGACAAAACCGGCCCGAGTGCGTTTTCTACGAACGTTTCGTTCCATATCGAAATATGAGAATATAATAAAAACGGTATAAAAGTATACTTGAGACTTTATCAAAAGTAAAAATATACCATTATATATGAACACAATCATATATTAAACTATTTGTACGGTTTCTTCTTCGAAAGTGCCGATCGCCCACATCATCTCGGATCGTCGGAGGGACAGTCGACGTGACGAAAAAATGAACCCGTCGTAGGCAACGTCGAGGCGAAAATGGACGGACTTTAAAAATACTTTATTCGTTTAGAATCGATTCGTTTGTTTTTTTTGTGTTTTTTTTTTTGTCTTTATATCGTCTATTTGTATATGTTTTTGTTTTTTTTTTTCGGTTAGTTTAAATTCTGAGGTAGAAAAACAATGGGCAATTTTGTTTACTTTGGCTGCGGTGTACGCGACCTGGTCTCGTATTGGGACGGTAACACAATTGCTGGTGGTAAACTGGCAGTATTTGATCTCGTGTTGTCTAGTTTACGCGTCTCGTGCTCGAGGAGCAGCGCGTCGAGAGACGGGTCCTGCGAGACGGTACGCAGCGACTCGCCGAGCGCCTGTCTCAGGTGTTGCATTTCGCGACCCGTGCGAGAACTCTGCAAGACGTATTGCTGACGTCTCTTCACCTCCTGACTGAGCTGTTCGCGCAACAGTTGCACCTGAAAAAACACAGCACGAGCGCGTCGGTACAGAAGCGTGCGTTTCGAATGACGCGTAGGAGAGACAAAGAGAGATTCGAGGAGAGTTTTCGGGATCGCAGAGAGGACGCTTTTCGGCGAGCGGAGGGAGAACAATAATCGACGCGAATCGCAGAAGAACAGACAAATACGAAACGATGTAACAGTAGGCGCACTCACCTGGTTCTCTAGACGCGACACTTGTTGCCTGTGGCTCTGTTCCCTCGCTTCGAGCAATCGCTCGGCCTGCAGTTGCGCCGCGCGGACTCTCTCCAGCTCCGACCTGTCGATCTTGTAATCGAAAGTGCGCTGCGTCGAAAGTCTCGCGAGTTCTGCATCCTTTTCGGCGACTAGCGTTTCGAGACGGTGTATTTTCAGTCTCATCTCACGGTTCTCCTTCTCGAGCTGAGCGTCTGTCGAACAGACGTGCGAATCGGAATCGTCGCCGTACAGCGACTTCTCCGAGCGGTCGTAGCTCTTGCCACGCTGCGCCTTGCTCAGCGAATGCTCCAAATTTCGCTTCTCCGATTCGAGCTGTCTTATCTGAATATATGAAAAAACATTAAGGAAAGAGAACAAAGACGAAAACCGACGAGGCGAATACCTTTTCGCCGAGAGAATCGACCTTCCCCCTCAGTTCGCTCCTCTCGCGCTGCAGGCCGCTCATCTGTCGCGAGATCTCTTCCTGTACGTGTGTCGGAGCCGTGACCGAAGTCGTCGTCGGACTATCGGGCGGCCAGTGGACGGCGAGTCGAAGCTGAGATTCGAGTCCGGCGCGCTCCACCTGGCAACTGGACAATTCCGAACGCAGCGACTGGATGACTTCTTGGAGTTGGTCTTTCGAGCGACGGAGTTCGGTGACTGTTTGCTGGCACGATTCCAGACGTTCGGCGAGCACGCGGCGCTCGTTTTCGGCATTCATCAGGCTCTTTTGCAACTGAAACGCAGCCGGTGAACGATTAGCGTTCTGAATGTCGAGATTTCGATTTCGTGTTCACCTGTTTGAGTTTCTCAGTACTGGAATGTGACGAAGTGCTCGTGTCCAGCAACGCTCTCTGCAAACTTTGAATCTCAGCGCGGAGTTCAGATTCACCGGTGGACGCGCGCTCCAACGACAAATTCATCTGATCGATTGTCGATTTCAGCGATGCGCACCGTTCTTCCAGACTAGCGACGGTTCTACCCTGAACCTCACATTTATCTTGCAGTTTCTGTTTTTTTTTTAGAAAAACAGAAACGTTAATTCCTCTCACGGCGCGTCCCCGCTCGTCTAAACGTGTCGATTACCTGTATAGATCCGTCCTTTTCGTGCAACATCATCTGCAGACGCTGCAGGTCGCCTTCGAGCGACACGCGCTGTAGCTCGAGTTTGCCGGAACGGCCTTCCGCTCGCGCCAGTTCGTCCTGCAGCGCGCGTTTCTCACCCTCTAGCCGCGCTATACTCGCGTTCATCTTGTCGACCTTACTCTGTCACATTTGAGAAACGTGTGAAACTTGCTCGGATACGAATCGTTAGTGTCACTCACCTCGACTTTTCCTTTGTCCTCGATGCCGCTGTGCAGCTGCAACTCGATCGTCGTAATCTTTTCTTGCAGTTTCTGCACTTGTTCCGACTTGTCCTGCAACGCCACGTTCTGTAAAACAACAACGACGACAGACTCAATCGCCGCATCGTCCGGTGCATGTCCGGAACGTACCTGCGCCTGCAACGCGGCTTCCTTCTGCCCGAGCCGATTCTCGAGCGCGCCCTTCTCTTCCTGTAACGAGCGCAAGTTCTGTAACACCTTATTGAGCTTCGAATCGCCTTTACTCTGACTCTCGTGCGCCTCGGTCAGCTGCTTCTTCGCGTTCGCTACCTGTGTCTTGTAATCGTCCTGAAAACAAGTGCGCGGATCGTTCAGAACGAGCCGTCGTCGTCGCCGAGAACAAACGTCATACCCGTTCGCGTTCGATCTGCGCCACTTGGTGCATCAGGGTTCGTATACCCTTCCTGACGATCTCCGGATCGACGTCCATCAGACCTTCACCGCGCCCTTCCGAATGATCTGTGAGTGAATGTTTCGAACGAACCTCTATAATCGTTCATTATTTCAGCAAAAAAAACAAAAAAAAAAACGAAACGATCGAAACGAACCTCTCGCAGGGCTCCACCGTCGCGACGGGCTCAACAGTCGGTACGGAAGCGTCACAGATCCGTCCAGCTGGATGCCGGCGATACGGCGTAACGTGTAGCCGACGCTCGAGAGTCTCTGTTCGACGTCGCGTTTGTTCGCCTCGAGCTGGCTCAGCTGTGATTCGAGCGCGCGGATCCGTCCCTCGGCACCCCCGAGACGCGCCTGTAAACATTCCCGAAAACATTTTTACTTCGACGAGCGTGTCGACGGTCGAGTACCTTGAGCTCTTGTATCTGTTGCGTCGCGTCGGCCAGACACACTTCGAGGTTGTGTTTCTGATCCTCGAGTCGTTTCTCGCGCGACCTGCAGTCCTCGAGTCTCGCCAGCAGTTCCTGTTCACGACTGTGGCCGCGCTCCTCGCGCTCGGCGCCGCGGGATCGTAAACGGCCCATCTCTTGTCTAGTCGCCTCCAAGTTCGATTCCAGTTCGGTCATCTGGCAACGTGAATACGAAACAATAAAGAAAAGAACGAAAGACCGATCCGAAACGACGATCCGGTCACCTGTTTCTTGAGCTGATGCACTTCTTGTTGAGCGCGTTCGCGCTCCTCGCACTCGAGATTGAACCGCGCCTGCAGCTCGCGCTCCTCGGCCTGTAATTGTGTTGCGTTCGAACCGGCTTTCTGTAAATCTTCTCGGGTACTCTTCAACTGAGATTCGATCTGTATATGGTCTCGTTTCGAATCGCGCACCTCGTTCTGAAGACGTGAACGTTCGGCTTCTAAGCTCGAGCGGATTTCTTCCAGACCTGCATTTATGTTTTTGAAATAATACACGCTGTCGCGTTTCTTATTTTCGAATCGTTCCGCAGCCGCATCTCCGAGTTCGCATTTAATGAAAGTCGATATGTATTCTAATGTATGAGTTATTATTAGTATAACAGCGACTGATTTTTTTTTAATCGCGTCAGGAATATGAATACGACTTCGATAAAAGGAAAAATAATCATAAAATATGAATTAAATCGATAGAAAGTATTTTTCTATTCATTTTTTAATACCTAATTTTCTTGTGGTGTTAAAATATCATCGAATCGCTAAAAATAAAATTAGAAAATTCGATAAAGTGCCGAAAATAAGCGCAATAAATTCACGTCGATATTTGTTTGTGAGTTCGGGATCGCGTGTACGTCGGTCGCCGTAGATTCGCGTCGTTGATAAACAACCGAAGTGTGTCAGATGTCAAAACATGGACCAGAACTGTGACACGATGGTACAGATCGCGAACGAGGAAGGTACGCTCGACAACGAACAGCTCGAGCTCGTCGAAACGAGCGTCGAGGATGAGACATCATCGACGCACGACGACGCCGACCTGCACCTGCAGTTCGAGAAAATACACGACCGTATCAGGAACACGTTGTCACTGATCGAGGAGGCGACCAACCACGTCAAGAGCATCACGTTCGCCGAAGAGTACGCGCATTTAAAGGATCTTCAAGAGACGGATTTCGGCGCGTGTCTCGAAGCCGACAACGAACATCGGCCGAACGAGAAGACGGACGACGACGGGACGTCGGCCGCGACCAGAGGGGCTCTCAGCAAGGACGTCGAGGATTTGAAGAATACAATCGAGAATACTTTATTGAAAATGACCTGATTTAATGTACGGCTATATCTGTTTCAATCTAAACAGTTGTTCATTTATTTATAGAGAAGTTGTACGTATTAGATTGTTATAAAAAATAATAAAAATATATGAAAATTGTTCCTTCACTGTCTCACACACACACATATATATATATATATATATATATATATATATATATATATATATACATATATATATATATATATTAAAAAAAATAATAATCAGTCGTGTGCATTTTTACTATGAAAAATAACAAACTATCATTTAATTTTGTTTGTTTTGTTGTATTGTTGAATATATTTTCTGAATTTTATTTTATATATATATATATATATATATATATATATATATATATATATATATATATATATATGTATACACACGAATGCGCTAACTTCGATAAATATGAAATAAAAGAATTTAAAATACAAAAATGAATTGTTACACAAATACACGAAATAAATATACAAATTTATAAACAAGTCCTTACTCGCTATTTTCTGGAACGCTTCTTCGATGCTTCGACTCTGTTCCCGTTTATCGCCTTCGATCCTCTTTATATGCTCTCTGAACTCTTTATTCGAACTGTGATACTTCTCTTTTTCGAAATTGCTGTCGGCCAGCTGTCGACGCACGTCCGTTAACTCTTTCCGAATACTCTCGACCGTGTTCTCGGCTAGAAAAACAAAACGGTTGTATTTCTCGCGCGTCGGACGATGCGTTTGCTACACTGAAAATCACCTTCTTTCAGTTTTCGGCTCGTCTCGTGTAACTGATTGCCGATCGAGTCGGCCTTGTCTTCCGACAGATGCAGCTGGACTTTCAGTTCCTCGACCTCTTGTTGCACGCCGTCGCGCTCTTTGCGAACCTCTTCGATCCGCATCTCCAGTCGGAGTTTCTCTTCGTCGCTTTTTATTCTGGAGCATCGACAGAATATTACCGTGTAAACAAATCCATATTCGTAAACTATTCATTCAACTTTTTTTCAATCGCACGGACTGACTTTTACGAGAATTCAAAAAATACGATTTTCTATTTTTTTTCCAATTACATATATAAACAAGTTACGTATACGTAAACGAGTCCGAGGCTCTGGTAATAATAAAATGTTGTTTTTTTTTTGCCGACATGGCCATAATTTGATGTCACGATCAGCGCCATTACAAATGCCCGATACGTTCTTAAACCTATCTGTGTGTAGAGCAAACAACGATGAATATCTGTATCTATATCTATACCTCGTCTCCTCGAGCTTTCCTTTAAATCGGTTCAGCTCTTCGCGCAGCTGGTTGATAGAACCCCGATCCTGTTCTCCGCGCGCCGCCGCTTCCCGTCGTAACCGTTCGAGGGCGTTTCTTTCAGCTTCCAGTTCGCGTCGGACATCCTCGAGACGTTCCTGTAGCGCTTGTTGATCGTGGTGTGCTGTGTTTTCAACAAAAACAAACAAAAAACAATAAATAAAATCACACCGAACACTCCGACCGTCGAAAAAAACATTACCGATCAATAACGCCTGTTGCTTGTCGTTTTCAGCCCTCAGCAACACCTCCTCGTGCTGTTGACATATGTTTTCGATGTGCTGCTGCAGCGCTTCGATTCGATCCTGCAACTGTTTGATCTCGTCGTCCTTCTCCGTGCCGAGCTGCTGTATCGACTGTTGCACTTTCTTCTCGAGCGTGATCCGTATCTGCTCCTTGTCCTCGAGCAGTTTTCTCACGTTATCTTCGTTCTGTTTCTTGAGATTCGTCACGGTCTGCTGGAACTCGGCTTCCTTGCTGCCGGCCTGCTGCGTCAGAGACATTTTCATCTCTTTCGCGCGTTTCTCGGACGATTCGAGATCCCTGCTCAATCGATTGATCTGCCCTTTGAACGATTCCTGTCTAACGAGCAGATCCTGCAGTTCCTTCTCTAGCTGTGTACGTTTGATCTCCGCGTCTTCGAGACTCGTCTGCGTATCGAACAGAACGCCCTCGAGCGCTTCCTTTTCGCTGCGGACCGACGCGAGCTGTTCTTGTAAACGCTGGATGTCTTTATCGTTGCTCTCTAGAACGACCTGATCGGAGAAAAAAATACAACAGATCACCGTAGAACAGGACGTGCGCGCGCGATAAACCGTTACCTGTCTCTCTTCGTTCTCCTTGACCAACTCTTCGAGGTTTCGATTGATCCTAGCGTTCGTTTCGTTCGCCTGTTCGAGCCGCTGCTTAACGCGCATCAGCTCCTCGTTCAGTGTCTCCTTCTTGCGATTCAGCACGGAGAGCTGATTGCTCAGATCGCCGCGCTCGCGCGTCATCTGTCCGAGTTCCATTTCGAGTTTCTCCTTTTCGATCTCAAGGAATTTGATCTTTTCGTTCAGCGAGACTTTATCACCTTCCAGATCGAGTCGCGTCTGCTCGGCCTGCAGCAGTTCCTTCCGCAACGAGCCGAGATCGTTCTGCTGATCGGCCGACTGGTTCTGTAGCACGATTTTTTCGTCTTCGAGCTGTAAGAAAGTCGTGACAAAATCAGATTTTACACGAAACGACGACCGTGCGAGATTGAAGCGTACTGTTTTCACGTCGTCCTGCAGCTTCTTCTTATCGATTTCTAGCGATGCGATTTTCGTCTCGTGCTTCGCTAACCGGTCTTGTAAGTCTAATCGTTCTGCAAGCGAGCGGTCGAGTTCGAACTCGTTGTTCCCTGTCGAACAGATGGAGTTGTTTTTTTTCATTGTCGTTTCGGCGAGAGTGAAGAACCTCACCTTTATTTTTTTCGAGTTGCAAAATCAAATTGTCCGCTTCGAGTTTCTGCTGTTCGAGCATGTCTCGGTTCAAGTAGATCTTATCGAGCTCGTCGCGCACGAGAAGCAGTTCCTCCCGGAGCCGACTGCTCCGCTCTTCTTCGCTCCGCAAAGCGCCTTCGCGCAGCTCGGCCGCCTTTTGCAATCTGTCGATCTCGCCCTGCAGGAATATCTTCTCGTCCTCCAAACAGTTCGACACTTTCTGAAACTTATTGTTCGCCTTCTGCAACTTCTCGTAATCGGAACTCAGCGTTTCGATCTGTAAAGAAGACGGAACGATGTACTCTCGATGTGCGTTTCTCTCTGTCGGAATGAAATCGATTCGACACTACCATCGCGTTCAAGTCGATCCGATTCTTCTCGAGCGCCGCTTTCTCGTTCCTCATCGTCTCGAGCGCTTTCTGTAACGCGTCGCGCTCCTGCCCGAGCTGCGAACACTGGACCCGACCGGCATCCAACTGTGCCGTCAGTTCGCCGATCTGCGCCTCTAAAGTGCCGGCCGCTTCGTCTGCGTTCTGACACTGTTTACGAACCAACAGCAATTGCTCTTTGTTCGACTGAAGTTTGACCTGTGAATAAAATCAAAACAACAAAAATATAAAACACGCTGAAAAACAACATTTTCCTTACTCTCAACTCGTGAATAAGCAGTTGGTATTTGTGTAAAGCCGCCTGTACAGCGGAGACTGTGCTTTCAGCAAATGCAGGAGACGTTGTACTTCTCGACATTCCTCTCTTTGGCGACCTTCAAGTACGATATATACATAAATATATACATATATATATATATATATATGAATGAAATATATAAATACCTCGGCGGAGCGGCAGTAGGCGGTGTTAAATGTAAATGCGTTTCAATATCTCGAGCTTCTGCGTCTTGTAAGACCGCGTGCGCGATTTCACGCAAGGCCGATTGCAACAATTCGATTTCTTCTTGGAGCTGGCTAACTTGCTCGATGTTCTGCGAGGCGTTGTCGCAACGTTCTTCCTGTTAAACAGTCGCGATAGGCCGCGATGGAGTCACGAACGTGGTCGAAATCCGTCGACCGAGGTGTGTGTGTGTTTTTTAATGTAAGAATCAATTTGAATTATATTCGATAAATCGACGTTTTATCAGTGAGAATTTTAACAACGAATTGCATAAATGACAATGAGGGAAGACACGGTGTATCAGAATGCCTCTCTCTCCGGGTACATCGTAAGCGGGGCGGATGAAGCACTCGATACACTGGATAGAGACTTGTGGGTGGTCGGCGTTAGGGATTTTAAACGATTTCTAAAAATATCAATTTACCGATTTATAATTACAAACGATAACATGTTTATATACATATTTACAGCGCCAGAGGGGAAAAAACAAGTCATAAATAAACAACACATAAACATTAAATGTAACTAATGAACGTACAGTTATTAAAATAGCTCTATACACTTTACAAAATATTTATTTATAATATATAAATATTCTATTCGCAGATACACGTGTACACGTCCTAACGTGAGACTATACGTAATTCTATATAAAAAATTATACTTTTATTTGAAACGAATAATGAATTCATAATTTTAATATAATCGAAATGTTCGAATTCCACGCCGGGAAACGGTTGAAAAATTGTTTACGGACGAATGAATCGCCGTGAAACGATGCGTCTGCGAAAGAGAAACAACTAGAATGAAATCAAACCGAGTACCGTTAGCTGGAGATCTTTCAGTAACTGCTGGATGCGTTCGTCGCGCAATCTGATTTCATTCTGTGCGGCCGTCTGCTGGATCTGCAACGTTTGCATTTGAGAACTGAGATTCTTCACCTCGGACTCCCACTGATACGATTGTTTCTCCTACGATCACACAGAACACAGTAGTAAAGTGTCCAATACGGATCCCTCGACTCGATCGCTATAAACCCGTACCGCCGGTCTCTCGTGCAACAGCAAACTCGTCGCGACCGACCCGCACACAGACGTGATCTCCCGTCCCGTTCCGACGATCTCCGATCGTAACTTACTCAGATCCCGTTCTGTGTTCGCTTGCACTTCGTTGAAGAGTCTTTTCACCGAGACGACGTCGCGCCATATGCCCAACAGTCGATTGTGCTCGGTTGTGTAGTAGTCGTTGAAAGCCTAGAAAAGCCGCAATCGTTCGATTTCGTTCGAAACAAAATGGAATGTTTACAGGTCGATCGGACCGATACCTGCTCTTCGTCCTTCCATTCGTCCTCTTTGACGATCATTTCGTCGCGTAATAAATCGAAATCGTTCGTCAGTTTCTCCAAGTCCGATGTTAATGCCTCGTTCGTCTGGTGTGATTCTTCGAGCTGCTCTTTTAAAGATGCGTTTATTTTCATCAGTTTTTCACATCTTGAACACGACACTTCGATTGTATCACCTTCACTCATTTATAATTACAACTAAACTTACTTTTTCCGTTCCTCTTCGAGCCTCTTCAACGCCACGTCGAGATCATGGATCCGCTCGTCGTACGTTTCTCTCGTATCCTCTGGTTCGTGTTCTAGACTGCCGCTAGTCAATCTACCGAGACCGGCGGACGGACGGATCGTCGGCTGTGTTAAAGAAACGTCCGGCATTTGGCTCTCTAACTCCGAGCAACGCTGTTTGTATTGCAGAACCTGGACAGGTCGTTCGTACAGATCGGGGAAAAAAATATAAACAACGATACGATCGATACGCACTTTCGCTTGTAAACGGCTGACTAAAGCTGCTTGGTGTTGCTGCGCTTGCCGGTACGTGTCTAGACGTCTCTTGTAGTTGCCCGCCTCGTCCTCCAAACGCTGTTTCAAATCTAAATTCTGTCTCATCAGGTTTTCAGGACTGCTACTCTCGTCGCCCGAACTACTGCCGATCCTTGCACCCTCGGCCTGCCCGCGTATGCTGTCCGATCTGCTCGACGGTCTCTGAGTGAAAAATTGCAATGCCAGATTCGTTCCTTTATGTATTCGATAATGAAAAAACAACACTCGTCAAACGGTCGTCCGTGCTGACACGATCGAACGATCTTTAGAAAGTTTAACTTTTTTTTTCACAATACTTAAAAGTTAAACAACACTTCAATATATTCTATGACCGCTAGATCTTAACTGAATACATATTCGAATGATGGATACGGAATGGTGACGTTTTGTATAACATTTGATAGTCAGGCGGCCGATTTTAAAAATTATTTAAGTACGAAACAATTATTTCCAAATATCGATGCATTTAATTAAAATGATTATGTATTTAATAAGTAATGATAACTTACTTTCGTCGGAGATCTCATGAAAAGAGGTTTCGAACGTTCCATCGTGGCTGGTTTCGAATACAACGACGGTTTTGATGATAACTGTAAGAAAAAGTACGAATAATCAATGCTATTTACTTTACTATTTTGTATCATCAAAACGGTAACCGGTTATGAAAAATAAAGCGTGTATTCGAAAGCTTAATAAATTTTGTATAATGCTCATCAACTTGTATATTTCTCTACAGTTTTTGTTTTTCAAAATATTTTCTCACCTCCCATATTCTGCTAATTTCTAGTAGATAGGAATAAAATGAGAGGAACAACTGCTAATTACAGCGATGTCGTGCAGAAATACGGGAAGTTTGTATGAGTTTTTGATTATGTATTAGTGGAACAGAAGACAGAATTGTATGTCTGGACATAAGTGGAAAACTTCGATAGCAATTCCATCATTCTCGAGCACAGAACTACAATTGTATATCTGGTATTATTTTTTTAACTCTTCGTTTAATGAATCAATTAAAAAGAAAAGATGGAACAAGATATAGAAAAATCATATCCGTGATTTACACAGAAAAAGTTTTTTTTTATTTTTGAAACGGAATGAATCCGTGTTATTTTTCTAATATACATATAAATTCAAATGTCGGTCAAAATTTTCAATAAAGAAATATCACACATAATAAAAAGTTTTTCAATCATTTGTACGTCTCCCATACTCATATACTATCTGAATGTTTGAACAATCACAATGATTGCCATTTATAAGCCAGATCCTTAGCGACATTTGAACCTCAGTCATAAATTGAAAATAAAAATGTAGGAATGTTGTATGGCAATTAGAGAGACAGATTAGTAACTAAATCAAATAAAAAATAGATATGACATTGAAGAAAAAAACATTACGATTTTTTGTCGATTTATATATATATATATATATATATATATATATATATATATATATATATTATAAATATAAATGAAAAGCCAAGTCATATAATTACTGATTTGTAACTAATAAGAAACGCAGATCGCGACTGTAATTAAACTTTGAACGAAAACGAATATTCGTGACTTCGCCCGACCGAAAATCATTTGCGGAACCGCGACCTGTATCGAAAACACATCTCAATAATCCCGACAGGCAGTCAGTAGGAACGATCGCAGTGTTTGACATAGGAATTAAAATTGATCCGGGGCCCGGAAACGGCCGTTCCGTGAGCGCCCGTTCAGTTCGGAGCACGTTCCCGCTCGAACACGACGGAACGAAACGAAAGGAAGGAACGGAAAAGAGAAAAAAAAACACACACAAACAAACATTTTCGCTAAGAAAGTTATGATGTGCATATCGGAGGAGCGTGGGCGGTTCGAAAAATGGGTGGTGACTGGTGGCGCCGACTGCGTGTAAGACTCGGGGCTGCATCGGTACATGGTGCCAGGGCACAGACATCTACAAATATGTGTATAATCACTGCTAGGAGGATAGCTCGGATTATTTCAGAACCGAATAATATTATAATATGTGTGTAATTTGAATACTATCTGATCAAAGATATGTTACTTTTGATAGTATCGTTTTTCATATTCATTTTTATGTCCGTACCTATATATATATATGTATATATATATATATAAATATATATATATATATATATATATAATTACAAAAAACTAGTAAAATAATCAAGAAATACACAATCACGAGAATGATACGAGAATCAACCGTAATAGCATGAAAAAACATTAGCCGAGATAACAGAAGCAAACAGAAACTGCCATTCATGATAATATAGACTGTCAGTGCTTAATGACAATTTTGATTACGTATAATCATACTTTTATTAAAGTTTATGTCGAGTTTGACGTTGAAACGTTTCACTCGTGCAAACAGATTATCAGAATAAACAGACAGAAAACAACAATAATGTATAATTCAATTGGAGAATTATTTATAAAAGAGTCCTATGAACAATCTGACACGCGAATGAAAACAAAACTGAAACATATATCGACAGCGCGAAATTTAAATGCGCTCTGAAGATAATTGCATCGAAACGATACGGTTTGCGGAATGAAAAAAGAATTTACTTTTTTTGTAAAAAAAAACAAACGATTTCTTCTTACTAGTTCGATTTTGTAAGAGAAATCGGTACAAGAAAATGTGAAATTAATTGGAACGCTGGAGATTAAATGTCCTGAGAGTCTTCGTCTAAAAGCCTGCGCTACACGCTTAGTTACAGCACGTCGGGTAGATGTTGATGTGCAGAGTAGACATTTAACTCGGCCAAAAGGACAAAGACACAATTATAAATACCGGAGATTAATTGTTTAATATTAATTCAAACGGGCGAATTATGTTATTTTAGAATTTAAAATAATATATAATAGCAATAATTAAATATTAAAAACGATGCTATAGTTCAGGTACGTGTCGGTGTTTGTTCGTTTCATATTTTGGATAATCGCACATTAATATGTTCCTAGACTCGTCGTGTATTTTCAAAACGGGTATTTCAGTTGTTAGTGTTGTTTTACAGATGCGATTCGTACAATACAACAAACATGAAAACAACAACTAATAAAATGTAATTTCCTTTAATGCTAACGCACGTGTCTCAAGTGGATTTTTAACAACGCCGAATGTACCGTTCGACACTATTTCTAAAAAGGTTCGATGCCTCCTCATGAAGCCATGGACCGAACTGATACAATGTTAAAAGTACACAAGTACCTGTAATATTGTATAAAGGGTTACATTTCTAATTACACTGATATAAAATACTTTCTATATTGAATAAATATCACGAACATTCTTAGCACCCGTGTGAATTAATACATGAAAATTTCGAGCGCTACAAACATTAAGAGATCTGTTGACGGGCGTTTAAGAATTTTTATTTAATTTAATTGATTAGATTGGTTGATTCGGTTGATTTAACATCACAGTTCATTTCATAAAACATTGGGATCGACCTTAACATTAATAAACTTTTCACTACGCATACAAACACATCTAGACATATTTTGATAGTATTTCGAAAAACACAATTTATTTTGTCTATGATTAAGAGAACTTATACAAATATCAATTTATATATACACACGTAACGAATACAAAATATGTAAATATTATTATTAATGATAACATGTAAACAATTCGATTCGGAGTTACGATCGATGCAATACTGTCGACCAACAATAACAGACATGCTATTATTTGATCTTGTAATTCAATAAAAATGCACACACATACGCACACACACACACATATATATATATAAATATCGATAGATAGATAAAGAGTGAGCATTAAATATTTTTAATGGAAACAATTAAATAAATTCAAAAGTGCTCCCAACATGTTATCATTAAAATGATTAAAACAATTGTCAGCGATTAAATTAGAGGCAATTAATATGCGAAGAATGTGCGTTTTAATTATAATATTATTTCGTCGTTTGCCATGGTAACGGAAAACAGTCCCGAGGTAAGAAAAAATAATCCGAGAGCGTATGAAATAGTTTTGCGGAAAATATATTCAACTGGAAATTGTTAAAAACGCGTTCTGTTGATTTCCAGGTACTAGTGTTTGAAGTACGGTCCAGAAAATATAGCATTTCTTTCTACACGTTTAACCCTTCGTTTACTGAATTAACTGAAATGTCAAATTGGAGAGCAATGTCATTTTTACTACGAAGAAGAATAACGGTTGAAAACGCGAAAAAATAAAATAGATTTTTGTCCAATTTTAAAATAGTTTTTTTTTTCATTCCGGACATACAAGTCCCATGAGGTGAATGATAAATCAATGGTTATTAAATATCAGTTTTTGTCTATGGAACTTAAAAATCCCAACAGTAAAGGATTAAGGAAAGTGAGCCATGTACCTCACAGGATGAAATCGTTGCCTGTTTTAAATGCATCGCTTGCTACTCTACTGAAACAATTATTATCATGTATCGTATTAGCACATTACTTCGATCTAAAGTGCTTGTATGCTTAACTCTTCCTATTTACATCCCTACAGAGTTAACTATGCTCTTTTTCGGTTCAATTGTGGCGACAATTACGCCACTCTGTACTCAAGATCAATATTTTTTTTTACAACGAACAAAACGATAAAAACAAACATCCAATACAAATTCTTGAAATAAATGAGACGATTTCCTATACTTCTTTCGGTTACCAATATGATAAAAAATAAAGATTCAAATTCAAAGTTAGATCGATAATACTATTAAAAGGTTTTTCAGAAGAATTAATTGAATATTTATATATATATATATATATATATATATATATAACAATACACGGATATTAAATTTCAGATCAAAACGACAATAAATCTATGATTTACGGACGGCCGTGATTCATAGATGCTATTCATTAATGAGTAATTTGAATATTTTTAATAGTGTGCGCGCGTGTGTGTGAAACTTTTGCATACCGGCCGATAAATCTTAAAATAGTGTTTTTCATGACATGCATACATTTACATATGGGGATACTGCAGTAAATCGCCTCTATTTTTTTTAAAAAAAATATTAAACAATCGAACATAGATGAGAATAGATGTTAATATTTTAGAAGTACATCTGTCATTTGATTTTTTGCAGGTATCTAGATATCTCACCGAAGATGAGAAACATTACGCGCACGAAAAATTCTTCCTACCCTTAACTACGTATAGATGTGAGGTGACTTACACGTGACATGGCGGCTGTTTGACGTTCGAGGGCGCGCACTTTAACAACTGTCGACGACGGTGACGGTCCTTACTGGCCACACGAACTGACTGAACTGAGGAAAGCGTCTGCGAAAGCTCTCGTGTAGCGAATAGGGGTGAACGCGGACACGCACACACATCCGTGGCCTTGGCAACCGACGTACAGGTAAGTAAATAAATAGGCAAGGGGCAACATTTCCATATATATATATATATATATATATATATATATATATATATAAATGTAATGGGGACGACTCTAAACTATATGTGTGTGTGTGTGTGCGTACGTAGTAGTAGCGCACGTATCTGTTCCGGTTATTTAGGTTACAGAGACGAGCTTGGATTTAAACGGCACCGCGAAAATGTACGAACCTATCGGTGTAGGGTAAATGCACTCGACGATCGGACATAGCCTGGTTTCATTTCAAATGTCGATAACATAGATACGAAATGAAGGCATGAAAAAAGGGCATGCAAGACAATTCAATATATGAGGGAAATGTTATCTGTTAAAGTACACGATTACCAGAAGAAAAAGGAAACTCGAAAAATAATTGGAGCGAGTGATACTGGGAAACTTTAACAACAGGCAGACGTAAAGCATCTTTTTTCTAGAGTCTCGAAAAAAAAATACATTAATACGAATACACAAATGAATTCTTTTTTGAAGATGTTCAATGAATTATTATTAATCGTTGAAAAAGAATTCAGTTAAATATCTAAACCAAACGTATCGAAATCAGGTGTTTCTAACCTGTATAGTAGCCTCCGTAAGAGGAATATACAACAGATACAGAACAGACGCGAGGTCTCCGAGAAAAATATCAATTATAGACATTTATTGTTCATGGTGGAGCGTGTTAACAGCAAGCTCGTTTCTAAAACAAGCACGACGGCGTAAAGGTTAAGAACCTTTAATCTAAATGAACAGAGGAACACTTAAGGAAGACAACGCACGCAAATAAATAATGTTATACGAGAATATCTGTTTGTTTTTTTCAACTGACTACACGATTTATTGAAGTTAGTATATAGTTGAAAAACAGCACTAAATATAAATAAGAAGTGCACGATATATCCAAGCTAATGATATATTTTTATAGTATTTTTGTCATAATATATATATATATATATATATATATATATATATATATATATATATCGGTGTGTGTGCATAACTATAAAATCGAACATATAAATATTGCTTCACGCTACTGGTGGTTCTACCAGGAACAACAATTCGCAAAGATAAAAGAACACATCATTCACACGCAAGCGAGCATTCGCCAGTACCACAACAGGTTCGATTTTCCCACGGCGATTCACTGCGAAGCGCAAGCATCCCCCGTCGTCGAAACGGTTTCCAATTAAATAACATTCGTATACAGCGATTCGTCGATACCGTGTGTGTCCCCCTCTCGATATTCAACAGATCTTCAATCTTTTTATGCACATTGATTCGACATTTTAACTTTTTTTCCAAACGAATAAATCGCGTTATAAAATACGATACTATTAGATCTGTATCTACAAGTTTTATGATCGGTCCGATGTTTAATGTGATTCGTCTACTCGATTGAAAACTTTTAAACGTTCACGTCAAACGAATACATCGAGAAGTAGAGGAAATGAAAACAGATTTATTCCTTTCATACACCGTCCGTTCGATCACAAATGAAACATCAGATCAGAGATGATTTGTATCATTTTTTTGTATATCGAAACATAGACCAAAGTTTTGTTGCGAAATGCGACAAAAATAAAGAAACTAGTAGATTTTTCCCCGCCTCGAAATGTTATCGAAAATCGACTTATTTTATTTACATCACTGCTATGGTAACGAAACATTTCAACAATCATTTGAAATATATTGTTTTTTTTCCAGAGATCGAGACGCCGTTGTAAATTCTGTTTGAATTCAATAAAAAGATAGGGAATTTGGATATTCATGTACATTTTTAAAACTGAAACTGTATTTTCCGTTTCTTTTCAATTTCATCGGATCCGTGTACGACGAAAGCACAAACACCTAAACGATTTTCAATCGTGTTTTATTCATCTCGACGGATACTTTTTACCTTAGCAGGCTTGTCGACCTCGTCAAAACTCGTCGATTGCTCTTGAGAACCCTCGACGTTCTCCTCCTCGGTTATTTTTTCAACATCGGGTCTGTACATAACAGGCAACACTCTCCGTTCGAAAGAACCACTGTAATTGTAATCGTGTGGAAAATAAATCGGTGTACGGGAACGTGGCTCTAAATTAAATTCTAACTTGTCGCCCATTATATTCGAGCGAGTACCGAGTTAGATTATTATACACAGAACACAGTTAAAATAAACAAACAAAATGTGCTCCGACGACGAAAAGTCCACGTAAGGTTTTGTCGATCGAGAAGAATATACTAATTATCATAATTATTAAACTGACATTCTTTTAATAAATAATCAAACATTCGACCGAGGCGCACATATATTCCACTGCGAGCTCTGTCGAGACACTGACTTGGAAAATTCGACGGTGGAAAATTTTCAATCAACTTTGGTACAGGTACCCGTCGACACCTATTGATACCTTTCAATTAATAAAACGGGTCTTTTCGTCTTTGCGAAATGTACAGGCGTACAGTAGAGCTCATCGATTTTACGGACAGACAAAAAACAAAACAAAACAACATTCATTCGATAATACGCTACATTTTTAATCAATATTTATTTAATTAAATTTATATTTAGTTATAAACAATATTTATACTAAGAACAAGACAAGATATTGTTCATTAATACCGGTTATAAATTTTCAAACATTCGCTATAATCTTTTTTAGTATATATATATATATATATATATATATATATATATATATATATATATATATATATACACATGTGAGTGTACGTTTGCACATATTAACAAAAAACAAAAGTCGACACCTCGGTCGGCAAAAATTCCATCGCGAAACAGCCTTGGATTTTGATACACCGATATCAAAATAACCCGGAATCCATCGATTCCCATTCGACGGACGAACTTTGACCGAGATTCGAACAACATTTTTTGCAACTGTGATCGAATTATGTCAAGTACGTGATCGCAGTCGTCTAATATATCTATTTAATCGTTTGTTTGTTATGGCACAGACGTTTTTTGTCAATGTGAGACCGTTGATTATTTTCTTAAAAATCCATCGATCACTTTTAATATCAAACACACATACACACATAGGAGTAATATTATATATATATATATATATATATATATGTGTGTGTGTGTGTGTGTGTGTGTGTATGTACACAATTTTTTTCAAAAAAAAACAGTTTATTAATTATGTCTATTATATAATATTATCTGTATTCGAACAGCCGACCAGTGAAATAGCGCAGATGCTAGAGCAATCTTCAGCGAGAGTTGTATGTGAAGTGGTTATCAATTTGGGTGGTTATCAATCAATATATATATATATATATATATATATATATATATATATATATATATATATATATATATATATATATATATATATATGCATGTATTTAATAAATGTACAACACATTTCTGAATTGATTTCATTTATTATAATTGTCATGTTTTTATTTAAAGAGCGGGATGTTTTGTCGATCTGCGATTAAACTATGCACATCTGTTTATATTTTGATTCGGAATTAATGTTGTTTTGAAATATTTTCATAATTAGTGCACATTCGAGATACTGCTGCTTTTTTTTGTCTAATCGAAAAAAGCGTTACGAATTATCTGATTGAAATGTCGACAGACGGAACGTTTTACTTTCATTACTAATTACACGAATACATTTAAAGCAAACTGTTTAATATTAATTTTAATCGAATTGTTAGTTTATTAATAAATGTTTTATCCGTACAAACAATAAATAATACCTCGTCATGGAAACGACCTGTTTTCATTTATTTATTTTTTTTAAAAAAAAAGAATGTCAGAGTTTGCATATAATGAAAATTAATAAACATGGCGCGATCGTACATGTGACTTGATCATACTCGATCTTATCAAATCGTTCACCACACCCGAGAAACATCTGAAAAAGATTTTTGTTCAGTAGTAGTAGTGTTTCTGGAACCGTAGATTGAATTCTATACAACCAACCCAGATTTAACCGTTCCGTCAGCAAGATCACTTATTTCAAAAATTATCATTTTAAAATAGTATTTTTCATTATACCGGTGTTAGTATATGCAGTCTTTTTACATCTAAGAGGAATATTACAAAATGATAAATTGATTACGGACAAATCTGACGATTAAATATGAATCGGCGCCGATAAAAGTGGATGCGGATGAGAACGTCGCAAACAGAAAAAAAATACACGTCTTATTTGATTGAGCGAGTGTTTCTGTACGCGAATTTGTCATTTCGATATGAAACGTTTCATAAAGAGGCACAGATAGCGTTAGGTTAGACGTACAAATTGTGTTTGATAAACAGCGAGGCGTCTCGCAAACTCGAACAATCAAAGAAGTAATTAAATGATAATGGCGTACAGTGCTGAAGTAAGAGGACAGATAAAACTGATTGTGTGTTGACCTATGTGTATGTATGGACGGACATTGGTGCCCGGATCGATTGATTTCAGACAGGACTATGAGACAAATCTTTTATTGTTTTATATATATATATATATATATATATATATATATATATATATATATAAGAGTGTGTCTGTGTGCACTTAAGATTTCGATAAAGTAACAATGTTTGGTTACAGCTGAAGCTTATCTTAAAAGAGGAAAAGTTTACATTTTCTATTTAAAACTCGCACATGAAGTGTGTTATTTATTCAAATCTGAATCGCGAAAGTAACCTGCTCGAGAATAATTCATTTTATTGTTTTAATCGATCGATTTCTGTCATAATATCATCACGATTATATCAAATGTGTTCTGCGCGGTTGAAATCTAATATCGGACACGCTCTCGCATCCCTAATTGAAAATCACTGTAACCGGATATGCAACCGGATCGTTCGTTTTATTAAAATATTAGAAAATGTATCCGTTTCGGTATACACGATTATATTTTTGATCGTGGGATTCAACACCCGTTCGTCTTATAAAAAAATGCATAATATAGTTTTTACATAGAAATAAATTCTTCTTTCATCCCACAAACCACACGGAATTTTTCGATCGAAAATATTGTTTTCATAGTGGTCTTCGTCCTTTTATGTTTTTCTCCACTATTACTTTTAGTACGTACGTCAGTCTCGGGCTGATATTAAAAAGTTTTCCACCTCCGTTCGTGATGGCATTCGTGCCGAAACTAGTAGTGGAGAACGGAGACTCGACTGATCCGAAACGAAGATCAACGAGCAGTGGATTCGCAGGTATATAAACATAAAATTATAAAATAGTTTCAATACAGAATGAAAATAAATGGAAGCGGACAGCGAGCACGATTAACATAAACGTTAATAAATAAATTGTTTTCGACGGCGCCCATGCGTGCGCACGACTCGATTCTGTCGAACAATAAGGCATATTTCTTCTTATGCTGTCGATTTTATGTTTACAACTACAATAAAAATAAATTGCGATTCGTTTAGAGAGCGACGCCCGTCCGTGCTTTTAATTGGCAACTAGGTTTTCAATCGACGAAACAATTAGGATCTGATGAAACTAGAACAATTTTCGACGCTGTACGGTTTGTGTAAATGTTACAGATTGAAAAAAAATAATAGATCGTGCGTTCGCATGCAATGTTCGTCGGTACGATTCGTGTTCCTTTTTCTTTAAGACGGGGACATCAAAACATGTCCGGGTTCTGATCGACACCCGTTCAAATAAAGCGTGGAATACAGTACATTATTATAGATCAATGTATGCTGATTATTCGTACAGAAATCAACTGAAATACTTTTCCAACATACTGGCAGGTTCTACATTTTGGATAAATGGCCGGAAATCAGTGTCTACGCCTTATCGTTTCTATAATTCGATTCGATCATAACGGTCGATGGAAGAAAATAACGCCGTGTTTCGATTTTCCGCTTATCTCAGACACGGGGCCCTGCCTGTGTTATTTCAGTTCAATGTCAACACACGTTCGAACGATTAATCTGTGCGCCGGTCGATACGTCGCTATTTTTACATTTAATTAAATATTGTTTTGAAGCAGATACAATAATAAACGAATGCACGTAAACAGATTGATACTGTTGGACGACGATTCGATTCCGAAAACAAATCTAACCTCTGACACACCGGATCAATTAGACGGAGGTCGGCACTCAATTGAATGCACGTTCGAATCAAAATAAATTATATAACGTGTCAAACGACAGATAATTGGGTTTCGATAATCGCCGGACGGACGGACGTCAATCAAAAATCGACAAGTTGTTTCTTTTTTTGCCGATGATCGGACAGAATGGCAGGTCGACACGTCGCCCGTGAATATCGCGTCAATCATGTGCATGTGCAAGGCTTTTTAACACTCTCTTATCGGACGAAAATAATTAATAACGCAATATCTATATATACGTCTGTATGTACGTACGAAAAATTAAGGTCACAGATCGATTTAAACCCAATTACAATGCAGCTTTCATAACAATTCGCTAGTGAGGAAACTTCAACGTGGAGTTGAAGGTATTTTACGACAGAAAAAAAATACTAATCGTCTATCTGCGCTCGCTGGTATCTTGATATACTTCGCATAATAACAAACAACGAAACCTTAGACTTATACAGCGCCGCCGTGATCAAATATAATGCCATCTAACTTACATCTAAAAAAAAGTTTAATATTTTTGTTTACACGAAGACGCTCTTAGATCCTAGCGCATTTATATATGAAACCCTGTTATATATACATATATATATATATATATATATATATCGCCGCTTGGAAAACTGATTGCCTGTGCGCCTTACCCCGCCCACCCCGTACGCGTTGTATCACTAATCATTTACTTAAACATTCATTGCAGAAGTTAACGTACGCGAAATGCACACACACGGAACGCTCTCATCACCGGAATCCTATTAAACACCGCGACCGCTGGCCCAGTTCATCGGCAACCTCTCCGTCGATTCGATTATATATATATATATATATATATATATATATATATATATATATATATATATATATATATATATATGTATGTGTGTGTGTGTACTCGACGAACGTTGATTATTGATCATCGTTGTCAATATACACATGCCACATGTCGTGTCGACAGGGATTTAAACGAAATGTGTTTTCTGGAGACGAGATGTACACAATTATCCACGAGGAGACATCGCCGAGCCGATTGCGTGTCCTGATGTCATGCGGCGAGATCACCGAAACAAGTACTTCCTTGATTTACTATCAAAAATCTTGTCGCCGCATACCGAAAACACACACACACACACACACACACACACACATATATATATATATATATATATATACAGATTTACATTTTTTAATCATATTTTTATTAGTGAATCTGCCAAAACAAACGTTCCGATAGTTGTGGGCGTTTTCGCGTGACTCGCTCTCGACAGTTTCCTCAATTGGAAATGATCTACGTTAGGTATTATATTTTCAATGTATTCTCAAACGGATCGACGACAAGATAATAGGCCAGAAATCGAACACCGGCCATTTGTAGACAAGTCGGATTTAGATACCCGTGAATATACGTACAAATGAAGCTGAATTCACAAAGGAATGCGTTTCTTACATTACTAAATGCGCATAAGCGACGATCAAATAAAGGACTGATAATTGATTTATTATTATTATTATTTTTTTAAGTGAATCGAGAATTCAATTTTACAAGAGATTTATTTATGCGGCTGCGAAATAAATGGCTCGTATGAAAATATAAACTTTTCGAGCCGATCGATTCGTCGAAAGCACTCCCGATGCGTTCGACCCGATATCAAAGGAGATGCCCCTTTTTTATTTCTCGCGTGCAGGCATAAATACGATCCGATTCCGTTGCAGTTTCGTCGGTACGAGAGCGATAAACGCAGCAGATCGGTGATTTAACCTTGAATCGATCGCCGTATCCGTATTATATTGCTGATCGACGATGTTCAAAATCGTATCGATGACGGATCGATTGATTACAACATTTTTTGCATGTCCGTCTCCATTTCTGTACAGTTCACGAGAGGCGTATGTATTTGCATTTATCACATTTCGACGATATATCGGCGCATCGGGTCAACCGATTCAAAGAATTCGCAAAACAAGCAGCCGAACCGCACGTCAGCGAAACATGTTCTCGTTTTGCAATTAATTACCTTCACAATTTGCCGTTTCTTCATCTGACTTGCCGACGCAATTTATTCTCTAACACTCCGATTATTGGAAAATGAAATCGAGCCTCTCCTCTATCGAAAAAATCAACGATGTGCGTAAGAAATCCGTAAACTGTTCGATAGATCGAACCGAAACCTATTTCCTGCTCGAAATATATGGGACAGGACTTCGTGGAAGAGACGAGCCGGACCTGGCTTCGTATTGGGAAAATAAGAAGGAAAGAATTTCTGACTAGACAATAGAACTTTATTCGTTTTCTTCATCGTCAACGTACATGTAAAAAAATAATATACGTATCATCCTAAGTAAATCTCAAGCATACAAAAACTACAATCTATTTTTACGTTAGGCAAGATAAGTTTTTTTTCTCTTCTGTCCGTAACAGATAACAGAACAAAAATAACATTACAAAATATAATTATACATATACATATTTTGTGTGGTAATATTACCGAGAACATATAAAGATAAATAACAATATGTGCACTAGCGTTTCGTGCCGATAAAAAACGAACCGAGAAATGGAATTGTTCTCGTCATTAAGTATCATCATTCGCGTTTGTTTTTTTTTTCTTTCGATAACAGATAATCGGCAACCTCGGACGATAAAGATTCGTCCGTTATTTATCGTCGCCGTCGAATATCATTAACAATATACGCATCTTTCGAAATTAAATTCGAGATAAGATGTGTACTTTTTAGAGACTCTATATTTACTTCTTTGTACTTGTATGAACTCCAACCCAATACATATATATATATATATATATATATATATACATATACATATATATATATATACATATATATATATATATATATATATATATATATATATATATGCATAATGTATATAGATGTCCTAGTTAACTTGTTCATTGTTAAAATCTCATAAATCTCAATAGATTGAGAAACTACTCTAATTTTATAAAATCATACTTAGATCACAGTATGCTATTCCGTACGAACACACTTTAAAAATCAGGAACAGCATACTAGCACGCGTAAACAAAATTATTCTCTCTTCAATGTTTTATAGAAAGAACAAACGATCGGTATTGTTTTTTTTTTTTTAATTCAGCACACGGTTTGAAAATGAAGAATTCAAGATCCCACGAATGACACAGAGGGGTATCAAAATGATGATTCTAAAAAAAAAAATAACAACGCTTTTAAACAAATACAAGTGAAACAACATTAAACGACACGGTAATACAAATAATATGCTTGTGTACGAATAGCAATAACAAATACGGTACGAATTCTACAAAGGAAATTTCTTGATAGCGCAGCTACTACGAAATAAAATATCGACGTTACTTTCTTTAATGCCAAAAGAAAAGAAAAAAACAACACAAGTTGTTCACAATACGAATTGTGTCCAAAGTCAGCGATGGTTTAGGATATATTTTTCATTTGTTTACTATTTGCGAAAGATTAGCGTGTATTAAGTGAACTAGGACATTATATATATATATATATATATATATATATATATATATATATATATATATAACTCAATTTTCCATTCGATAGTGAGATACGTACGCCGATTTCAATTTATCATCAACAATTTCTCGTCGCTCGTCAATCAGAGACGAGATTACTGAATTCCTGCGTCTCGAGTCACTCACGAAATCATTCGAAACCCAGACAAACTCATGTATTAGTGTTTATCGTTTCATTGATTCGCGACCCGTGTAAATATTTCAATATTGTAACTGTTAAAGTATGAACTGTATAAAAGTATGTTGAAAGTAAACAAAAAGATAACGAAGAAAAAAAAAGATCGGATGATCCGATGAAAGTCGTGTGCCGTTTACGGTCACCTGCGACACGAAATTCTATATGGTGGACGTGTTACAGGAGGACGTGGCGGAATCGATTTCACGTCGATCGACAATCAGTGAGACGTTATAGTCGACGATCGGCATTATAGTGTAAACGCGTAGAACGCATTCTGCACGATTCTCTAATCGCACCGAGTTCGAACGCCGTGTTCTCTGTCCATGTTCGAACGTATCTTAATATTGTAGACATGTTTCCGTTGCCGCTCGCTGTAAGACGCGAACGAATTTCCGAATCCCGAATAGAGGAACATTTACCATCGGCCGAGATCAGCGGTTCGTCAATGGACCGGCGCCGCCAGTGTCCTCGCGAACCGGTCGCGGCGTCCCCTCTGCACGAAACCGAGCACGTTCTGGAACGGCAGCTGCATGTGGTAGTAGGCGCAGTACGGAAGCGGGTCCCAGTACACGAACAGCGCTTCCCGTTTGTCGAGCATCGCGCCGACGAAGCTCGTGTCGACGTCGGCGGACGGCATCAGCGGCGTCGCGACTTTCGACAACCATCCGTTCACGCCGGACGTCGCGCGCGGTGCCGACAACGGTCCGGACAGTTGCCTGACGAAGTGTCGACACGGCTTGCACAAGATCCTCGCGTGCGCGCTCGTGTGGCAAACGTACGGCAGCGACACGCCGACACGACACCCGACCGGCAAGATCGTGCCGCCGCCCGTCGACACGATAAACCGGAAGCTCATGTGCCCGGTGACCGGTCTGAGCGATCGCAGCTTCGCGAAGAAGTCGCGCAGCCACGCGGTCACCTCCCTGTTCTCGACCGGCACGAGCGCGCCCGACTCGCCGTCGACGCGACACGTGACGTTCGCGACGACGTGCGAACCCTTGACCGTCGTGCACGTGAGGAACCGTTCGCCTGGAACGTGCTGCACGACGACCCACGGCCGCTGCTCGTCGAACTCTCGCGCGAGCTGACGCACGAGCTCGTCCCGTGCGAGCGGTAGTACGATTTTCGTCCTTTCGCGTACGCCCGAGATTCCCGTCGCGTGCATAACGTGTCGTCCGGCATGCAGCATTCCGGAATCGTGCAGTCGGACGACCTGTTCGCGAGAGACGACCTCGTGATAGCGTGGCGTCGGTAGTCCGGCGACGCGACAACGCTGCAGCAGCTCGAGGACGTCGTCGAGCATCCACGACTCTTTGACGCCGGGACAGTGGCACGCGCATCCGAGCAGCTCGAGATACGGTTTCGCGACGGCGTCGTAGTAAGAACTGCTCGTCGCGCACACCGGTACGTAGAACGAGATGTCCTCTTTCTGAACGATGTCGCACAGCGCTTGAACGTACGCGTTCGGGTTCTCGCCGTTCGGTCGCGGGACCGTGTAGAACTTGCTGACGGCGGTCGAGAACCGCGTGAGGCTGAACACGTCGTCGAGCTCGCACACGACGACACGCACGCCGATCAGATAGAAATTCCTGGCGAGCTTCAGAGATTGTATGGTGCTCCCGCCGCTGATCAGCACGCTCTTCTTCTTGCGGAACCGATCCGAGATCGGCGTGCAGAGGAACGACAGCAATCCCCTCACGGCCATCAGCGGCACGTGGAACAATTTCCAAAACGCCCACACCCACAGCGATATCCAGAAAGTCGGCACGGCGAGCAACGCCCTCCCGACCGTTATTTCGGTGATGCTTCCGAGCAGAACGCTCGCGACCCGGAGCAGAAACAGCGGATACCATCCGACGATCCTGACGAGAAACGAATCGCTGGCGTCGCTGCTCGGTTGTCGACGTGTCTGCGGCACACCTAGAGTGTCGCGGCGGTCGGATCTGATCAAGAACGGCTCTTGGATCAACGCGAACGCAGACGACGCGGACTGAGCGCGCCTGAACGGCACTTTACACTCCTGCTTCGTCCGACGCATCGACGGCATCGGCGACGTCGTCGGCGGCGACCGAGACGGACTCGCCGGACTCGTAGGCGATATGCTCGGCGCGGACCCGTTGCTCGTCGTCTCGGATCCCGGCCGCGCGTCGTTGTGCAGCCCCTCCCTGTTGCTCCATAGTTTCGATATGCTCTCACCCGTGCACGCAGGCATCGTTGAACGCGCGTATTCACTCTGACGGCCACCCGAACGTGGACCGAACGACGGTATCTCAGATTTGATTTGTGAAAGACACGAGCGCTACACAACGCTTTCACTCGTCACGACACACGCTGACTGTTGAAACTGTCGCGTACGATACAGTCACCGTTTATGTACAGCAGACAGACCTGCTGCCCGATCTGACCGATTTGCACTTTGCCTCGTGCCCTCGCTGACCCCGTCGTGCCGTCGTCGCCGTCACCACTTCTGTATGTAAATCTTTCGCAGCGGTGGACGACAAATAAACTCAGGCTTTATCGCTTTTTATTATTACCTCGGACATCAGGGCCACGATTCGTAATAGTTTGTTTATTATAGATATGTATTTTTCGTTTCTGTTTTTTTTTTTTTTTATACGCACGCACACAAATACATTTATATATATATATATATATATATATATATATATATATATATATATATATAAACATATGAGGCGGTACTACTAAATTTTATAAATTTGTACATAAATTAAAAACAAGAGTACATAAAGATAAGCGGTCCTCCACGTTTTACTAAAGTAATAGAAAAAGTTTTATTCTCCTCTCGTTATTAAATAATTGTTTTTACTCGATTTAACGTTAAGTAGGCTTTGTTATTCCGCTCGAAAAAAGAAGCTTGTGATGCATTAAGTAAAGTGTTAACAGATGTTTTGATCATTTCAATTTATTCGCAAATGCCTACATCAATAACGTTCATACATGTAACAAAACAAAAAAGGCGATTTTTGCACAGACTGATAGCCAAGCTGATATTTCTCGTGTGTGTTCCGACCATTTCAACCCGATAAAACAGAGGGATGAGGAAATAAGGTGGAATAGTTTGCTTCGTGCTTAGTTACAAAAATGTAGAATGATGATAATTTACAATATGTGCTCAAAACACCCGAGTATTATAAAATACAAAAAAATATATTTCTTATGGCGGACAAAAATCAGATTATTTTTAATGTTTTTAAATATTTTTTTTATTCATAAATTAACATTGTTTTTTTACAGTCGTTCTTTTCTTCGTTCCAAATAGCACGGTTTTTTTGGGTCGAAAATGATCGGCAATGTTTTATTGAATATTTTCGACCGAAAAAACTTTACGGTTTGTGGGGTGAGAAAGAATTCATTCGTGAATGTGAGTCTAAGTCAGTGTCCGAACTGTGATGTGATTAACTTTCTAATTCAAATAAATCATTTTTTATACATAAAAAAGTACAAGATTTGAAGTATAAATTCTTGGAAAAAAATAAATTCCCGTTATTTTTTCACATAATTTAGAATATTTACAGATCTCTTTATTCTATTATTAACGAAATTTGCGAAAATTACTAGCTTTGAATATCAAAAATATTTTCTTTTCTATGTACTGTAATATTTTCGACATACAATAACCCAATGCTTTTTATTATAAAAATACCACACGGTAATAATCATAACCGGATAAATGGCAAACAACCTATCCCTCGACAATTGACTGTTCTAAGACGTTCCTGTCACGTCCTTAACAGTACATGTGCAGACATCTATGTGTATTGTCTCAAAGTTGGTACATATTTTATTTTTTTTTAATAATTTTTTTTATACATTTATTATTTACTTCATCTTATCAACAAACCATGTTCATATCTACATTTTGCATTGAACAGAATCCTTTTTAACATCAAAATTTTAAATTCGACCTTACATTTTCTACTAATTGGTAAAAAAAACCGTGCCTGATATGTATCGATATGGATTATGACCAGTTGTATTTCACAACAATGTTATTATTTTACTAATATCTTGCTTTTATCCACGATTGGATTGTCCATCGTGAGAAGATGAAGATTTCTAACTACTGAAATAATACTTGACGGAAAGCCACAACAAATTCATGTCAATACGATAGGATTCGTTGGGAAGAAAACAAATAAACTTATTCGATTCATTCGTACTGTAAGCTGGATATCTTTTATGGATTTGAAATGAATGAAGAAATCGGCTTCGATTGTTCGTAAATGTATTTACAATTGAGTGAGCGTGTCTAGAATCCATTACATTCAAATGATTTGCTTTCGGTGAACAAAACTGAATCGAATAAGTTCAAGAAGTAAGAATTCGAAAGGGAAAAAATCAAAACAAAAACACCTTTTAAAAATATTTTATATTTTTTCTACATTTTTTTTAAATCGCACAATACTAATAAATAATTAAAAAGCGACCAAATTGTAAATAATCACCTAAAGTAGTAGATATTTTAGAACATAACCTAACTAAACAATCTGGTATCAAAGGATTCCTACGACCTGGAATAAAAAGTTGCAAATACGCTACATAAATTTATTTTTAGATATGCAGATGCGAAACATAATCAATGAATACGATAAAATTTACACATTCATACTCATGTCAGGTAAATATTAGACTTTTGGTCAGCTGATCTGTAAAAGAATCAATACAATTGGTAATGTCACGACAAGTAGTAGCCGTACGTTACTGATAGTTTAAGGTCATTTTACAATTAAAGATACGTAAATAATGATTGTAACGTTGATTACAGAATTGAATGATGTAAAAGAGTACGCACCTTATTCAGCCTGCATAATTAACGGGACACACAATCGGGAATGAATATTAATTCGAACATAACCAACGAAATCAACAAACACAACATCACACAAACGTGAAATTAAACCTATACGACTGTTTGAGCAGTTCGCCCTCGCGGCGTTGTCCAGCATTAAAGAATTCGCGTATCATTTGAATTTTCAACATATTCAACAATGCATCAGTTAGAGCAGCAGCACGTTTTCTACAAGTTGAAGCCACTGTGTGATCGAATAATCAAATCGCCCAAATCGGAAGATTTGCAAACGTTGAAGAAACACGTGTCGGAATTATCTCATACGATGGTTGAAGAATTGGGCGATTATATATCATTTCCGATTGTAATTCTATTAGAAAAAGAGGCTTCCGGGTAATAATGTATTCTATTCACTAGTTACATATTAAATTATTTTCTGTCTTTTTACAGTTCTAGTTTATTTCTTTTGTATCTTAATTTTTCTAGACTTAAGTGCAAGTGAAAAAAAAAAACGTAAGAAATAGATTAAACAATAATTAAATTTAAAATAAAAACATTTATTCTTATTGTTGATTGAATGTACGTAAATAATTATAATTAATTTTCAATGCTGGTTGAAATATTTAGATGATTCCATTCTTAAAATATATATTCGTTTTATTAGAATAAGATATTTTTAAATACATTCGATCAATTTCATTTCTTTGTAACTTTATAGAAATTACAACAATAATACAAAACTTACCAAATTAAATGATAGTATTGTTAATTCTCATTGTAGAAGAAATGCATACAATTGATTATTTTTTTCATATATAAATATATATACATTTTCGTTTTATCGTTCATTTTTCTTTTAACTAGATGTAAAAATTACAACAGTATTATGCTGACACAGAAAACAATAAAAACAGAAAATATATTCAACAATAATACAAGTTAAATAATTACATGTATATATAAACTGTTGCCATTTCTCATTGTAGACTAAATTCGCACGACTAAATATAATTAAATTTCAATTGTTGACTGTTTGAAATATTCAAATGATTTAATTTTTAAACAATGTCGTTTTATTATGATATAGGATATTTTTAAATATACTATTGAATTGGTTTAATTTCTTTTAAATATCTATTTTTTCAAATCGAGTACAGAAATTGCAAAAATGAAAATAATAAGCGTATACATACTCTAAGCGTACACCCTCAGTCGTGCCAATAATCGACAAATTTGACATTTTTTTCAGCTTTTCAGAGGATTTTAGACGAGAATTAGTGGACCTTCTAAACGATATAATAAGTAAACGAAAAATTGACAAAATTCCGGTGTTTTTTAGACTATACTTTGCGCTATTATTGCAAGTGTATGACAGACAATTGCCAGACAAAGGTAATTACTTCTGATATTGAATCATATTAATTATATAAATACTTTATTGTTTTTCCAGTGTCTTCGGTCCATGAAGAATTGAAGTTGAGTGTAATGAAAACCGTTAATTCATTAGTTCAAAATATATCGTTTTCTATTATCGACGTACTGTACACAGAAGAAAATGTACCTAAATTGGCACAAGGTGTTTTTTTGTGCTTAAAAATCGCACAGAATGAAAAATTTAGATCTCTTAGGTAATAATAATACTAATTTCTCTCTCTCTCTCTCTACACATATACATATATTTATTGCTCATTATTTTTTTCTTTATAAAGAGTTGCTGCTTTGGAATGCCTGCTAAGCCTTACTTATTGTCATGACGAAGCTGACAAGACCGACATTGTTTTGAATGCACAAGCGGCCGATGTATTTATGATGCAGTTACCTGGAATTTCGAGTGGGCTACAGGAAATTATATTCGGGGATGAAAAACAAGGCCACCTAGTTACATCGGTGAGAAATGCTACAACGGTTTCACGATAACGTTTTTAACATACACGTTTTCACTTCAGATAGCTTTAAGAGCTTGGGGTAGAATAGTTTCGATGATAATGAAAGACGAAACGGAAGAAATAAATCCGGGAGGTTACGAGATGATGGATTTCCAAACGGAAACGGACTCCGAGAGTGAATCGAGCAAAACGAAAAGGAAACGATCAAAGCGGTGGCTTCGAGACATTGTTCAAAAACTTAAATGGCACGTCGACAGACTGAAAAAACTCCAGACACATCCCCATCCTAAAGTTAGACTTGAGCTGGTCGCTGTTTGTGAAATGTTTTTAAAAGACTCGATAAAGTAAAATTATTTTATATATATATAATTTTAATTTGAAAATTCTTTCTTGCAAATAAATACAAGCAGCGGAATTATATTTAAGTTGTGTAGTATGTTTACTTTTAGGAATCTGTCAGACATAATCAGTTGTATATTAGATACACTGATAGCACTTTCAGAAGACGAATACGATAACGTAAGAGTTGCGAGCCAAAACATATTGAATCGCATTTCGAATCAATGCATGTCACAGTATAACAGTACGATAAACGAAATAGTCGAAGAAAATTTTTATAACCTAGTCGACAAGCTGCCGAGGATTATGAATGGATCAGGTTCGAATGTCGTTTAATTTGAAACGAGATTCGAACGACCGACCGATTTATTTTGTTTAGACGAATCGGAACAGATGTTTACGATGGATCTTCTGATAGGTCATTTAAAGTTACTCGGCCATTCGTGCGATATTTTAAATTCGGTTTCGCACCTTCACCACCTGATAACGGCTTTAGTGTGCATCTCGAAGCTACAACATTCGAACGTACCACTGCTCGAAGAATTCTCATTGAGAGGTAAGCGTCTAGTCTTGTGAACGAAGCTCGCTTTATTTGTTTTTTCGATATTCTAGATTTGAATTCTTCGGTGCCGTTGAACAGTGAATGGAAGAAATTCAAATATTTACCTGAACAGAACATGCAAAATAAGTTATATACGATCTGTCATCTATTGGGACGATCGAGTATGATCGACACGATCGCTAATTACTTATTAGATTTATTTACGGACAATGTTTCGAACAGACGAGAGATAACGCTCGTATTGAATGAAATTTTATCAGGTAATAACGTAGGCCGGCACGTGATCACGTCGATTAAACGATTCCTCCGTTTTAGTGAGGGCCAAAGACGCGGAGAAAACCGAATCCATCGTTAGAAATGTTATCGACGAATATTTAAATCCTTCGAACTGGTATTTACCAGTAAAAGTGGAAGAAAATTCAACTGACCAGTGTAAAACCGCCGCAGAAGCTAAAAACAATATAATCCAAATGTGTCTTATGACAGAAGGAATCGGGAAATTCGCACTGGGTCTAGGGAAAGAATTCCGACAGTTTCTAATTAAAACCTTATACTTTCTAATAGAACGTGCAGGTCCGTATACTATGAACAGACACGATATAATTTGTATTCGTGTAACATTTTTGAAAATATGTTTTATGACAGGCAATAGTTTAAACCCGATAAGCGCTAGTGGAATAATATCATTAAAGAATATCACCGTCGTCCTCGAATATGAAAACGTAACAGACTTATTAATCGGGAACTGTGATTACTTCGAACACTATTTTATATTGAAGCTGCGCCGTATCGAATGCAATAAAGGAGTTTTAGATGCACTGTCTATAATAATGAGACATTGTTCTTTGAAAGTTCTGCCATCCTTACAACACATAGTTCAAGATGTGAGTGACTGTCTTAAGAAATCTCATTGATTCTGTGGAGAGTAAACAAAATTTCGATCTGTTTCTTATCAGGTGCTGCTGCAAAGCTGCGATACTTTCAAGCGACACAATTCGTTTGCGTTTTTACAAATATTTAAAGTGTTCGTGGATTCTACGCAGCAATGGCAGGAAGAGAATCGCACAGATTTTAAGAACGACGAAAGTGATGCGATTTCAGTGGAAGTAGATGGTGCGAGTAAAGAGGATGAATTGGATGCACTGGATGATATTTTGAAAGAAGCAGAAGCCGATGAAAAAGAAGACTGGAAAAAGACCGCTGAACAGATGTATTTTGAAGATTTAAGGAAGGACGAAAAAGAAACGGAACAGTTCAACGAAGGTAATAGTACACGTCAGGTCGAATCGGATCGGCTAAGGTTAGAGTCGACTGTTTCGTATGATTTTACGTTCGTTTATGGTATTTTAGCACCGGACTTAAACGAGCCGAAAACTCCGCCGGAAATAGAATTGACGATATCTGTGCTCAAAAAGAGTATCCACTTTTTACCTTCTAAAGAAAAGAACATTAAATTGCTAGTACTGGAAATTCTAAACACCGGTATAAATATCGTGATGAACTGGGAAAACGAGTTGCTTCCTATCGTTCACCTCATTTGGGATCCGCTCGAAAGTCGGTTCCAAGAGTTTTCCGAACCACTTATAGTTCACCACAGCGTTCTGTTGCTAGCGACGATGGCGAAAACTTCGAAAGACTTTATACGGCACCGCACGACAAAGTAAACGATACTTTCACGGCACGATCGTCGACGGTTCTATAATCGTTTTTATTCGCAGGAAAGTCTTGCCGGATCTTTGCAGATATCTTAAGAATTCGTCTAAGGGAAGCAAACGTGGTGTTCGAGACTGTGCCTATAGTTATTCACAAGTATATAAGCTACAATTGGCTTTAGTAAATAACCTTAGTGAAATTGCTGTACATTTAGATGTCGCTGATCAATACTTAGAACAAGTTATTTGGTCTCTGATGCCTTTCTTGAGCTCTCTACAGCCAATACCTTTACAAGTATGTTTTACATTTGAAATGAACCATTCTATTTATATATATATATAATTAATTGCTTAATTGAATCTAAAGAAACTCATTGCTGTTAATTGTATTTTTTCAGGAAGCATGCTTGAATAGTCTGATGGCTTTCGAAAAACACAATCCTGAATTTGTTTATAAAACAATATCAGTGTCATTCGAGAATCCGACACCAGATATGAAAAAGAATATAAATACACTTAAATGCCAGTTCAGTTTATTTGGCACTGAGGATAAGTCTGTTAAATGAAATACGAATGCATATATGAAATTACATACATATTTTTTAATATACGTAAAGTTTTACGTGTTGTAACTTGTTATGTTTTATTTCGCATACGATGTATTACGAAACCGATCGTTCATTTCGTTTGTTTTAATAGTAGAACCTGACTACTTACAGCCATTTTAAACCGGACACCGAATCGAATTCGTAACCGCTTTCCTCCTGTGCACAAATCAGCATCAGGTTTAAATTCAAAATACAAGAGAACACAAAGGAACGCTGAAGATTCGAATGAAAAATAAAACAAAATTAAAAATTAACTATTTTTTTTCAATTTATCTAATTTATACAGAAAGCAAAACTCAAATCATCTGTTGATATTATAAATAAAATTTGTAATGAAATAAATTAATAATAGGACAAGTACACAAAATCTTCACAATTTAATTATTTTTTTTAATGTTTTGTAACATTTACATTAATACTAGTAGACCTTAAAATAAATAATTTATAATAAAAACAAACTGTAATTAAAAATCACAAACGATGATCGGACACTGCCGGTCTCTAAAACTAGCTTTGCTGTTTTTTTTCCTTTTGCAGTGTCTCTCGAATAAAGTAAACGAGTTACTTTCAGAGAGAAACAAATACATAAGGTGTTCGTATGTACTTTTCCCATCCGCTGTTTCATAAAAAAAATCAGTTATAAAATTATCGAGTTTCCTCGAATTCTAAAATACACACCGTATCAAAATATTTCATTTCAATTAGTATGGAACGTTTGAAACCATGCTGATATATCAGTTATAATTACTATTACAGCTAAAAATTTTGTTTCATGTACAAAATCGCAAATGTGAATTCGAAAACTTGAACATCATCGAGTGGATGCGAGTAAAAACAATAGAATTACACTTACGATGGTAATAGATCTCTTTTTAAAAACAATCGAATCAAATCGAAAAAAAAATAAAATTCGACTGACGAATCGAAATAGAAAAATTTACAGTCAATGATTCCAGTCCTTATATCTTTTAAGACAAACTCGTTTTCGATAAATTGTATTAGTGCCTCTCAGTATCTTACAATTGAGCTTAGATCTTTGACAATACCGTCGTCCACTCCTCGTTTTTTTTCTTTTAAATTAAAACTAAACGCCTTAACACAATTTATCAGTTTCATATGTTATGACAAAAATATGCATATGAATTAATCGATCTTATATTACAAATTGCACACTATTGACTGGAATATATATATATATACATATCATGCCAGCCTGTATAAAATACCAAAACGAACATCAACAGAACTGTATCGAGTAAAAATAATATTCTTTTCCTGTTCTGTCCTTTCACAGATTACATTATAAAAAAAATGAGATAGTGTTTATATTACAGATACATTTTAAGGGAAAACAATACATTAATTTCCCTTAAATAATTACGTCGACACTTACATTTTTTCTGTCCTTTTTATATCGTAATGCTGGTCGTGTGATGCGTGACGAGATCATTGGGACGAAATTGTGATTCGGAAACATACGTACGAGATACGAACAAAACCAATTCTTTACAGTATATTACCTTCGATTTTTGAAAAGAAAAATCATTCCTGAACGTGTTCAGTTCATATATCTCGTAAAAACCACGAAAAAACAAACAAATCGATTGCCGTGCGAGAAACAAACGTATTTTTAAAAAAAATCGCACCGAACTTTAAGTTACAGATCAGCGTGTCTGCTGCACAGGAAACGAAGGTACTAAAAAGACGACTTCTGAGCAACGGGATGTTTTTCGATCGGTCTAGTTCGTACATCAGAAACACTTCGTTTCAATTGGAAACGCCGATCAGAGAAATTATTATTCGTATTTCATTTATCGAATCGAAGAAATACGAAACATAAATAAGTGTAACCGTATCACTTTCATATGAGGTAGTTTATCATCATCGTTTCAATCAGTGCATCATATATACATACGTACGTACAAACATACATATATATATATATATATATCTATATATATAAACACATAATAATAATCATCGTAGATCTTAATATGAACTAAACACATTTGGAATTTTGATATTCGACAATTAAAAAAAGAAATTAATTATTTGACGTTTGTACAGAAAACAATTGAATCGCGAACGCCATTCAAAATGTCTAAAAAAACATAAACATTCGCCCTGTCCGATCACCACCCGAAAACTGTTCTACAACAATCGTCGAATTTCATACATAATATTTATATAAACGTAAAATGAACTACAATTATTATTAATATTTGTGAGACCATTATAACAAACAACCAGATGCTAATATACGATGCGTCGAAGTATACAATTGTTTTCCAACATAGTCACTTTATAGATTACAGTGTAATGTTTCATTTTTTTATAAAGAAGTTTATGTACAATTTATTTTACCTTCGTTCTCGGCTACGTCCATTCTTCCACAGATACACACACACACACATACAACAACAACTTATTATTAACTTTGTAACGTTTACTGTTGAGCGTCCTTGTCACACTGACGCCAATTTTCAACTGTTTCGCAACAATCGTGTACGTGATGGAATAATACCGAAATTAGTGCGCATGTCACACATTTAACAAATTTAAAAGAGAGTAAAGGCGGGACTAACAACACTGTCGTAATACAAAACACTTCATAAAGTTAATTACCATCTTCATAGAACATTTCTCTAAAAAAATACTTTGGGCAGACACCAATTTCAGGCCAAGTTTACATTTCGAACCGCCAGCACGAAATATGGAATGTTATTTATTACAGCAGATTAGCGAAATGTGGAATTGTAGAGAAAATAAGATGTGCCGATTACGCGTACGGAAATCAACTCGATTTTTTCCGAAAGATCAGTAGAATCCATATTTTGTAATAAACTGGACGTCTGGCCGAAAATTGGTACCGGTTCGTAAAAACGACTAAAAACGAAAATCAAACGAGGCGATCGGACGCGTTGAACCGAAAAACATTCCTTTCCAGTTCTGTTTACAACACGTTTAGTGTTTATAAAGGCCGCACAGCCCCAATCGTAGATCGTTCTTCGTGTTACTTGTTCACTTTTACAATTACTTCGCAGTGGACTTGCGAATCCGATCGAAATACAAACGTATCGAATTATATCACGACGAATAAACGAAATAAAATCGTGTCGGCTGTTACGGCGGTCGCACAAATTCACCCTTTCTACGCGTACTGCTCGCGTTTAAAAAATCGATTCAATTTCCTAAGATTAAAAAAATATATTTCGCACGTCGTCGAAGGAATTTATTTACTAGACATTACAGACATCGTGTAATAAAACACTGACCACCGTTGGGTTTTCTTTTTGGAACGCGGGGTCGTAAACCGTATTTTACAGAGAATTGTGTCGTGACCGTGCCCGAATTCGATTATTACACTTTATTTCATCGAGAAAGAATCCATGAGACAACGATCGATAAGACGATCGACGGACACGATCTAGAATAGCAAATGCGAAAACGTACTCGACGGATTCGCTGAACAATCGAATCGCGGGATGTTTGTTTAAGATTAGATGAACGTTAATTCACAGACGAATTCCTTTTTCCAGCTACACAGACCACAAGAGTATCTTCTGACGAAAAACACTCGACGAATCATTTTATTCGTCTACGTTCGATCGTTAATTATGGCGACGCGGTCACATCTGCAGAGCGCCGAGATAAATACAGACAAATCAGCACGAGATCTCAAATAAACATCCCGGATGCCCGTGATTCGTGACGCTGAATCGAATTAAAAACCGTTCGTTTACAACGAAGTCGTCGATAAAAGTGTAACAACTCTAGCCGCATCGACGCGTGCTTTTGCTTCTCCCGTTCCGAGAATCGAATCGAGAAATCCGTTCACGTTTACGATAAATTCAGCACGGTCGTTTAACGATCCTCGACTTTCGATGACTGATTACACATGTACGGCTAGCGTGCGTGTATTCCGGGCCGTAGTGTAATCGTGGTCACTTAAACATTTTTAAATACTAATTCTCAAGAGGCGTCAGATTACCCTGTAGTTTCAAGCCTCCTGGGGACCGGTATCAAAGTGGGACAACAACGAGCCCATCGTCAACGTGCGACCAGAATAAAATCGTGACGGTTTCTAGATATGGCCGGACGTTTTCGTACCTGGCCCTCTCAAATTATCCGTGAAAGCATGTGGAGCTGCTACTTTTTCTGATATCACAATAATTATTTCCGCCGAGCTGAAATTGAGAACAGCGAGGACGCTCTGTACGATTGCGGAAAAGTGTCTATAAATTTTACATAGCGGCGGTTCAGGTTGAGAGATTGTTCGGGGGTTTGAGAAGACAACTCCGGACGCGACGGAGGCAAATCGGCCCAAATTGTAAATTGTCGACTGGACGGATCCATCTGAATTTATCGTAAATGTGTACGAGGGTCGGAGCAAAACTCGAAATAGCTCAGTACGTCGGGATCGCTCTATTCTTAAAGAAAAAAAATGTCATGACTTTTACAGCGGCGTTACTTCTAAATACGACACGATTTTCTCGGTGCACGAACTTCTTTTTTTTTAAAAAAAAAAAAAAAACATTTATTCTCGCTCCCCATCCTCGGCACTCTCTCCGATCGGAATATTTCTGTATCGTCCCTGTCGTAAAATCAGTTCAAACGAACGAAGAAAAAAAACGACCCGTTGAAAAAATCGAATTCTTTTACAATAAACAAAGAAAAACAAAGAAAAAATAAAGAACGACGACAAAACATGACAGAAAAACGGGAATAAAACGTACTGGCGGTTGTCCGGGCTCAGCCCTCGGTGCTGACAGACTCGCGCGCGTGATGGATCCGGACGTGCTTGTTGTGGTTCGACTTCGTCGCCGACATCTTGCCGCAGATGTGGCACGAGAACGGCCTCGCGCCGCTGTGTATCCGCAGGTGCTCCTTCAGGTAGTACGACCTGTGGAACGTCTTCCCGCACACGCTGCAGCTGAACGACTTGTCCTGCTCGTGCTCCTTCACGTGCCTCTGGCAATTGTACTTGCGGATGAACTGGCGGCCGCAATGGTTGCACGTGTACGGCCTGACGCTCCGGTGCGAGTTCATGTGCGCCGTGTAGTCCGGCTGTCTGATGAACGCGCTCTTGCACAGCGTGCACTTGAACGGCTTCGACGCGCGAGACGCGTGCGTCCACCGGTGCAACTTGAGATTCCACTTCGTCGAGAACACCTTGTTGCAGATGTTGCACGAGTACGGTTTGACGCCCGAGTGCGTCTTCATGTGCACCTCGAGCGACGTGCGCAGGTAGATGCCCTTGCACACCTTGCACTCGACGTTCTCCTCCTTGCGCTTCTCGTCCGGAACGTAGTGGTGGTTGTGCGCCTTGCGCATGTGCCTCGTCAGGCTCGCGATGTGCACGAACTTCTCGTTGCAGTGCGCGCACGCCTTCGGCTTCGGGTCGTGTATCTCGCTGTGCCACACGAACTTCTTCTTCGAGTGGAACACCTCGCCGCAGTGGCACGCGAAGTCCTTGTACTTCCTCTTCGTGTGGAAGTGGTGCGTGTTGCGGTGCTGTATCAGGTTCGAGTGCCTGCGGAACGTCTCGTCGCAAATCGTGCACTTGAGCGGCGCGTTGCCGGTGTGGCAGTTCACGTGCTCGTTCATCTTCTGTTTCGTGATGAACGACTTCTTGCACATCTCGCACTTGAACGGCCTGATGCCGAAGTGCCGCTTCAGGTGCAGCTTCATGTTCTGGCGACGGTAGAAGTACTTGCCGCACAGCGTGCACTCGAGCGGATGTATCCGCAGGTGCTCGGTGAACTTGGAGTCGAACGCGAACGACTGATTGCACACCGCGCACTTGTACTTCGGCGTCGGCTCCTCCTTGTGCACCGCGCGATGGTGTTTCTGCAGCGTCTTCATCGTCGGATACTCGACGTTGCACACGCGACACATCGCCTTCATCATCGCGAGATCGTACTCCTTGTTGTCGGCGGACGACGGTCTCGCGATCTTGCCGGTGTAGTCGAGCTCGATCTTACTCACGTCGCCGTCCTCCTCCATCTTGAACCCCTTCGGAAACGTGTCGTCGCACGTCTCCTCGCTCTCCTCCGACTTGATCTTGACGACCTTCCGCTCTCTTGTCTTCAGCGAACGTATGACCGTCTGCTGCTGACCGTCCGAGCCGTGCTCTTTCGCTTGGTGGACGCGCCGCTCTTTCGGACACGGGAACGACTCGTTGCACACGGTGCATTTGTAGTGCCGCGGCGACGCGGCCGGCGGGGGCGCGAGGCTCTTCGTCTCGCCGACGTAGCAATCGAGCAGCGGAACGCGACTCTGCAGCGGCGGCACCTCAGTGTCGGAACAGTCCGACGCTTCCCAACTTTCGCGCGCCAGCAAGTCGTACGACGTCGATATGCCCGAGCTGCCCTCCTAAACGAGATCAACAGACACAAGCATGACTACGGGGGCGGAGTCTCGCGCGAGTGAGAACGGATCGCGCGCGGTTCTACGTACGGTGGGTTCTGCGAGACGTGATTTTTTTCAAAAAAAAGAAACAAAAAACGATTTTATCATGGAGAAAAAAACGCATGGCGCACCGACTAGATGTGATTTTTTTTTATCGGACCGATTAGAGAGCGGAAGCCGCACGGTGCAACTTCTATTATGAAAAAGGGCGTGGGGCGGGGGAGTATCGCATCCGAAGACACGGAAAAAATAAGATTTGTTTTTAAGAAAGTGTGAATTTTAACAGTTTCTGATCGATTTCCGTTCGCACGGTCCGAGAGCGCCGTCGGTCAATAAACGTTCGGTCAAAAGAAGAGCACTCACCCTGCCCCATCCGCTCTCGCTCGCTCCGTTGCTCTCCTGCTCGGACAGCTCTCCTTTCGGCGGCATCCTCTCATTCGCGCGGATGTTGAGACTCTCGGCCGAGACGCTCTCCTCCTGTCCTTCCGCGTCGACGACGTACGGACTCTTGTTGATGTCGCCGATGTTCAGCAGCACCGGCGACTTCTCCCCCACGTTGTCGCCGCCGTAATGGAAGTTCCTCTCGGCCGTCTGCGCCTTCGTGTTGATCAGCTCGCCGGGAATGACCAGCTTCATCCCGTCGAACTCGACGACGTTCATCGACTCGACGGACTCGTAGGCGGCGATGTCCGAGTCAGGCAGGATCGACTCCTGCACGGACGACGCGAACGACAACACCGTCTTTTCGGTTTTGATCTTGCGCTCCTTCTCGATTCCGACCCCGTCGTACGGCGCGACGTTGTCGCCGTCGAATATGTCCGCGACCTCCGTCGACTCGGCCTTCTCGACGCTCTCGTCCTTCTCGACGTACGGCGCGATCAGCGGCAGCCGGATCACCTCTTCTTGTAGTATGATCACGTCCGAGTGGGCGGACTCGTTCGGATCGAACTTGAGCCGGTCAGAGAGGATCGAGCCGTTGAAGTCGGACTTGTCTTCTTTGTAATCGTCGTCGGTTTGCTCGTTCTTCTGCGCGCGGTCGCGGGACGAGACGTTCTTTTCGGGTCCGATTTGCAAGTCGAGCGAAGTGTCGAGGTGCGGCAGAATCGAGTTCGTGAAATCCTCCGGCATCGGATCGAACATTATTTTCGTCGGCACGACGGGCGTCGACGAGCGCTCCGGCGGCCTCTTTTCCAGGTACTCGTAATGCGAGTCGTCGACTATATCCGGCGTGATCGTCTCGGCGGTCTCGTTCAGACTCAGACCGATCGTGCTGATCGTGTACAACTCTTGAGGCGGGTTCGGTACGGCGTCGCCCTTCGGCCACCGGCACTTGTCCGTCTTGGCTATTGCGAGATCCGGGTTCTGGTTGATTTTGTCGAAAATCACTTCGAACGAATCGTCTTGCCGTTTCTCCGGCACTGACTTTTGAGACTTTGCGACCGACGACCGCTGTTCGCTCGACTCCTTTACGACGTCGCCCTTCGACGGCGCGCCCTTCGACGACGCGCCCTTCGACAACGCGGCCTTCGACGACGCGGCCTTCGACGACGCGGCCTTCGACGTAGCGCTCTTAGACGTAGCGCTCTTAGACGTCGCGCCCATCGACGGCGCGCTCTCCGCGTTTTCCATACCGATCTCTGTAATTATGACCGATCGTGGCACGTCGTTCGATCTCGTCTCTATCTCTGGCGATTTTCTCGACGGTGGCGGCGGGGAAACGTCGACGGACTCGACGGCCGACTGCTCCGCTTCCCGGACGGGCATCGTCGCTCGAGAACCCGAGACGGAAACGTTTTCGGCCACGATCGGCGACATCACCATCTCGGGCGAGGTGTCGAACGTGCGCCCGAGCGGCACGAGCGGGCCCGAGACTATCTGCACTTGCTGCTGTTGCTGCTGGTACATGCACGGGTTCATCAGCATGTGCTGGTTGAAAACGTTCGGTAAGCTGACGTACTGCGGTACCATCGTGTCAGGAAATCCGGGCGCGCCGACGCTGCTCATGAACTGCTGGTAGAATATCGACTGGTTGTTCGCGACGCTCAGCGTCTGCATCGGCAGCACGACCTGAGGGTTCGTGACGACCATTCGATTCTGGTGCCACGGGGGCGGGGCGTAGGTCTTGGTGTCCGTAGGCTGACAGTCGACATACTGGCTCTGCTTTCTTCTGTGGTCCCCGTTCGGGACGAAGCCCGCAGACTTCCTGTTCGTCAGATCGACGAGCGCTTCGATCACCTGATCTTTCGGATGGGTCTGCAGGTGCTGCTCGAGCGAGATCCCGTTGCGGAGGTACAACGTGCACACCGGACAGGTGATGTTTTCCGAATTCATTGCGATTAAAATTAATAATAACAATATTTACATATCAAAACACTGCAGGCTAATTTTTTCTCTAAACTAGACTATTGATTTGTCACAAGTGTATTGCAAACATCGTCGACGACCACTAATAGCTTCACATTACGGCCGTATCCCTGTCTTATCCCCTCGTTTATTATAATTCGACTCGTACGACTGCATTTATACTGGAAGTACAGTAACTCGACAGGCAGAACATTGAGAAATTGGAAGTGTTCAACACAGGCACAATATCATTTATCATTTTTTTATTTTTAAAATGTAACTATAAAAATTATACATTGTAATGTATTATTATAACTGCCGTTTCGATCATTCATTAATGATTTCCAGTGAAGAGACCAACGTGACACAAATATGCAAAATCTTTAAAATTCATTTTTCTATATTGTATGTACAGTATCACGTTCGATTCTGACGTCAAATTCACTGTAATATGCTGCCATCTATCAAATACAAACCGCAACTGAATGTCAGTAGATCAGTGGTCCTAAAAGAGTTTAAATAATCCGTCGATCCGCAATGAACGGCGAATCGAAAATATCGAAAAGCAACACCTGTTTATATATATATATATATATATATATATATATATATATATATATATATATATATATATATATATGAAAATAATCAAAAGTATCGGATGTCTTAATGACACTCGTGGAACTTCGTACCATCTAATCACAGACGTACATTATTCTATTCTATCTAACCCGATCGTTTTGTGTGTTTCAATGATCAGATTTACACTACTTCAAACATGTTTGATGTACTTTGACACACATCGAGCTATCGTTCGTTTCTTGCGAACCGAAGTTTACGTTTTGTTGATACTCGTTGTTCGCGCTACTTTTTTTTTAACTCGTCACCGCGTTATTGAACTTTGACCGGCCGAATTATGACGATAGCATAGAAATACGAATAAGGAACGATCAAAAACGATTCATTGAACATTACCGATCAGAAAAATGTTTGTGGTTTACGCGAACGGAGAAGTAAAATTAATTTCTCGAACTTTTGAGTATCAATGCATTATTTTAGTATGATAGAAAAAATGCAACATTTTTAGAACCCCGATTCCATTCGTTTGACACATTTAACATGTCAGTGGTAGAGTCGTGTGCAGTTGTGTAAGCGATGTTAACGATCCCGCAGACTCAAAATAATCTCTACCTTCTCTCTTGTATAACACCGCTTTCATATGAGCCGAAAAACAGGCAATAAAACACTATACCGCCCCGGAAAGATTTACATCTATCTTTAGAAACAAAACTATGGGAAAATTACAGAAAATCTGCCCTCGATAATTCATATACGTTATATGCACGCACGCTTCTTAAAATGACATACACCGATTGGATTAAGCATTTGAAACACTTATTAGGGCAAGAAATAACACCGATACCTCAACAGTTACATCAGTATATAGGCTACTTTAATAATGCATTCACTAATAGCTTGTTTTGGATTACGCTCCTTTGGCTGTCCGTACATATCGTATTCGAAAAGTTGTTCAATGTAAGTCGTTATACTCGATGTCGAGTATGAAATCACAAATATACGAGCGCTCGGCACGAACTTGTTTCAGAACTTGTTTCAATTCATGAAATTCCGAATGTACAAACGTAATTATTTAACGTCCGCGCTTTGGTACTGTGGTTTTTACGCCGGCAGCTTTTTCTACACCGGTTACGTGCTGTTCCGAAACGGTTTTCATCCGCTCGACAGTTACGTAAAGTACACGGTGCTGAACGAGACTTTTCCACGGAAAATCGATAAATTCACGTTCAGCTTCGTGATATTGCTCGGCTATTTCGTACAGTCCTTGATGTGGGGGCTGTGGAAGAACGAGGAGAAGCTTAAGATATTCGATAGAATCCTTATCTTAATATTTATGACATCTGCCAATTTCCTGAGGTACGTGCTATTAATAAGGTGAGAGAATACGACTCGTCGACCGTGTTGATTTCAGAGCGCTCGAGTTTTTATTGAATTTCTTACTGGTGCTCGCGCTCGGTCGGCTAAATCTCGAGCTGAGCAGGATCGGATTGATTATAATGAAAAATAAGCAGTTGTTTAGAGTGATGGTTTGGTTCCAGTTCGTTATTTATATATTACTCAAGTGAGTTCGGGATATCGCTTCAGGATTTCACCGAGTCCTTCTTCGATCGTCCGTTTTTCCGGTTAACGTTTTCTCATTGTCGTTTCCTTTACGTTTCAGCCTGTCCATATACTTGTTCGTGATACCGCAGTATTTTTTGAATCCGATCATCTCGAATCTGCTGTACAACGGCTACAACTTCTGGCTGTTCACGATGATCGCTTCGTTGACGGCTTGGTACTTGATCGATTCGGTTAGCTCCGTAAGTGTTACGAATCTCCTCGGATAAACCGTAAAGAACTTCTCTCGTATCTCTTTCAAGCCTATCTTTCGACTGATACAACATTTCCTGTGTCACGGACCCGAACGGGAATCCGAATGCCCGGGCCGAGTACTGAACTGCGGCCTCTATCAACCTCGCAACGATCTAGCGTTCGTAATGAAAAACATCCACAAGGACATACAGAGGCGCGAGGCACAACGGTAATAATCGTTTCGAACGGACCGACCGAATACATTAACACAAAAAATTTTGCAGATCGATGTCCGTATCTTTACAAAGAAATCAAGCCGGACAGCCAATCTTGCAAACTATTCGTTGTTAGTATTTTCTCGAGCGTGAACGTCGTCTGACCGAACGGGTATTGAGGAAAGCGTGCGAACCGCAGATCGAGATTTCCTCAAAACCCGTCGAAAACGAGATTTCGTTCACGACTCGTCGCTTTACGGTCTACGAGGCTGGCGCTAAAACTTTTTCTCGCCCTTTAGGTGTGATGGCTTTGAAAAGACGAGTGAAGAAACAGAGGTTGAGGAAAATGAATCGAGAGCAAGATCCTGAGTGACACGGAATCTCTTCAGAAGCTGTCTTCTTATGTATATAAAAATATATTTAAGTTCACTTGTCAATTATCGTAATAGTCAATAAATACAATTCACCGAATGTGAATCTGTTTTAATACTTCCGTTGCAGTCGAGATCACGTCGACAGTACGAGTCGATAAGAAACGCACGTGACCTGTTAAAATCATTTTTAAATGCGACGCACGTCGGATTTAAAATAAGACACGTGTTTGAATGTTTGTTCCAGAGATGTTTATTTGCGATAAATATTTAAATTAGTATTTATAAACATACTGAAAGTGTACACAACAATGAAAAACAAAATTAAAACACCGGTAAAAACACACAACCGATTCTATTTTTAAATAAACGCATAAATTAATAAGTAACATTCGTACGGTTCCAAATACGAAGATATTATGGCAGTGAGTCACGTAGTGAAAAAGTAAATTTTTTAAAAGAAATAAAGAGTCGATAATTTACGTACTCCGATGCTGACCGATAGAATTTCAATTAAATATATTAATAAATTAAAGCTGTGACGCATATAAAACAAATCACTAAAGACCAGAATCAACGAACTAGATCGATCGATCGTAAAAAAAATATCATAAAAATCTTATTAAAAAAAATAACCGTTCAGACACTCGGATTGTGGCAAACAGAAGGATCCCGTTTAACCTTAATTCAATGTCCTATTTAAAATCTGAAACTTCAAGTGTAACAATAATATATTACTCTATGTTAACTGCCTACCCTACGCTGCCTTATACGTTCGTCGGCGGGTCCATTCCGCATATAATCGACTTCATGACGCTCGCGGCGGCTAGAGAAGCGTACGGCTGCCATTCTTTTCGACGCGAACCATCTTTGTAGTCCGCTATGCCACGGATACAGACGAAGCTGTCACGACAGTTGCCTTGGATCGATTCTATGACCGCGTCGAATTCCGAATCGAACGCGAGAGCGCCGGTCTGTACGGCGAAGAACTGTCTCAACTGATCGTCTCTCGTCACTTGTCTGCCGGACGCTACCGGGGCCAGGTGGATTCTCGGGCACCCTTCTCGCCTGCAGTGTTTAAAATCACGCGTCGATTAAAAACGAACGACGGACCGATGTCGGTACGGTACCTTTTGACGACGGAATCGTTCGGTACAGGATGCGCGACTTCGATCAGATCTCTGTCGCCGATCGACATGTACAGCTTGTCTGAATCGGAAGGCGGCGCTTTAAAATCAGTTTCGACGCTATCGACTCTTAACGTTTTCAATCCCTCGTGCAGGTAATCGAGCCACGGCGGGACGCTGTCGCCGCTCTCCGACGCGCCTTTCAACTGCCTCGCTATTTCTTGTAAACGGTGGTTGGCCGGCGAGTACGGTTTCAATTCGAATTCGTATCCGTTCGTAGTGTTCTTGGCGTTCTCACAGTAGACGTAAACGAACCTGAGAAGTAATCGCGTTTTATCGAGATACGTCCGAGAGTCATCGCACCGTACGAACGACCGTGAATTACCGCTTTTCTGAAGCGTCGGAAGCGGCTGAAATAACGACGTCGCCTAGCCGCACGTGTTTCGTATAATCGGTATAATGAGGGACCCCTCCGGCGACGCCGACGAGTATCACAAAATCGACTCGTTGAAACGTCCCGAGTAACCGTGTCGTGGTGTTTCCGGCGGCCGTCATCGCTTCTCGGCTGTGGCCGACGGTCGGTAACTTTGTACAGACGACTCTATGAGCACCGATATTACCCAAAGTGTAAACGTTCGATTCACCTAAACAAAACGAACATCGTTCCTCGATTAAAATTCACCGCACGTGGGACGCTCCCGACGTGAAAAGTTAGTACGGTATCGATTCATAAAGCTGTCGTAACAATAGCACGAAAACCACCTTTGTGCTTCCGACAAAAACAGTGTCGCTGTACAGAAGTGACGAAACAGAATTCTGTCGTGACAAATTTTAACTTTGGACGATCGGTTCTGATTGAATTTCGTGTAGACATTCTTTTGGGGGGAGGGTGAGAGCTACAAAAACTCTCTTCGTCCACACTCATGAAAACATCTAATTTTACGGGTGTAAACGTGTGTATGTACAGATTGAATGCTGACAGTGTGACATAAACAATACAAAGAGTGCACGGTGATGGTGAATTTGTGGTGAATATAACATCTGCCCTTTAAAAATGAAAACCCTGCAAACGTAACACAAAACACAACACAAGCAGCTGATTTTTCGCTCGATGTGATTGCCTTACCGAAACGTTTAATACTCGTAGGCACCGTGCCATCTGTAGGACTGCTACACTGACTTCCTGTTATATAATAATCACTGATGGGTAAACAAGTTCGTGGTCATACGACAATTAAGGATTCGGTCGTAAACTTATTATCCGGTATTGAAACGAATGATAACGTAAACGCGTGCGCGTTTACCAGACTCACCGACTGTAGTGTATCTGACGAATGTTTCTTTGTTTTCGATCATGGCATCGACGGCGAGTTTCTCGCAGTACTGCGCGGTAATGATGGCGATCGTCGGCTGTTTCGAGCTGGCCATGGTAGGCATCTGGCGAACGACGGTCACGGGTTGATCCGCGTGCTGAGCTCTAGTGAACGCGGTACCGTTCTCGAGCGACTTCACGAGACCGCGCGACGTCAGCTCGTTCAAGTGAACGGATACATCGTTTTCATCCCAGCCGTTGTCTCTGTAAAATCGAATTTTCTCCGTACGTGACCTTCACTCGACGCTAGAATACGAACGGACGTCGGTGTTTCGAACGACGTTTACCTGGCGATGTCTTGAACGGTGATAGGGTTCGGATAAGCAGACTCTATGAGCTCCAATACCTTCTCCATAGTCAACTCGATAACTTTCTCGAGGCCGTTTTCTTCTTCCGACACTAAACGAGAAAACGACGAATACAGACGTCTGTTCTTAATGGATCGGGGAAAAAAGTAAACGACTAATTGAAAAAAAGGACATAAAAATATTTTATAATACGCTAGAATTGCTTGTAAAACACTACAGAGATCGCTTACAAAATGCACGTCAACCGAACTATAATGAAACGTTCAAGATGAGAATGAAAAGAACGTGGCGGCTGCGAGAAATAAACACACGTGCTAAAGTGCAAACATAGATTGCGTTTTCCGATAGGATTTCTTTTTAGAGTTAGGTCGATACGACACGGAGTGTTTATTCCGTTACGATCGGTCGTGAGGGCAAATCCACGTACGACGAGTACTTTTTTCTTAAACACTACGTTTTAATACGGGCGACAATACGAACTGAAACGACTAAATACGTACATGTGCTTTACGTGTTTTTATGTACGATTATACCGTATGATCGACACACTTACACAAACAGATGAAAAACGAATTAATAAAGTACGCACGAACGTGTGAATTTCAGTTACGGTTTTAGTTTCATTCAAAACACACTATTAGGTTAAAAATCATACAGGTATCTAAAATGCTCACAAGACAAAACAAATGTGCTCGTTATTCAAAGAATACGATTACACGCATTAATTTACAAGACGGCACTAGGAACAAAGAGATGTTATACGGACGCTAGTTCGATTAATAGCTAAGATACGAAATCACAACCCAGTCGCACACCTGTAGACGGAGAAACAGGAGACCCTAAAGCGAACAGCAAGTGGCCGGGCCGTGCTATAATAAACTTTCATTATAGACCGTACTATCTCATTAAAACAAACACATATAAACGACGAGAATATTCGAAACTATGTCAATCGATATCGACGTTAATCTTATCGGTATCGAGTGACACGAATAAGAAAGAGTGCCCTTACGGTATCCGTTCGCAGTGCCTGCACGAAAAAGACACAGAATTAATTCACGTGGTAAACGACCGAAGGCGGTCAGGGTTTGACGGCTGAAATATTTAAAGTAAAAAGCGATTTACTTGGTCTCGGCGGCGGCTCGATCTGCTCTTTGAGAAGCCGCAGTTCGATCTCGAGCTTTTTGATCGACGGATACCTCATCTGCATCAGTTTCATGATTTTTTTTATGTAGCCGATATAATCTGTAATACGATAATTGAATTTTAAAACCGGCGATAATTCGAAGCGACGAGTTCAGCAGACCTCTCGGAAACTCCTGAGGGCTGACCAACTCCCTGAAGAATTCTTGTGCGACGGACGGTTGCTGGGTTTCCGGAAGACTCGACGAGAACCAAAAACGTAACGTGCGTGCTTCTTGCGTGTGCTTTTTCGACTGAGAGTTTACGAGATACACTCGAAACTCTAAAGACAGCTGTGCCGGAACCGTTTCACCGTTCTCTGCAAATCGAAACACGTAAGATCGATCGGACGCGAAGCGAAATACAAACCGATCGATCGGCGTAATCACCTGACGAGATCTCCTTATTGATCACGATACCCGTATGATCTCCGCCGGCCACGTGCATCTTATCGCTCGTCTTTTCGACGGCTCTTCGTTCGACGATGATCGTAGTGGAATTGTTGGTCTTCGACTTCGGAGTCATGACCACTTGTTCTGTCGTCGTATCGGTCATTTTCGATTTTTTTTCAGTAGAATCGGTATCTCGAATTTACTTACACGATCACTTCGAATAACGATATATCCCTTAATCGACGACTGAAATAAATTCAGGCAATTCAGTGTGCATAAGAGACGATTATTCCGACTGAGAATTTGGTTTTAAAATATGAAGAGAAACGTTCAAGTGAGATTTATTCAATTTTAGGCGGTAAAAAGGATAAGCGCAATTCCAATTATCATAACAAATATACTATTGTACTTATTGTAGTGGGGAAATCGCTATCTGTCCGATTTATTATCCTGGTACAAACAGGCACGGGACGACAAATTTTCGTGCGTACTGATCTTTTTCTGACATCACGAAATGGTACAGGTTAAAGGACACAAGTTCAATCTAATCAATTTCGTCGAGAGAACGTTGGCCGTCTCCCACATTTAATTTAACGCCAATACTTTATACGAATTCGCCGTCACGTCCCGCAAATTTAACATGCCGAACATTAATTACGACTTAACACTACTATATAGATCTACGCTTTGCTATACCTTTATAATATCACGATTTAAAAACAATTCCGGTAAATCTACACAATATTGATCGAATCGATCGATTTTAAAACTATGACTCGAAATATATCAATCGAAGAATGCTTATACTAGAATATCACTGTGCTTATCGTGTATGACTCCAGCCTTTCCAGCGAAACGATCGCAATCACCGCCACACCAATTTTGAATCATTATCTATTTTCTGGAGGGTGCGTCATACATTACGATCAGCGAGGCTGGGTCTAGGCTGTTAGCGATTCACCTTTCTATTGAAACTAGATTAAAATGAGGAGAAGGTCTCATGACCGTGCCATGCTCGTATACGTAAAGGAAAACATTTACAAATAAGGAATTTCTTTCCCAAAACCATGTCCACCGACGTATTCGTACTCGTTGCAAAAAGTGCATTTGATAATTATGCAAATCAAACGATCGGAACTAATTTTTAATTAGGTTTATAAAAAGCAAGGTCCCCCTTACATCTCTCGCCACATCGTACCCATGAACTTTAGCGTACCGATTTGTCATTGAAACTGCTGCTGAATCCTATACAAATTGTCAATAGTCCATTACAGTTATTTGAAAATGGTCTGGAATGATGACAATATAACTTGGGCAGGTAGTCTAACAGGATTCTCTATTCTTTTTCAAAATTCTTTCTTTTTGTGGTTATGTTGTTTGAATTGTTCATGTTTTCGTAATTACAAATAATATTTTTATCCAGAGGCTCGTGATTTATTCAGACAATGGCGTGAAAATAACGATAGAAAGAGCGAAGAGATCATCGAGCTTTGGGAGACGGCTCTCGAAGAAAAAATACACAAATTAGGAAATGAAAGTAAGCTGTCGATCTTTCGATATCAGCGGTTGCAACGACATAAAATACCCAATTTTTATGACGATTCGGATCGAACGATCCTGATTTTCAAACATTGATTCGAAAACAATCGACGAAAGGCTTCGGTCACGGAAAAAAGTAATATATGTTGTCTTTTTGTAGAATACGTTACTCTGGAACAAGTGATTGTAGCGGCACTGGACTGTAACAGGATCTCTCTCGCGAATCATTGTATCAAGCAGTTGTCTATACAGTTTCCAGGAAGTTTACGTGTCCTCAAGTTCAAAGTGATGAAACTGGAAGCCGAAGAGCGTTACGAAGAAGCGTTAGACCTGTTGGACACGATGATAAAACGCGACGAGACGAACAGCGCGCCTCGTAAGAGGCGCGTCGCGATCTTAAAAGCGAAAAACCGTATCCCGGAAGCGATTAAAGAGCTGACCGAATATCTGAAAAGGTTCGGGTCGAATCGGGTTCTGTATGCGAGTCACGTATACGTTTTTTTTCTTCAGATTTATGGCCGATCAGGAAGCGTGGCACGAGCTGTGTAATTTGTATCTTCTCGAACAAGATTACCCGAAAGCTGCGTTTTGTATGGAAGAGTTAGTGCTGCATCATCCGCACAATCATCTAGTGCATCAGCGACTAGGAGATATAAGATATACACAAGGAGGCCATGAAAATATGGAATTAGCTAGGCAGTATTACTTGCAGGCTATTAAACTTAATCCGAATAACATACGTGCCATTTATGGAGTGTTTTTAGTTCGTATATTTTTTTAATTTCACATATGTGTGTGTTTTAATACCTATTGATAATTTCTTTCTATAGGCCTCGAATAATATAACGATGTCTCAAAAATGCCCTGCATCGAAAAAGAAGGAATCGAATAAATTAATGCAATGGGCAATAAGTAAAGTGCAGAAACATTATGCCGGTATCGATGATAACGCTATCAAGTCGTTGGAGACCGCAATGGGTTCCGTGCAGATTTCATAAAGTTGAAAAAATATATATTAACGAGCGGTCGATATTGTTCGATGTCTCGTATAAGTTATTGTTTAAAAATGGTTATTAAAAAAATTGTTTTGTTTGATTGATTATGTAAAGGATTAGTGTATTTGTGAAAACATTAATATAATTTTAAAAAAAGTTGTAGAGTACTAAAGTTGAAAATATAAAAAAAAAATATTTTGAAGGTGTTGTCTATTTATAACTGTCAATCGATATAAACTTGTTTCTTACAAAAAATAAATACATTTCTGTGAAATAACTTACACGTTCGTATAGCTGATTAATAACGTTCATTTGAAACGTTAAAAGAAATTAGAAACGAGATGCATACTTTTAACTACTCGCGAATGTTTTTTTTTGTTTAGTTTTTCGTATCTCTTCGGTAGCTGCAAAATACTTTTCCCTAAAATCCGCTCTCATATTAATCGGCCCACTTTCCATTCCATCAGTAGGTTCCGAGATCTTTTCGTATGTCAGGAGCCTCCGCGACGTATGTTTACTGAGAATCTGTTCGGAATTAGCGACCAATTTCAAACAGGGGTGCTTTGGTAATTCATCTTCACGGTAATCCTCTCTAAAAAGTATAAACACAAAAACTGACAAGTCATTCGATATATATATATATAATATTAACCTATATATAGGAAACCAACAGACCAACCGTTTATACATATTTAAATGCTTAGATGCAAACTTTAAAAGGTCTACATAGATTTGAACCAACCCGTAATCGACTTTTGCAGGAATGTGATTTAATAGATGTTTTTCAGACAACTCATAGTTCTCTTTCTCGATGCCTATCCTTTCAGTGGCTTCTCTAATTCCGTACGGTGCTACAAAATACAACGTTTTAAATACCGATCGAATGTTTGAAAGACAACGACGTACGGTCGGTTATAATAGCATCGAGTTTCATCGAAGACTTCCATAAAGGCAGTGAGAAGTCTGTTACAATTACATCTACATAGAGGTGACCTAATCCGTACTGTTTCATGTTGGACAGAACACTTTCATCTTTCTCACGATTCTGAAAATGATTGTCCTTTTAAACGACACAATGTATGATTGAAAAACAGAGTTTATGATAGTAATATTATTTTTTTTTTTAAGAAGACGATTACTAATTGTTTTGCAGTTAACGAATTACAAATAAACTTAAAAGTTTAAGAAGCCTTAAATATACCTTCTGGGTAATTCTAGAAGGCCTAGATCTGGCATGTAACATGAGGAAATCAATGTCGGTGCCAATAACATAAGCTCCAAAACGTGCTGCAGCGACGAGCAGAGATCCACTTCCGACAAACGGATCTAGTACTAAATCACCCGGCGAGATTCCCGCTTGATTCGCCATTAACAACGACAACTGGGCATCCATGCTCGTGTTCCCGATAAATTTTCGATTTTTCAACGACAGTTTCGAAATCAGATGCCTGGCCCCGTCTGTAACCTGACATCGTCGAACGATTACACAAACGCGACCGACTTTCGATCGATGTTCTTACCCATCGGCTGAAAAACACGGCGTGGGGCTTTTCTGGGATATTATTCGGATCGAGTCCATAATATTCGTGATAAAGTAGACGAACATCTGGGTTCGTCAGACATACAGGACCTGATATAGGAAGATAACTGAAAGTCTTATGAACGCATAGAAAAACATACAATTAATATAACGATCACATATCATTTTACAACAAATATATTAACCTCTATCTTTTTAACTTTGTCTCTTTGTGAGAAATGTTTACAGAACGTTTCGACGGATATTTTAAACGATTTTCCTGGTTTCAAGTGGGGCTCTATTATATCATTCGAAACGTTTTTCAAGCTTCTGTGCAGATCTGGAATGTTTTTCGCGTGTGCCCATAGCTCAGAACAGGATCTTAAAGCTACAGATCGATTTGCTATTTGTTTAACTTCAGTCTCCGACGGTAATTCTACAATCCAATACGGATCCTAAAATATTTCGTATTAACTTCGTTTAAGGTTTAAACTAAATTTTACTCGTACCTCGGGCGATGGATTCTCGACCCATTTCATTGAAATGTTAAGTATTCGAAGTATCGACTGAATTTCCTAATAACAAAAGAGGTGCAAGTAAGTTTATATTATTAATTAAGAATTTTCTTTTATAAACTACACATGATTTTACTATTGTTAAATTAACTACTGATTAAAACATAATTACTTGATATCGAAAATCTACATGCTCTTGAGCAAACCAAAATAAATACTTTTTCCACGGTGCAGCCATTTCACTTTAGCAAAAATTATCTAATACGAATTAAAACCATAAATAATAAGTGCCAATACTCAGAAAACGTTTTCAATTCAAGATTAATTAAAAACATGAATTACATTTTAGGTTATGAACACTAACACAATTTAAATTTACTTTTTCATTACTTTTCTAAATGTATTTTTTCGAAAAGAACTAAACAAAGATTTCTGTTCTCGTTTGAAGATCATAATCTTACAGACTTTCGGTCATATTAAAAAAATAATTTAGAATTATTAGATATTTAAATGGCACAATTGCTGGTAAATCAGATGACAACTATTTCCTATGAGTTTATGCATTCTTTTATCTATGGATGCATGCTTCTAGTAGAACTCGTTTAGTTCTATTTTATAAACAATATATATGTGGGTGGCTGTGTGTGTTGTGTGTGTGCGGGTGGCTGTGTGTGTGTGTGTGCGGGTGGCTGTGTGTGTGCGGTGGGTGGTTGTGTGTGTGCCTGCTTGTGTGTTTTGTTAATACATTTTTAAGTGTGTTGAATCTTATCCCAATTCCAATAATAACAATAGCAACAATTATTCTCAGGCTGAAAATGATTTTCTTTTGAAAAAAAAACAGTATTAAATGAAAACAGATTAAGAATATAACGTATAAAATTAATTATTATAATGTTAAAGATTAAGGGGACCCGGTGGTCTAGAATTTTCGAAAAATCGATTTTTTTTTCGAAAGTATAGTATCTTAAAAATATACTGTTAAAATTTGATGACGAAATTCAGAGTATTTCAGGATCTACAGCCCATTAGAAGGTCAGGTAGGTAGAAGAATAAGTGGAGCAGTTGAAACTTTAAACGCGTTTATCTCGAAACTACTTTTTTTCGTCTTGCGGGGGCCAGAAAAAAAAAACTACTTGACCGATTTGTCTGAAATTTTAATATGTTATTCTGAATAGTTCTACAATAAATATTTTACGGAACTAATAGTTTCCGTAAAATATTTATATTTTTTTTATTAACAAAACATTCAAAAATACTGGTCGTTTTCAAACTTGTACTTTTGACTACGCGCCATTTTGTCAACTTTTTTTTTTTTATTATTCTACTTCCTGCGATAGCTATACTTATACTAATTAAAAATTCGTCAATTGTTTTATTTCAGATCAGAGGGAGAGATAAATCATCATTCACCACGCAATTCCATTTTTTTTTAGAGAGGGAGACTTCAGCATCATTTTTCTAATTAAAAAAAAATTTTTTTTTTGTCTATTTTCATTTTTGTGTAGTTTATTAGTAATAAAATAAGTGTAAAAAAATTTGAAAGCATTATTCATTACCCTCATATAGAAAATGTTTTTTTAAAATAGCTTAAATTTTAGGCCGCTAGACCACCGGGTCCCCTTAAATCTATCTGGAAATAATATAAAAAAAACTATAAGAGAAATACTAAATTTATTTACTTATATAAACATATGCAGAAACATCTTTTCTATGGATGATCAGAACCACGATAATCAAAGAATATCAGCCAACCAACCAACCTCTTCGTGTTGAGCGAATGGTGTGTTCTTGGAACTCGTACATTATCTTGTACGTATACTGAACATCCAGAAGAATAACATGTTAGTAAAGTGAATAGAATTTTGTTAATTCCTCGATTGTACACTCAGTACCTTTTGGCAACCAATGCGGCTGTAAATCTTTTAAAGATCTCCAGAAACTACTGAAATAGAAAAAAAGCATTCAATAATAGTTTTGTGCACTAGACATACTAAGCAGTCGCGATTTTTGTACATCTCGGTAGAATCGACGTTGATTTCCTTTTATGTTTTACAATTACTATTTGTCTTCTGATAAATAATTTAATTGGCTCTTTGTTCCGAAAGGTGGTTGTAAAATTGATATGTATTAGAAATTATTAGTTTTTAATTGTTTAACCGAGTACAGATAATAGTATTTTTGCATATACATTATTATGCATATATATATATATATATATATATATATATATATATATATATATATATATACATACACACACATAGATAAAATACTCTCCATGCATCAGAGGTCTTCAACACTCATCTCTCTTTAACTCAGTGGCATCCGTTTTTCGTTCGTATTGTAATTTAGAAAATTTTCTGCGTATCTGCTGTGTGCACGATGGAGAAATATGGGGAAAATGCGATGGGAACTTTTAGCCCCCAAAGTACCAGTGTACCATATACTCTAAGCTTTTATCTATACTGTAAACATTGCTATAATTATATATGCTATAAATTTCAAGTATTCAATCCTACACTATTATTGCACTAAAGTTTATTGTTTGAACAGTAAAATATCTTATAATCATAATAGCATGTCATTAAACCTGCGGTCCAGTTGACCAGTCGGTCTTCACACTTTTGTAACATTTAAGAATCACCTGTACGATGAATTCAAGACGACACGAATTCAGTAATAGGTAGCGGAGATGAGAAACTTAAGCGATACGAAAGGACGAAAGTCTTATCACGTCGCTAGAGTTTCTACTCTCCGGTACGCGTGTAGTCTCGAAGCTAGTTGCGACGAATAGAATCTCGAGCGATCCGCGAGGACGGTTTTCCCTTTGAATCGTTCACGACACGCTCCTGCTCTAAGTTTTAACGACGTTTTACTTACCTCTCGCTTTACACTATCGCTGAAAGGTCATTATTGAAAATCGTAAATAAAAGACCGTGGGTTCGATTATAAAACTACGATACGTAGTAGAAAATAAACACTCGGAGTACATAAATGTCTGGGTACAGAAAGAAGAACACATCTAGGGAATAAAAGCGCATCTCACTTTATATAACTTGATTATATTGTTAATTTAATACAATATTATAAACAATCTCAGTAGACATATTTTAGCAGTTATTTGCGACTATATTTGATTTATATATTTCTCTTTAATACCCTCAAATTAAAACTAACTACAAAACATTTCCACATTCTTTACAACGGATCACAAGTGAAAAAAAGAAAAGAAAACAACTCACTTTCGAGAAATGAACGTACGACAAACATTTCAATTTACTTGAATGATCAAAAACCGAACAGATCGTGGATCGAGTATTATGTAAAAAGAAACAAAACGAATAAACAAATCACCGATCGCAAAGCGTACAGAATAGAATCGTACATAAACATCTTTTTTATTGAACGTGTAGCAGTCAGCCTCTTTCGCCTACAATAAGATCGTTTTGCGTTTCTTTTTTGTGCTTTTTTCATCAAGTATTCCAAAGGATAAAAAAATTTCAAAACGTGTCTTTTATTCTTCATTTAAGATTTTATCAATATTGGTCGAGAGAGTTTATCTAAACAGAGGCCTTAACAAGTATTTCAATGTGTTTGTGTATATATATATATATATATATATATATAAATGTATACACGCACAGAGATTCTTTTTAACACTAGACACATTTTTTTGCTTCAACAGTGACAGAGTAACCTTGTGAGATATCATTTATTTTTATCTTAAAATAATATATATATATATACTTAAATATCCATATGTTACTTCGTAGAGGTTTTAAGCGTTATCATTTTCTATTTATCTAATCACAATGCTAGTTCAATTTTTATATTAGCTACAAAATTATTTGTTCTTCTATATTATCATATTTGTATGTATGTATATATATTTATATAATAATTCTATAAATAGTACTATTATAGATCCAATTGACTTTAGCCAAAATAGCATTTGAGAATATAACAATCCAACAACCAATATCTTTCTTACCCACATTATTATTACTACATACGTGTTCGTTCGTTTGTTTTTCTTTTTTTTAAAAAAAAAAAAAAAAAATGTTATTAGAATCCAGTTTAAGATCCTCGTATGCGTGCGCCCCCGTTCTCAAATACCGTTCCGATTAGGTTCAGGTGCTGCTTTTGAATCACATCGATCGAATGAAACATTTAAAGATACAGTAAACATTTCGTTGTAAGAGTGTGTCCGGATAAGACCGCGTGCCAAGTCACGAGTTTGTCTATATTTACAAAGAGGATTCGTTTCGAGGGTCTTCAGAAGAAAGTAGAATTTAAAATCGGCTAAATCGAACTAAATCGTTTTCCACCCACGTCCCCTTTCCTTATCTAAAATTAAATAAAAGAAAAAAAAACAGACGCACAAACACTTTTTGAACTCACCGTGTGCAGATTTACAACAGTTCATTGTTATATCCGTGATCCTGTCGTTGTATTGTCCTGGTGGTCTTTGTCCTCGTGACCGACTCAGCTATCGAGTCATCCTTAGAGATAGCTCAATAGATAGCTAATTCCTGTGATTCACAAAAGCAAAGACCATCAAGGCACCGTATCTACTCGTAACATCGTATTGATTTCAAACACGAAGCTAGTTTTATTAATTTAAATGAGACTTTTTTTAAATCTGTACTTCTTAAACTGTATTCATATCGATCATTTTATTTTACTTCTGGCAAAATATTCATGTTATGTGCCTGTTTCAAAAGTTTATATTCTGATAAATAAAAAAAAAAAAACGATACGATATGTTAGCCGGTTATTAAATTGATACGATAGGAAATTTAATAAGATTTCACGTCGAAACATCAAAATCTGAATGTATAAATGCATCGAAATGCATTTTTTTTTCTTTAAAAAAAAATTTTCCCTCGCACTAATGTTAAAATTTGTACCGTTTTTTGATGTTATCAACTCGATGACTCTTACATAAGTCGTGAACTGTCCGAAATACTCCGCAATCGCACTAAGGCCGTTCTGTAAAACGACCCCATCAAGCGATCATCTATGAGAAAGCGACGTCGTTACGATCCACAACGAACATTAAACTATTTGTATTAAGGGTATTCGTCTGATATGCTACGGTTCTGAACGGTCAGATCGGCGAGCGTGCTCGAAACGAAAACAACAACAAACAGACAACACGTCCCCAACGATCGGTCTGTTGCGTACAAAACTCCAACGTACAGTTATATGTTTCGTCGGCATATTAATTCCTAACGTGTATTCTGTGCCCACTTCATCGCAACTACAAACGAATAGGGTTATCGAACTTCAGTTTTGGTTATTTACCCTGTTTTCTAATTCGATCTTTCTTATATTACGCACAATTCGCGAACGAACGTTTCAGTTAGATTCGTCGTCATCGTCGACAGAACGGATAACGATCGATCGCACGTGTCGAATTTAATAACGAAAACGCGTCGAAAACATGAAACTAACTCGGGAGACGTACCGGCGGGCGCTCGGCGGTCGATCTACGGGTTTCAGCGGAACGAAAAAACGTGTCTCGAAAATAATTTATCGACCGAACCGACCGGCTACTACCGGAAGTTATTTAGAATCTGCGGAGAGAAAATATGCCATTCGATACCGGACATTAGCAGTAGAATTCCACAGGTAAAAGCCAGCGATGCTCGAGCGCCGAGCGACTAAACATCTTAAGGTGTTTTTGTGTTTCTGTTTTTATTTTTTTACTCTTTTTTCATTTTCGTATTTTATGTATTATTAAAACACACAAGTATCTTCAACTAATGTTAACATCATTAATATACATGAAACAACATTTCTTTTATTGACACATAGATATTTGACATAACAAAAATATTCTATTTTTTTTTTTTTACTTCAATTATCTGAATAACTAATGTTTGTATAATGAGTGATTAAATATTAACAAAACTTAAAAGTAAGAAATAAATACATGTCTAACGCTAAACTAAATAACTAAACATCGTGCATACATTAATATACTATGTAGAACTCTCGGATATCCTAGGCGAGAGTCCGTTTCAAGTAGCGGGTCGATCGAAAGAAAAGAAAAAAAAACAAAATCAAGGCGACCATTCTGCGACAATTATTTATATGTAAATGTATGTATGTGTGTATATATATATATATAGGATATATGCATGTATATACTCGGGGAAAAGAACTATCTTGATTTTTTCTTCTTGCAATTGAAACCTGAGCGGCTGATAACAGTTTGTTACTATATATGTTTGTGTGTGTGTGTGTTTTTTTAAACATTATCATTATTATTTAATATAAGCATACGCGTAAGTGAAAACAATCTACGAAGAATACGACAGACATATTCGTTCTGCGAGTCTACGATTTTACTCTACGGATCGTATTCGTACTTCGATGCCTACGACACAGCAGCAGCGGTAATAGACGTGTTTCACTACTTTAAAACAAATTTCATCGATGTACACAACGATCATATCTAGCCGCGATCAAACATTTATGTAAAAACAGAGAACCGGGACCGATTCCCGTCACCGTCCGTCGAATCTCCCTCGCGCCCTGTTCGGCCGCTTCGGCGTCACCGGGCACGACGGCGACCGTGAATCGAAAGAAAGCGGATCGTTTCGTTCGGGAAAGACGACACACTCTTTTCGACATCGAAAACGCCGTACGGAATTTCGATAAGTGCGGCTGGCTCCCTTCGTCGGTCCCCCTTTAGCGTTCGCTCAAATGATACTTTTTCCGATTTAGTTTCTACTTAAAATTACAACGCAGCGATGAACGTGCGTGCGTGTCGCTGACGCATCGGCCGACGTTCTCGGTTCCCTATCGACTAAACACGTACCGGCAAGCACTGTCGTTGCCTTCACGAACACAGAACGAAACGGTACAGAGAAAAACGCTCGTACGTATCGTCGGGAAGCGGCGTCGTAGCGAACGACATGCCGGACAAGGGGTCTTCGGCTCGCTCTCCAAATCCGACGCGTGTCCCCGTTTCGTGCGTATCGATAAAGACAACGACGGTACAAACCGCACGGCGTCGGGCACGGCGCGCATCGGTCACATATCTCTTCTATACATTTATATACGTTTCGTGCGAAAGGCCCGACCACGGCAGTCGACACGATGCACGGCGCGCGCCGACAACAGACCAACTTATAAAACACATTCAATAGTAATATCTAGTATTATCACAAATGGCGTTTTATGCGAATGTCGAGGTGTCGCATGCATTCAACTACCGTTCGTTCACACAAATGCCCAGCACTCGAGTGTTTTCACGACGAAATCTTCGTTCGGCGACAGCGCCTCGTTGCCGTACGTCTTGCACGGCTCCGTGCGGCCCTGGTACAGGTCGCCGTCGAGCCAAATGCCGAACTTGCCGCTGTAACAGAAACATTAAGGGCGTACATACCTTCATTCGAGTGGTCACACTATCACTCGAAAATATTTTCACAATTTCGTTAAATCGCCAAAACTACGGCCGAAAATGTGCCGGCGGTCGGGCCCTGCCTGTCTACACATAAATATGACTAGCGAGCACTTCGACGGCATATCCTTGAAGCGATAAAGCCCATTTACGAAGATCTGAGTTCGGAGAAACTACTGGAGCGTTGCGTGGGAGGATTTGCACGAAATAACAATGAAAGATTAAACTATTTAATATGAAAAATAATTCCGAACGAATTACACACAGCGGTCGAAATTGCCGCAAATATCTCCGCTTGTATATTCAACGTGGTCTCAATGGTACTTTTAACCACTCGCGCCGGAAAGACGTGCCAGGCACGTCGAAAAAAAATGATTATTTAAACAAACGGTTACGTCATTAATTAGTCGAGTCTATCTACTCTAATTTACAATTAAAAAAAATTGATTCGGATGACGTTTCCCGGAAATACGCGTGGTACCGCGGAACACTGCACAATGGGTTACTACTAGGCGCGTGGCCCAAAATACAACTTGAAAAAAATATTAAAATAATCTACAGTGTCAGCCCTTTAGTTTTACAATGAAACATTATTTTCCATGTGAAAAAAAATCATGAAGATAGGCTATTTTTGAGGTCTCAAACGTGTATGTGTATGTATGTATGTGCATATATATATATATATATATATATATATATATATATATATATATATATATATATATGCCCTCAAGTAGTACGCACAGGAATGGCAAGCGTCGTCTTGTGATTCTCGGTCGAGTGTGAATCTCTCACGGTGTACATACAGCCCATCGTGAAATTTACAAAGCTAAATACCGGCTTGTTTGGATAAAGAGCAACTGATGTACTCGTCCTAATTGCAGATCGGTTAAATAGAATGCACAACATACAAAACGGTTACTTACTCTCCGGCTCCGATCGATAAACTCTCGTTATTCCCTTTGATGAAGTATAAATTCTCCCCTGTCCAGTTGTACACTTGGAACTGGGGCGTGAATCGGTACAGCAGTGATTCACCGGTGCCGTAGAAATGATCGCTTACTTTTAGGGCGCACGACGTGAGTGCTCCGAACACCTAAACAAACAGCGACGATTATGTCGATTCCTAAACAAGAAGTACGCGTCTCCAAACAAAATATATTTACATTGTTGTCTGTGTCTTGAATGACCATGAGTACAGGCGACTCGAGTCGTGCCATCTTGCGGTACATCGAGTTCAACGAGAAGCCGTGCTGGGACGTGCTGAACACCAGAGTCCAGAAGTACCCCTCGGCGCGCGCTGGTAAATGACGGCACAATTGCTCGCGGTGCTCGTACGTCAGGATCTCTGTCGTGCCGATCAGGTCCGGTGGCACTAGGTCCACGTCAAGGGATTCGCCGTTGAAACCGTGCAAGGCGCGCCTTAAATCCTCGCTACGCGAGAGGACCTGCAAGCCAAGAGCAAAATAAATACGACGCACGTTTTGCACGTTTCAATCGGTGCCGAGACACGTTTCACTCTTTATTCACTTTATTTATTATGTTTTTAATCCGTCTCAGTGATCAGACAATTGTAATCATATTCACTCTGTAACAATTATACTTATTTATACATACAGGCGCTTCATACAGAGTGACTCGGAATCGTAAGATTCTTACAGCGACAGGTATGAATCACGCGTGTTCATTGTCGGTGGTCTACGGTTTTATTTCATTCGAGATGAGACGCCGTTAAACCGGAGAGTTCAACGCGCGATGAGGCACAAACCCAGACCTATGAAGGTCTTACAAACCCATCAAATATCGCAATATTCGAAGGAATGTATCGGTAATTAATAAGATATATTTAAAAAGCACATACGGTTGAGATACACGTCGTACGGAACACCTGTATAATCAACAAATGACAATAAATAGAAAAAAGTACTACTTCAAATACGTTACTTAAGAATTACTGTCAAATATGCTAAAATACTTATATTTGAGGGTTACGGAATAACAAGTCTGGTGAAAATGTGTTTACATATATATATATATATATATATATATATATATATATATATATATGCAGAAGATTTAAAAAAAATCTTACTTGGACAATTGAACGAATATTTAAATTCAATACTGGGTCTAGCGAAAGAGATTGCTTCTGTACGACATGCTTTAACTTGAAGTAGATGACGGACTATAAATTCATGTTGAACTGAAATTTGTTATCTTCGCAGCCGCATCTATACAAAAATTCATTTTCGGATAGATTTTAATCGAAGGGGGAAAATGATATGGAACAATTTCGAATACAGTTACTCTGTTCATTGTCGTGATCCTTTTATATCGCTCGTGTATTATTCTTCTATGATCGGTTTTGACCTTCCGAGTCTGCCGAATTTTGTAACAGACGGAATAAGAACAGAACACCGTTTTTAATAGAATATTGCAAGAACGAACTGGATCAAGATAAAGTAGACAACGCATCGACGGAATCGCACGTGTAGAAGCAAACAATTACAATTTCAGTTGAAGAGTGAATTTTTATCTATTCATTTTTAAGATATGCTTTAATTCAACGTTCAATCAAATAGCAAATCTGTATTGATATTAAAATCTGTTCGTTTACATGCAAGCTGTACATAGCCAATAAATAATAATAAAATAATTATCGTGTGATCAGAAACAAAATCAATTACATGTCATAAGCGATTTGTATAATAAACACATTTGTTTTGTAAGAAATATGTTTATACATGGAGGAATCGCGTGGAAGTTTTAGATCTGTTGCTGGTACAATGTCGATTTGTTCGAATGTTCAATTAAATTCTATCAGAGAGGTGTGTTTCTGTGTCTGAACTGTTCATCGAAAGTTGTACTGTTGTCTGCAGAAGCCAGTCGTTTATTGATGAATAAACATATAGTTGGTGAGTTGATGTGTCGATGCGTGACGATTGTGAATGGCTGGAATCGGGGATTGTACAACACGGGAATACAACACAATGAATGCAAATAAAAATTGGATTCGTTCCCTTCTAAATATATTTATGTTTCATAGAGTCGTATACCACCGTGTTGTATTTGCGTCGATTTACAATAAAGCGTTTACAGAACATACCCACTTATTAGCAAGTGAATTAAGTATCACGTAAACATACCATAATGTCAGTTTATCAAATTAATTGACACAAAAGACAGGAAATTAACAACCATTAATTGTATTACAGTCGCGACACGATACAATGTGTCAATTGTCGCAGTGTTCTACTTGAAAAATAGTAAATAGGTCCACGGTATTCGAATCTAATTTTGTTTATCGCCGAAACGGAAAATTTTCTATCATTCCGATTCATTTCCGTTCTGATACAGAACGAGATGACAATTAGAAACATACGAATGGAGTCATTGTTCGTATTCTGCGTTTTAAAAACAAAAACTGGGCCATTTTTAAAGGTTAAGCAACACTGGCAATCCATGTTATTGACAGTGTGTGTGTGTGTTTGATTGGCAGTCTTTGGTCAATGGTTGTTGTACGATTCAGTCATCATGTCGATTGATAGAATGTGGGACGACAAAAGAATTAATCTGTGAAAGTAGATCAGCCCTTTAAGGACAGCACTTTATCCTGCTATATCTCTTTGGCTTGATATTCTGACAGATTGTATATACTAAACAGATTCTCACAAAGAAAAAAAAGGAGTAAAATATTCAAGTCACACAGCGACATTTCTTGCATATATCCTCGAGTATTCAATAAAATTATTCGATAAGAATATGAATAAATCTGCACCTTATCAAACTGATCATCTAATGTGTTGGATCCCTGTTTGGAAAATGGCACTTGTAAAGAGTTAGAAAGGAGTGTGTATATATATGTATATGTATGTGTATATATATATATATATATATATGTGTGTGTGTGTGTGTGTATACACACATAATAAATACAAATGCGTACATGTTAATTAGGGAAAAAAGAGAATTCTGAAAACATGACGCCGAAACGTTATATTGTTTTATTCTTTTGTTAACACATTTTCGAGTCTATTTTTAATTTTGAAATAATGTTCTATAATTGGCATAATTGGTCTCTTTTACGTCAAACGTTTATTATTATTATTATTATTTTTTTTTTTTGGTGCGCGATAAAGTAGATACACTTTTTAGTCAATATTTAGAGTGGATTTTCGTTAACTGTATTGGGTGGTTAACAGAATATCGATTCCATTATTTTTAGAGCTCTAAGGTACAGAAAAATTGGAATACGCATAAAAAATAATCAAACCAACTATAAGTAATTAATGTATCTTCTTTATCGGGAAAAAAATGTATGATTTGTGAAGAAAACAGAGTTTTGGGCGAGGGTACAGTTTCAAAAACTATAATTGTGATCAGATTATCTTTCAGAAGTACCACATTTTGCTGTTTATCTAGATCTCTAGATAACATTGCACTGAATTTCTTTATGTGGATGATATATTAATAAAAATATGTTCAGAACAAAAGCGATATGAAACGGATATGAGCCGAATGAATTCACCAGAAACATTATCCTACACATTCCTCAGATTATATTAAAATCCGCTACTTTTTATTAGATACAATATTGTGTAAATGTGTGCAGCAGATAATCGAAAAACGTAATGTTTAAAGAATAAAACATTTAAGAAAAATTTAAGAAAAAAAAACTATACTCGAGAAATAACAAATAATTTAAAAACAATATTGCAGTCTATTTTGTAGAAAAATCAATCGTACACTCTATTATTATTAAATTCTTATTAGAATTTAATCACAATGTTCCCCTTTCTTGTGAAATGGGTACATTTTCCTAAACACTTTCATGATTCACATTTCTGTGGACAATACGGCATGATTTTCTATATAATTATATTTAGATTGGTTTGTAATTGAGAATTGAAATCAAGACTAACAATAAAATCACGATTATTTATAACAGTCGATTGATACATATCCATTTGACGATTAAACAAATCGAACATTAGTTCCCACAAGATGTTAGTTCCGTATGAAATACGAGATAACAATTCGCACACTGGTTATTGTATCGAAAAAGTGGTCTATATGGTGAATTTCATACGAATTTCCAACTTAAAATGGAGAGAAGAGCAAGTATTTGTTGTTTTTAAGCGGATATCTTTAATTATGCGAATCGAACCGAAAAAAATCTAGAACGAAACTAATTAAAATATACAATAAAGTCAATTTAACCCTGGCATCTTTCACAAATGAACTCCTTTTCCGCTCTACAAACTATAAAAAAATATGCTTGATCGAAAATGTTAAATAAACCATTATTGTTTTGGTGGTTGTGCGCATTTAGATGACGACGCCATCATCTGCAGAGCGTCAAAGCACAGACTTTGTTAGCAATGAGAATCTATACAAATAAAGCTGTAATATTTCAGAATCTGACTTCAAACATCACAGAACAACGAATATAATCATCATATAAGAATTGAAAGACGATTTCAATATATTCGACTAGCATCTTATCTTAACACAATATAAAGTGAAAAAAATATTACCCGATGCAGATGATTCTGGAGCAGTTTCTGAATACCAAACTTCGAGTCATAGATCGAAAACACCAGATTGATCGACACGATCGTGCCGCCGATTATTTCACCGATCACGTCCATTTTTGTCAAAGAGTGAACAGAGATTCAGTACAAAAATGCAAGAATGATACAATCGATAAGAGAATATTACAGCGCACTGTCCTGTTACAACTGACCGTCTGCCGTGCTCCTGCGCGCCTTAAATCAGTTCAGAACGAAATACTCGTTTCCAATTAGCACCGATTAACAACTCGAAACAAAACAGACGAAGGAAATGTGCAAATAGTCTGTCGGGGACGTGGGAAGCGACCGAAGTCGTTTGAAACGATGACGTCTAGATACTTATTTATTTGTAGACGGTGTCGGATCAATAACAATCAAATATTAACGAAGTGGATGGCACACACAGCGGATCATTCACACGGCCTGGAAATGTGCACGGGGATTAATTTTACGTATCGGTTTTCGTGTAGCACGACAACGAGGAGAATTGTTCAATTACTGTGGTAAATTCTTCCTGGTGTCCCTAATACGTGTCGATTTTTATTCATGTGGGATAAAAATACTACTGTGTAAATTTACTGCGTTTTCGTCGGGTGCACTCGTCATCGCCTAGAAATAATTAAACACACCAGTGCACATTCTCAAAATAGGACAAAACGCTTGAGGAGTTAACTACGGAAGGGAACTAAGAAGGAAGGGTTCTAAGTGTACCTGGATTTCGCTAGTAATAAGTGAAAGTAATAAAAAATATATGGATTTATCCATTTTAGTGACTTTTCCCACTTAAAAGCGATTAAAACAAATCTTTGAAAGTTGCGGGGTTGAAATTTGCAGTTATCTTTTGCTCTGAATATGACCAAAGAACGCAGTAGCAGTTAGTCTAGTCGATAAGAAATATCATCTTTAACATACATATTGTAACACATATTTGTATGTCGCTAGCATTTAATGCGCAGACCGTAAAACCGTATTTATTTATCTCCGGCATTTCACGAACAGTCAGAAAAAACCATATTCTTATGTATCCGGACGGTAATCTGTTAAGAACATAAATATCAATTTGAAATGTGTTATGCGAAAGGATGATATTTAACATGTCGTATGACAGTGGATTCGGTTAAGAAATCGACGTACGGCTTTCACTTTTATCAAATATAACCGTCGACGTTTCGATAAACAAAAAAAAAAAAAAAAACGCCGTGGACAATGAGGAACGGACTGTACTGCATGTAATTAAATCAGTGATCCGACAATCGAGACATGCTCGATTCGAAACGTCTAAAAATATCCGCGCGGATAATCGAATTTGCCGCAAGTTTTGTTTAATTTTAACAGGAAAAAACCCCGCCGTGTATACTTCTCTATGTAAATATTTTCAGGTATTGTTCGGTTGCACGTACTGTTTGCTTTTTCCATTTCACTGGTTTAGATTTGTTTACAAGTACCAGTGCATTCGTGTGAAATTTAATTAATGACTTACGCAAACAGACTGAATCATTTGTTTCGGCTTACTTAAAACAATGAGCGAGCGTTCTTGTGAGAAAAATAGAACACACTCGAAGATACTCTCTTAAACAAAAGAGATCTCCGGGTCAACGTCTAAGCCGAATATGTCTGTTTTAATTCCCGGTCGATCGATGCACTTGCAACGAAACTGTCTAGCTTCTCGTCCATAAAAAAAATATATGGATTCCCAATTTCATATGCATGACTTTTACAATCGATCCGTGGATCTGTTTACTCAACACTGTCAAGTCTAACTGTATTATTTTTTATTTATTTTTCTGAACAGTCTGTCGACCGCATGTCGACGATTGATTATCGAACACTTGTATTTTATTTGATTATTTAATTGGTATCAGCAACTGTTGTTGGGCCGTGTCAAGGTATTACGCTCGTTGACATTGTAACACACAAATAATTAACTTTATATAGGAATGTCCAGGTTGAGCGAGACTGTTGTTACACTTTTCTTTACAGATGAACAGGACATACGGATTTCCACACCGAAATTTACGAATCTCTAGCACTTCATGCATAAGAATAGTCTGTTGAATTCATCGATTTTCAGAAATAAATGCTTTTAACTTCGGTAACAATTATTTTGAGTTTCATGTGTGTGTGTGTGTGTGTATTTATTACTATTTGATAAAATGAAAAATATTAATAATTTCACTTCAATAAATTAAAAAAAAGTCTTCATCGACTAAGAATAATCTCAGACGCTGAAGTCGCATCCATTTATATCTGAAAATCTTTACTGTTCCAATACTTTTTCCGATCAGTATATAGTAACATGGGGTCGAGCGTTGTCATGGAGAAGAATAACTTTTCGATGATTTGATGCAATTGTGTAAATAAAAGGTGGCGTCTGATGACTGAATTTTAATGGGAAATGTTCACACTTCAAAATGACATAAGAGATATATGTCACTATCCACAGCATACCCATATACACGGGAACAGCGGCTTTCAATGTAAGCTCCTATTGGTGTAAAATATAGTGATAATAGAATCCACAGTGCAATCAAAAATCTGACCGTACGATGACCAAACGAAAGAACTGTAAACCATCTGTACACATTTCTGTGTCTCAAACCTTACCATCTTGACTTTTCGAATACATTTTTCGGTCAATGTGTATGTATATAGACAGTTATGGATGTAGGAATGAGTTAATAAAAGTGGCAACATGGAGAATTAGCGTCACGTGCGATAAATATGTACAAAATTAAATTTTATACAAGTCTAGCACAAACATACACACATATCCGCAGTTTATGGCAGACAAATATGCATGTGAGGCAAGCCTTGACCGAGTTAAAGCTTGGCAGGTGAATATCATATAATTTCCAATGTGGACATACATATATATATACACATACATACATTTCGATAACAAATAAAATAAATGCAAAGAATCTGTGCCTGTCAAACCATATTGCGTACGAATGAACCGCTTTCCAAATACGGTATATATATATATATATATATATATATATATATATATATAAAAACCAAATTAATAGATTTTGTTTCAAGTTATTCCGTTCATACGGGCATTTTTTTCCCAATTTTAATTTTTGCTTCAAGTGAATTACAATACTCTAATTAGAGAATATTTGTTAGAGATGTATTTCTAGTGTTAAGAGAGTATTTATTCGAGAGGTAATTAATGAGAGAATGTTTCTTAATATATATATATATATATATATATATATATATATATATATATATATATATACACAACATCTACCCCTTGTTAAAAAATGATATGAAAATGTTGAATTTTTTGACCTGATTTTCTATAATGGAAATAAAATAGAATGAGTGAATATATAAATGCAACTGAATAAGGATTTTGTCAAGAAAATATGTATGTAAATACAGTGGGATCTAGAAAACGTGATCTAATTCAATCAAAACAAGCCAGTCAGTGTTTAGAAAAAGGATTTCTCAATGTCATTCATATATATATATATATATATATATATATATATATATATATATATATATATATATATATATATACATATACATATATATACATACATACATAAACGACAAAATAAATTGAAATCAAGAACGGAAATAGTAAAACAAGTCGATTATTAAAATTCATTTTGATTAAACTGGTTTTCGATAAAAATATTGATAAACAAACACAATAAACATTATGTCATTGTAGTTTTCATGATTTATCGTCAATATGTTGAATTCTGATTATTTTATTTACTTGCTTTCGAATTATTATTATAATATATATATATATATATATATATATATATATATATATATATATATAATGAGACTATTATTTCAATGCTGTATTTGTTTATTAATTGAAAGATAAATAAGGTATAAAGACCGTACTAAATCGTACACATTTATATAATCGTGGGCACAAAGTCATTTCGATTTTCAAAAATGAATTAATTTTTTTTAATCCACAGACTGGGTAAGTTTTGAGCAGAAACGTTCTTAAACCAACAATCAAAAATAATCATTAACGGTTCATTGGTATCGAATTTTCGACTAGAGATATGTTTTCTTGTTCGAGCGGTGAAAGAAGAATTCGTTTGTGAAAGTGAATTCAGTCAGTGTCAGAACTGTATTCCGGCTATTTTGATATTTTGTGCATTAAGACAGGTCGAGTTCGAAATCAACAAACGTAGTCTTCTTTTTTTCGTATACGGCCTGATTGATATATCTACTACTACTTATTCATTCTTATCTGTTATACAAGATCTAAACGTGTTTATTAAATGGTGCAGAGAGAATAGACATGCCATTATGGCCATGGTTACAAGCATTTGATTCCTAGAAACATTGAAAATTAAATAAATTGTATTTGATTTGTAGAATTTTACTGGAAAATATTTGAGTGTCAGATTTATATATTTTGTATTTAATCGCCAATCTTAGATTTTGCAAATATGCATAATTTATTATTAGCAAACAGTGATGATTATATGAATGTAGAGATTTCTTGTGTGGATGAAAGGAAGGAAGTACGGATTTTATAAAGTAGATTGCTTAGCAGATTGGTTTACCTAAAAATTCACGAAAACTGATTCAACATTGGAGAAGAACACACGAGAAAAACATTTCATACATTTTAAAGTTTCCATTAGATTCTATAACAACGTTCTTTGTTTAAAATCTTTTTTTGTTCCCCGACAATTGACATTTTACACAATTACCGTGATTATGGTTTCGAAAGAAAAGGTAAAATAATAACAATTGTTAAATTGTTAGCTTATTTTTTTTTATTGTACATGGTTTACTTGAACGTTCAATTAAATAAAATATATAATAACACGATTCTTAGATAATAACAGAACGATTAGAGGAAAACCCATTTTAATTGTAGTGTTTGCGGACGAACGTGAAAATATAATAATATAAAATGTCTCTGTAATAAAAGGAAAAAAATTATACGAAAAGTGGATAAATGTGTCATAGATTCCCTCTAGTCTATCAATGACAACATACGAAGAATGAGTGAATGAAAAGGTGAACTGTAGGAAGTCGGTAATAAAACACAACATTGAACAGAAAAGCAGGGTTACGGGTATTGATTTACATTGTTATCAACTAATCATCTTTTTGAATTGATACACAGAACAGTTGTGATCGTTTCAAATGCCTGCTTTGTATTCGATACAGTTTGTTTGGAACACGTTGTTCCGAACTTGTTCAGGAATGTTTATTAGTTAGATTTGTATGGGATCGAAAAATGGTAACATTTGTTGTCGATTGAAATCTGTTTACATGCAGACATTTCGGGATACTTTATATATTGTATTTTCCTAAATATGTTAGCAAATATTAACAAAACAATCATTCGGGAATTTTTTAATTGTTATAAGACATTTTCTGATAAAAAATCATCTTTTCCAAAAATACGAATCGTGTACCGTATGAATAATATCAAATGCCTGATTTTTCTAGACTGTTTTCTCAAAAAAAAAGAAGTAACAAGAAGCTAACACTTGCGTCATATTTTTTTTTTGTTTTTAGAACCGGTTATATTTTTATCAACGAAAAATATCGAAACAAAAACCTACAATCAAATGACAAACGTGCAATTAAAACACTCGAGTTTCGTATCATTTTTTTGTGTTTAATCGTGTCATTCATAAAAATTAGATTTATGAAGACGCGAATTCATATCTACATGTCTGGTTTTGTGCCGACTGTATGTTCATATTAGATAAACGATTTCTGTCTAGCCGATTAATTAAACTCGATCCTGTAGAAGACTCGAACCAAACAAATAAATCTTATACACAGCTGGAATATTTTTCAAAACATGAAACTGGTTTTAAATACATACTTATACGTTTATCGATAAAGTCGATAGTTAAAAAATTATGTACTCTAGTTGAGGCTCTACCCCTTCCACACAGAACATATATATATATATATATATATATATATATATATATATATATATATATATATATATAGAGAGAGAGAGAGAGAGAGAGAGACATGTTTCAATATCAGATCGTATATAATTAAACAATCGTTTTTTGGCATCTCAATGTGTATATTAACGACCGTTCGTTTAACCATGAAATAGATATTATATAGATAAAAATCGTGACTATATAAATACACAGAATGTACGACACAACACGGCCCAACAAGCTCGTTTCAAATGTCAAGTGTAAGTATTTATTCTATTTTCGGTGTTGCACATCGAACTCGAACACGCTGTGAAAAAATGGAAATGGATTCATGGTACGGTTGTAATATATAATTCAATCGTAGACATCTGTGATGACTTAAGAATTTTTTTTTGCAAAGTTCGAACACTGTACCGTTAGATACAGGCCCGTATCTCGACATGCAGCTATCTGTGCGGACTCGCGAATTTTTTTAGTCAAGTTCGGGCACCCTATCGTAAGAAACAGCCCTACATCTTGATACATATACATGTGTGATGACTCAAGAATTTTTTTTCAAAGTTCGAACACTGCATCGTTAGATACAGACCTGCATCTCGACATCTGTAGGAACCTTGGAATGTTTTCCCCTTGGTCTCTACCATACCAGGGCATAATTCATTTTATATGTTTTGTACGAATTACAGATTTTGTACATTTTTGATAAAGGCGTATGCAGTGCGAAAATACGTAAATAGCATCTATTATAAAATCGACAATGTGTTTTTTATTTTCTTTTTTTTAAAAAAAATCAGTTCTATTCAGATAATAAATAATAATAACAAACAAGTCCATAAATAAATAGTTCTACAATAACCATGTTAGAAAAAAAGTTGTACATTTCCATTCTCAAGATGTCGTCACCGGACAGGGTCAAGCACTGATTTCCTAACATCAATAAAATTAACGTCAGGTCATTTTTATCGCTCTTTGTATTCGATGTTTGCAAATCGACAGTGTTTCTTGTTGCCGCTCGTGACTTTTATCCGATAGACACGTTTATCGTCCGTTCTAATCACCTCTACTGTGCATATACACTGTTTAATTAATTAAATAATCTCTTTAAATGATTAGTCTCGCTGAATAATTGAATTACTGTTAATAAGATAATCGCATACTCGGTTGAATACATATTTTAAAAAAAATCATTTAATTATCAACCATCCTGCATGTATAGATTGTCGTGCATGAAAAAGTTCAGTGTCATCATTAGACACGGTTAAAAATATACATCATTCTTTTAAGTAGTTTGTTATATAATACTTTAATTTTGTATTTCTTGAAACAATTCAGTTCTCGAACATTTCAAAATCTCTCTATTCATTTTTTGTTGTTTTACATACAATAGTATTTTTTTTCTTAAAATTCGAATACATCTATTTTTTTAATCAGCAACTGGCGATTCGACTTACTGAAGTTTGACTAATTGAAAGAGCAACATGAAGATATAAACAACCTGAACAAACGGCGTAACTTGTATGCACACTGACAGCAAATGCGTTCGTCATATTAATTCTATAATAATTATTCGATCATGTTCGAATTTGCCTTATTACACAAACATGAAAGTACTTGCTACAAGACATACACACACACACACATTTCATACGTATACATTTATATTGTTTCGTGAAGGTCGTCATCGAACCCATCACTTATAGGCTAACATGTGCACACGTACATTCGACTTATTAATCCTTGGATTTATATCTTTTTGAAAAAAATCACGACAGGCTATAAATTAAACGACAAACGAGTTTGTATGAAAGACTGGTTAATGTTTCAAGACTTGTCGAAATATTCGAGATGTATGTATGGAATTATTAGGTGTAGACGTTCATTTTCTACAAAAAAGGCACTGAATTAATTTATAAATCTAATATTTGTGTACGTGTACTGGGTTTAATAAACATATGGACGACTTATAAAAATAGCACCGAGTCGATTAAGATTTGATATGGTTGCCTGTTTCGTTCTGGGGCTATTTGATAAATTTCAAACCGATTCATTGAGATGTTCGGGGGTTTCCGTCCGGGACGCTTGTTGACATAACAGGACAATTACACCATAGACAAAAACTTCCTGTCAATAACCCCCGTGTAAAAAAATCCTTATAAGCATAAAAACTCTTTAAAAAAAACTTCATCGACACAACAAAAATGAATACAAAAATTTATTTGACAAAATAAATGTTTTAAAGTAAATTTGTCAAAGTAAAAATTGTAACAAAAAATTATTCGACACAAAAAAATACGGATACGAATTTAAAATTATACAAACACCTAATATGCACATTTTGAGACAGAGAGAGGGAGAAAAATCAATTCTAAAATATTGAAATCTCTAACAGAGAATGTAGTTATATATTATTATTTAAAATTATACTCAAACCTAATATACACATTTTAGACAAATTAATTCATTTATTAATATTGAAATCTTTTACAGGAAATGTAGTTCGATATTATTAATTGCGAATTAATAATTGACACTAACCCTTTTGAATAAAGGAAAGGTTTTTCCATACCTTTGATTTTCTGCTATAGTAATTAATTTTAAAAACTGGAATTACCATGTTAATAATGTGATTTTAAAGTATATAAATATTATAATAGATTTTTGTATCTGTCGTAGGCAAAGTCCAACGACCAGGAAAAGTTCGACTTTTCCTAGTCAAAGTCCGAAGCAGAACCTTTTCTCTATATGACAAAGTTACAAGAGTTCTTATAATTTTTTATTAGTTTTGAAGTTGAGCTACTTTTCCATATATATATATATATATATATATATATATATATATATATATATATATATATATATAAATGTGTGTGTGTATAAATACACCCGAGTTATGTTCATATTTGTCTCCTTTCTCTAACATGACCTCAAATATATCATAAAAATACGAAAAATGATGACGCAAAGAGGTGATATTACATTGAATTTTCTATAGTAAATGCATTACCTTCAGTTTCAAATACTTGGATATTTTGTTTATCGCAGCCGGAGCCTTCATCTTAGACATATCTGTTGTGTACAACAAACCGAACTGAATACACAAATCTATCAAAAGAAAAAAAATGTGTCCGTGTGATTCGATCAAGACGAAAATCGATCACGGATCAATTAGATCGATGAATCCTTCACTGTTGTCGAAACGTTTTTCATTTCGTCCGTAACGTTGTTTACAAATAATCCGTTGGCAATGACAGGAAAAAAACATGAATTTAGTCCAACCTTGCCGCGGTTTTCAAGTGATGTGATTCGACACCGACGGCGGAGTTCGTGTCCCGCTCGACAAGAATACCAATTTTTTTCCAACCCGTACTTGTAAAATACACTCGTGGCCGCACTTTTATACACACTTTTTTTTAATCTTACTGTTTCGATTCTTTATTTATTGATTTTGTGTCGAAACAAACTTCTTTCGGACTCACTGAAACACCGTATAACACAAGTCAAGTACAAGAGACCCGGTCTGATTATCAAAAATGGACCGTTTCAACAATCAAGTTTTGTTCTATGCAGAACAATGGTCACTTACATTTGTTCTGACGTTAAACCGTTACATCGGCACAAATGATTTCATCCGCGCGACGAATTCACTCTATGTGCATGTATGTGTGTGTGTGTGCAATTCTGCTAGAACAATGGAATGTGTTTTCGGATTTCGCAAATCGTCGAAATGATCGAATTCCGTACTATGATGTCATCGATTTGAGATACGCGCGAGGGATCCCTTGATCGGTTGACAGTTTTACATACACTGACGTTAGTTAAATGTTACGAACCGACCACGTTGGCTGTTGTTCTTGCACGGTGCATACAGGTGCCCCCCTTCGTCGGACACACCGCTGGCCGGTTGTATTCGTGCCGGCGCGGAATGTACTTCAGTATGTGTGATGTTGTTTCGATGGTCTTTTTGGGGTCAAACACTGATTTTATTTCAAATAGATATCTATTTGGTCTGAACAGTTCGTGGCATGTTCATCGAAACACACTCATTTGTAATGAATTCACAGCGTTTCACTGGACGCCGATGACCTCGGATGGCGACGCGCCCTTAAGAGCACATATACCTTCTAAACGGCGAAAAAATCGATTTTCGAAAATTCGGGTAGTATTATCCCTCAGAAACATTTTCAAAATTTCGTTAAATTTTCAAAATGTGCTGGTGATCGGGCCCTGCCCGTCTACATATAAATATGACTACCAAACACTTCCACGGAACGTTCTTGAAGCGATGAAACCCATTTACAAAGATCTGAGTTCGGAGAATCTACTGGAGCGTTGCGTAGGAAGATTTGCACAAAATAACAATGAAAGTTTAAACTATTTGATATAAAAAATAGTATCGAAGGAATTACACAGCGGTCGAAATTTCCGCAAATATCGCCACTTGTATATTCAACGAGGAATCAATGGCATTTTACAAAAATGATGCAAATCGATTGTGGAAGGTTTGATCATCGGTGGGCCGAAAAAACGATTTCAGAAGGTCGAATAAAAGGAGGAAGAAGCCTTCATTCGCACAAGAAGTAAATTTTACAGTTCAGACATTTAATACAAAAACATTTAATTCACTAAAAAAAAATCTTTCTTAAAACTAAGTTTTCCAAATCGGTACCAGAAATGTCTCAGAAAACACTTTTGACCGATTTGCATGAAATTTTGCACAAATATTTCTTAGATAATTACCTAGTTTCTGACATACAATCGTTTCGATATTTGTATTATTCGATTCGTTATTAGTAAAATAAATGCCCATGTCAGGGCCGAAATTTCATGTTTTTTTTTCAAACAGCTGCCATTTCCGAAAAAAATGACTGTTTAAACAAATAGCTATGTCACTAATTAGTTTAGTCTATCTACTTTTATTTGTAATTTAAAAAAATTGATTCAGATTACATCTCCTGGAAATACACCGGAATTAATGGGTTACTGCTAGCAGGTGGCGCAAAATATCGACTTGAAAATATATTAAAATAATCTACAGCGTATGCCCTTTAGTTTTGCAATAAAACATTATTTTCCATGTGAAAAAAAATCATGAACATAGGATATTTTTGAGGTCTCAAAAGGTACATATACTTTAAAGTTCTAATAAACGAATTAACAGCGTCTCGTGCATACACATACGTTTTTAATGTTTATTCTTCGCGGACATTAAAATGTTTTCTAATCGAAATATTCCGACAATTGAACAATAGTCGTTTTTACAGTAAGTGAAGATAAATTCTATTAAAACAGATCTATTCGAAGAGATTTTCTGCACCTCAGTACAACTGAATATGTTGGTATCACCATCGAAATGCACACAAAATGATCAGGGTTTCGAACACGTACACACGTGTGTGTGTGTCTAGTTAAACGGTGAAGAAACTAAAAGAATGCATGTGTACAGGTATGAGAGGAGAACAACTGTAATAACTAGTTTCTAAAGACGCCCAGTGTCCGGTCCGTGCGACAAACACCACGAGGGCACAGTGGAAATTTCCACATAGGTTACCGGTCAATCCTCAGCAATCAAAAATGTTGCACGTACGCGCAGCACCTCTTTCATAGATAACATGCCATCACACGTGAGATAAACATCGAAAGCTATTAGGACATGTCGGAAATTTCCATTCTATCTATGACTTTTATGTACGACAAACACGTGAAAAAGATCTTGTACGCCTCTACGCGCCGTTGTTGTTGTTTTTTTTCCTCTCATTTTGTATTCATTATGCGGTGCTTATTTGTGTCGGAAGATTAAATGTTTCTCTGGTTAATGTATGCACACGTTTTTATACATGTTTATCTACAGTGTAATTTAAAACATAAACAAACATGTATCAGGAAATCGATATAACAGAAGAACCTTCAACATGTCGTCGATGACATCTGGACAAATAAATAAATAAATAAGACAAGTACTGTATGTTTATCCTTTTACGTATCTTTTCTGTCTCTAATAGTATTTATAAACTCTTGTCAGGGGAATAAAAGAAAATGAACAAAGTATCAACAAACTGACTTGATTTTCAAACAAGTGGTGTTAACGGTATTCATGGAAAAAAACAGTAACGATTAAAATCTTGAAAGGTGTAAAGAGCAGTGCGATTCAAGTTTACTTAATCCTTTAAGCGTTTATATCGAGTATATTCGTCATGAGAATTTTTTTTGTTTAATGTCGAGTATACTTGTCATGTAGAAAAAAATTCGCTATTTATTGTAAAATTTAGGTAAATATATATGTAAATATATATATATATATATATATATATATATATATTTATTTGTAATTTTAGCACATTTTTTTTAGTCAACTGAATCATAATAAACATTGCAGTTTAGAATAAACCGAAAATGATACATTTGCCTTGTTGATCACCTTGTTTACAGGAAATACTTGGAGAGATTTAGTAAGGATTTTTTATAATTTACGATGTAAATAAATAAATCGAAACGATGGAACGGTGACATACTAACACTGCCTGATTCATCATTCGGCAAATAAATCGTTAAACTCTTACTTGACGACCACCGTGCATTTCTCTGTAGAATCAGAGGTGTTAAGTGGATTAACAGTTGTAATTTCTAAAGAAATAAATAAATAGATTCAGTGCTGAATATGGTTACATTTCTATGTAAATTTGTCCGGGAAAAAGATGACACATTTTCTTTTCCGTTAGATTAGTAAATAAAACAAATATTATTTTTAATAATTACGGCTTTAATTCACTGTATCCTAATATCATAATAGAATGTAACTGACCGTATCCAAATAGATAAATAAAATGTGTTTAAAAAAAGTTTTCACTTTTTTTTATATAAAATACAGGGTCGAAAAATTTTAAGTAGTCGATTGCGTGTAATACATTCAGTATGTAATAAATATATGAAATCGTTTCAAAGTTCACTGTTTTGTAGTGTGTGCGAGGCAATCCTGAAAATCAGATAATAGAATTCGAAAAAGTCTAAGAAAATCCATACAATTCTAATAATACGAATGCATATAAAACTATGTTTAAAAATAAGAGTCCAAGTTCAATCTATGAATAATTCAGAGGAAAAAAAAAACGAAAAATTTACAAGTATTTCGATAATCGAAGACAGAAAGTCTGGCAAATTAAAAAGGAAAATGAAAAACAGTTCGGTTGTAACAGGTGACGAGTTTGGTTCGAGTTGTGGCACGTTGTGATTGTGTTTCAGGTGAGACAATTCAGGTGAATCGTTTGCCATTCGCGATTGTATATCGAAGGAACAAAAAAAAATCAATAATAAAACGACAAGCTCAAGTGTTATAATCAGTAGAAAGTAAGTGGGTAATCGAGTATAGGAGAGTTGGCAGTGAAATCAATACGTGCATCGAAATTGCTAATGATACGCATATAAAATGAGAGCTTGGTTACAGACTTGTACGAAATCGGGCAAGAAAGGAGGTTCCACCCCCTTGCTTACAGATATTATTAATCGGTATCTATCCAATGGGAACTTTCTCATTAGTGATAATTATACACGATTTTGCCACTGAAAGAAAGAACGGAAGTGGCCATTTTTTTCCAACGACCTGGGAATAACATCCTTTGCACGTGCCCGATTCCGTACAAGTCTGTAACCAAGCTCTCATTTTATATGCGTATCATTAGCAATTTCGATGCACGTATTGATCTCACTGCCAATGTTTAGACTAGTACGTTTTCTGTTTGTTCGAGTTGCTGTAATAATATTCATTTGAAGTGTCAATCTAACACCGATAGCACAAATATTTACAAAATTTAAATGAATTGGCTCCGTGCCGAAACGGACAAACTTATCCGAAACGATTTTCTCTTTCTCTTTTCATACATGTTATATATCAGACATTCATGAATGCATTTTAGTTTCGTGTTTTCGACAAACTTATGTGGATCAAATCGAAAAAAGCGATCGCATGCGAATCTAACAGAACCGAAAAACGTAAAAAGAGAACTCCTCCGCATCCGAACAGATCTGTCTGTTTCGTCACCGCCGGCGCCAATTCACAATATTCGAGTGTCGTGTCTGCTATCTCTAGGCAAGCAGGTGGTGTGGGGGATGCAAAAAAAACGTTACACAGACTACTACACATCGAGAGGGATAAATACACGCTACATGAGCAACCCTAAGGGCTTGTAGAGCGCTACGCACGCACCTCGTCGCCCGTCAGCCCGTCCGCTTCTGAAGAGCCCGTCTGCGTCTTCAGGATAGAGTAGATCTTTACGTACGGCGCCTTGATGAGCTGCCGCATATCAGAATCAGCGTGAGATTTTTTTTTTTAAATCTGTTCTTATTAAACATTCATATACGACCGAAAATACGCTACCGTACATGTTAAAAATCTACTGTATTTGTTTTTTTTTATATCTATATATTATATGATTTACTGCTCGCTGTTCATGGATGAGAACCGGCGAAACAGATCAGGCTTAATTCTAATGAGGCTGTTTGTGGATGAAAAGTTGATTTGTGTATTCATCCGTCGGATTACTGTAATAGCAGGCGATCGATGAAACTCGCTTGAAACGCAGTTTGTTAGATAAAATAGAAAAAGAACCGGACGGTCGGTATTCTGTTTGAATGAAACCTGTGAAGGTTTTCATTATGACTTTAATATTCGTTACAAAAGATTAAATTTAAAGACAGGAAAATTATCCAAAATTATTATTTTTTTTCTTGTACTAAACTTGTATCAAATCGAATTCTTTTTACAATCGACATAAAATGTTTAAACGAAGTTTCACAAAATGCGACAAATCCAAAAAAATACAGATAGTTGCCTTTATATTTTTAAAAACAAGATACTTCGTTCCGACTATTGAATTTGTTTTCTGTAGTCGATCGTTTTAAAAAGAAACTATATGAATACGCCCGTGATTGTTATTTAAATGAAAAATAGCAATAACGATTACACACATCCTTTTTGTAAATAAACTGAAGCAGTCGTTTCTTGAAACTTAAACAAAGACAACCGGTCGATTAAAATATCGCAAGGTAATTTCCAACACCTCTTTCAACTTTTCATCCACGAACAAACTGTGAAATGTTTTAAAACTTATTATAAATTCAATGATAAAAAATCTCATATGAAAAAATCATTGAGGTAAAATTCGTTAAACGAACAAACGAAAATAATCTACAATATATGAAAAAAAAAATAGTTGAAATGAACGAAACGAATATTTCATTCCACAGTTTAAACTTCAACTATGTTTCTAGTAGCTGAACGGCAGTTTTGTATTAGAAAAAAAGACTACGTCTCCACTTTATGTCGATGTATTAAAAAAAAATAATTATTTGATATTCTGTTAAAAATATGCTAATTTATAAAATCCTACGAGAATCAAACGATCGGAAAAAATCACTTTTTATTCAGAACTTGATCGTCTTCTATTATTTCAATCTAATTGGATCGAATTTCCTCCAGAGAATCAAGCAGAAAGAGAGTGAAACGGACTTACCTCCCAGCTTTCACGTGTCAGCTCGCTCACATCTTGATCCTGACTGGCCGACCGCGATCCGGAGTCCCTCCGTCCGCCCGGACTATCGTCGTCCCACAGCTCTGTGTCCGACTCGACCGGATCGAACCCGCGTTCCCTGATCTCATCGTCGCTGAGCTCACCGTAACGTTGCGGCACCCACAGCTGTAAGAACCTGTACAGGTCGTCCACCCTGCCGAGAAAGATGAGCTCGTGACGAGAACCGACGCGAAAGTTTTCTCGATGGGACTTTTTACCTGTTGCGTGGCACACTGAACCAATATTCCGGCCTCATTTTCTTCTTGCCATACGACATTAAAGGAGTAGATCTCGGAATCGGTTTATTGGATGGTTTTCCCATCCTTAGTCGTAGGTATAAAGGCGGATCTTCGCACGAGCGAGCCGGTCGCGGTATAAGTTCTGGAAATTAAGAAGATGCTCTAACCAATTGAATTTATAAATCTAAAAGAAAACGTTGTGCGAACTGAAAGAGTGATTACTTTCGTTTTAAAATCGTGTTTCAATGAGAATGTGAGAGCATTGTTTCAAGAGTGCACGTGTCTAGTTCATGTGTAAAATATTATATGTGTAATGTTTCTAATTAAATACAAATCAAATTAAAATGTACAGAATTCATCTCAAGATATAATATATATCATTCTAAAATTATTATATTTAATTGAAATTCATGACAGTAATGATCAGAAGCACAGGTTTCTTTCAAATACTACAATTTTAAAGACACACATTCAAAAGAGTACAGTTACAGTTAAATTACTTTTGAATTCATAATGTTCTTACGTAAAGATATCAAAAAGTATATGTGAAATTATCTTACAATCTTATTCATCAATCCATACTATAAAAAAAAAAACTCACTAGAGACAATATGTTCGATATAAAAACAACACAGATTAATTGCAAGAAGCAACAGCAGACAAAGCGTTCGATGAAAAGTACGCAAACTGTGGAAACTTGAGAACTACATGCTTATTTTAAGTTTTGAACAGAAAACGTTTTCTCAATTCGAAAACCATTAAAGAGGCAAGCAATGACGTGGTACATTTAGTATTACACAAAGCACAATCAGGTTTAATATTAATCGACTATTTGGTTTACAGAGAAATTAATATTCGAAGCAACTGAGCTAGTAAAGTGTATAAGTTTATCTTACCCTATTAAAAAAATGAAAGAAATAAATCAGTATAAGAAGCAAAGTACAAAATTTGGAGTTAAAATAGATTCAACATACTTTCATTAAAAAAAAATAGTATATACATTTAGACGTTTACTCTTAGGAAATAATAAGAAATATCCAAAAAAAGCAGTTTTACTGTTTACATATTTAGATATGTTTTCTGTTCAATCAATACACAAACCCTCGACACATAGAGAGCATACACTGAAACATGACAAACTCAGAACACTGACGATACATTAAAATCATTGAACCAACCTACCGAGCCCGTCTAGCAGCGGAAAATACGGTGCTTTCACTTCGACGGCAAGCACCAAAAAACGATTAGTAATAATATTGGCTGCACATGTACTGAACTCACCCTTATTAAAACTAAATACTATATGTACTAAACAATGTGTTTTCTAAATGTATGTATAAATCATATAAATAATCCAGTATTTAAATGTATCAGTAACAATTGAATGCTGATATGAATGCATGTAGTTTTATATATGTATTTACAGATTTGTTCTTAAATCTCCCTCTACGGTTGTAATACTCTATTTATATTAACTTATGAGATTCTAAAGCAGACTTTTTAAATATAAAACTATTCATAAAACATCTGTAATGACTGAAATATTAGTGAATGGCTTTTTAAATCGTATAATAACTAATTAACAGTACAGAAATACATGATCTGATTCCAAAAAAAAAAAACAATGATTTCATATACAACGGTTTTTAAGATGTACGCTTAAATATACGTATCTACATAACTGTATTTCAATCGAATGAATGTTTCATTTGTTTTCAGCTAAATGATAAAATAATCAACAGCCGACAACAATTATCAAACATTCTTCCATTTCGAGACATTCTCTGTTAACACTGATAAGATACAGTAAATAATCCATTTCTGAATCTGTTTTAATTAGTTATTATTATAATAAAGATAGACATTAAGTATCAACATAATTAGTATACAAATCAGAGATATGGAATGTATAGTTAGTATATAAGTAGAATCGGTAATGTGGAACTGTAGTAAAAAGAAAAACTGTTTCGAAACTGTTTCTTGTTAAATTTATATTTGTTGTAAAAGCAGAATTTCATCAGTGCAACTAGTAGCTCAGCAGTGCAGTGAGATTTTGTGACTTCTTTTAATTCTACGTAAATGTATTGAATAGCACGATAGTAGACAGCCTACCAAATATCACATTACTAAATAGCACTAGTCATATCTAACATCTAACAATGTATCATAACGTTTGAAATGTTACTCGAACCGATATAGGAATAATTCATGAAAACAACTTACTATCGAACGACACGAACAGCTCTGGCATGTCATCGACCGAGACCATCGAGCGGTAGTCGAGTCTCGGGACGGGCGGCTTCCCCGGACGGGATCCTTCTGTCGGAACGTTATTCTGGCCCTGTTTTATGAAAGCGCCGACCGACGACCTCCTGCGTACAAAGTTCGATAGTTAAAACACCTACTTCTCGAATTATGTAATGTAGGCACGTACGAATTACAAAATACGTAAATAAAATTTTTTACTTTCTTCATAATGATATCAATGACCTATTACTATACATATGACATGCGTTTTTAAATTTAATTACAAAACAAATGTGCATATTTTTAAAGTACATGTGCTCTTAAATTAAACTCGAAATCATTTAAATATAACTCGTGTAATGTGTATGTACAAATAAATCATTACGATCGTATATAACAAACAGCTGATATTTCAAACTAATAAGAAGTATGGTATGCGGTGGTCGAAGTTTGAAAACAGCAGCGTTTTTTTTTCGATCTGATCGATCGATCTGAAATATTTATGTGTCAACGATGTTAAAAACAAATTAATGAAAGAAACAAAGGAGACATCGGGACTCACGACACTTATTTTAGTCGAAGGACTTACCCCGGCCCGGGGGGCTGTGTGAATTCGAGTACCGGGGGTTCCGGGGGCACAACGCCAGCGCTCGGCGGCCCTCCGCTTCCCCCGGACTCTTCCGACGGTGTTTTACTCAGGAACAGCCCCGTGCCGAAGTCTACGAGGTTTATCGGAGAGCTGACGGGTGATGTTAAAACGCAAGCATGACAGAGCAATCGATTGTTAGTTGTCGCAGACGAACGCACACACACACGTTACTTATGATTAACAACGACACGAGAGGTTATACGATTAACTCTAGTGTATCTGTCGAACACGCTCTACATTTATTTTTATTTTCTTTTTGGTTTGAAAAAGGCGACATCGATTAAAGCATAATAGAAAATCTGACAAATGAAAAAATGTTCATACGGCCAAAGATAAACATAGGAATTATCAAGTTATTTAAATGACTGTTCTTTTTCTATAAAAAATACCACATACTAAATTCTTAAATATAAAATAAATTGGTGAATGTGTTCTAACAATCTACATAAAATATGTTCTTCAATTGTATAGTACAACAAATTATATTCAGTAATTCAATTAATGTCGATATTACATTCAGCAAATACTTTTTAACTAACAAAATAACCACGAACACTGATGTAATACTCGTTATTTTATTGATTTTATAGAATTTGTAGAATATTATTTGATATTAAAAGCTAGTAAATCGATTCTTTTATTTACCCACAACTAACTCATAGTGCAGATTTCATGTAGTATAAAGCTTTACATTTCTATTTACTAAGAGCAATTATCTTGACAGCACTTAATGTAACTAATAAGGAAAAAGAACATAACCTCACCTTGAAAACACTTTTGAAAACACTGAAGAGTGATGAGCATCTGCTGAATGTGGTAGTCCAGATACCTTATTGTCATCTTCACCGCCGGCCAATGTTTCCATCCATGTCAAGGGATAAGATAATCTTTTCAGCATCTAAAACGATCGACGCATTTAATATTCTACTCTTTCTCCGAGATTACGACGACAAACCTTATTTTTACGCGTTTCTTGTTTATCGCCATCTTCTTTATCGCTTTCTTTACGTTCGACCGTCGAATCCGGTTCGTTGTTAGAATCGATGCTGAAGGACACAGACGATGTTTTTTTACGACCCGGCGAATCCGTTTCGTTCGTAGTACTCGTCACGTTTGTTGGCGCGATCGTTATCGGAGGCACCCAATCCGATGATAAAACTATGTCTGCATCACTATATACCTACGAGTGATAATAAAAAGGTTTAAAACATTCTCAATCTAGTATCTCTATTCATATTTAACGAGCTTTTATTTCAAATAGTTATCGATAAGTGGAATAAACTAGTTTCAAAACAATTTCTAATATCGACATTTCCTTGCGAATAAGAATTATATAACATCGGAAGATAAGAGACGATCGATAGCACGGGGTCAAGGTTATAATTTAATTTTTATCTATGATGATTTTTTAATCTCTACATTGAATACAATCAGACGTCAAGTACTACAAAAAAATAATTAATTCTCAGATAAATATTTATGTTTAAAATCTATGTCAAACAGTTGAATTGTATTCTGTTTACATTATTAATAAAAGACGAACATCTGCATTAGAAAATAAATGCACTTCAGATCGATTAACAAAATCACAGATTAAAAAACCATCATAATACTGATGAGTCGCTCGTAGAAAATCATCCGAAATGTCAGTCGACGATGACTAACGATCGACAGAGAATTTCCATAATGACAAAATGTTGACTGAGGTAGTCATACTTACTTCACCGATCGAGATTGTTTTAGGTTTAATTTAAAAAAAAAGGAAATTAAATACTCGTTACTGAGGCAGACATAACAATTCAGCACATGAATATGTGACTTTGCAATGAAACTAAACACACAATAAGCATAAACATACAGTAATTCTACCACTAATGACCGAATGTATATATTGTATTTACAGATGAACTAAATTATACCACATTTTTCAAAACACTGAAAGCACTGTTAATTTCCATGTAAACTTGGCTCTAAAACATGCTATTTTGAAACTTGCTTCCTGAATGTCATGCAGTGTTTTCTAAGCCCCCTTTTGATTCTACAAACAAATGTTCTGAAACTGGAATTAAATGCTAATGTTGTTACGGAGTACTCATCTTTGAATTCACATACTTCTAACAACAAATCGTTTCATATTGATCTCTAGCGGTTTACGATCGTGGATTTATATTAACCGATAATGAATTTTAATGAGTTTCGATTAACTGTTTATGATTGCAAACACGTTATATGTGTACCGTTGGGTAAAATCAATGAAAGCTAAAACCCGTAGAATGTAAATAAATGATTCTAACCTTTTTTGTTGGATTAGGTGGCACAATTGGTATAGGGGGTAAGTTAGGATCTCTTATATCGATGCCAGAGTCATGACAACTGAGTTTAACAAGGCCTTGGTCCGGTGGTGCGGCTTCGGCTTCGGCACCGATCATAGGGGCAGGGCTGCCTTGCGGAGTCGGTGTCGGTGTCAAAAGCGATTCCTCGTGGATTTCGTCTATCGAGCGATCCTTCGACGGTATCGCCCAGTGATGGTCGAGCATCGACCGTCTTCTCTCTTCTAACGTTCGTGTAGATTGAGTATTCTGAAATATATTCATTGCGTGAATCATTCGAAACAACGAACCGTCGTCGATGATAATTTGTTTATCGCATTTGTATTTACTTAAAAAGCTACGACCCAGTTTCAGAACATGCAATCATGATTTCGGTGCTCGACCGATTTGTTTCAACATCTAAAAGCCTCGTACAAGAACATACGCTGTACGGTATGTCAAATACTCGAGTCAATTATACACTTTACAATAATATACAATTCGGAAAACTTCTGTGTTATTTCTGAAATTGCGTGTAATACAAGTGATTCGACCTACTTTTTTTCTTTGAAACTAACCTGATGTGTAATTTATGTGACTGGTATTATTTTTTATGTCCATGCTTAATAATAAAATAGATACGGTACTTCTATAGTTTACACATTAACAAATAATTACAATTACACTAGTAGCTTTGCGGTTGAGAAGCATCTTTAAGAACATTATATACTTTTTTTAGGGCAATCGAGCATGCAGTACTGATTTTTCATATTAATCGTTCACGACAGATTCCGTAAAAACATTTGAAAAATACCCGAACTCTTTGACGTAATCAGACGTTTTCTCGTTAAACCGTATGCGACCGATTCCAATTAAAACTCTGATCTGAATTCACAGATTAATATGAAAAAGTACTTAATTATTCAGTAAGCATTTTAAATAATAGAAATACCTCACACTTGTTCAAATCAAACTAGTACGTACTGAATCTGAACTTTACAATAAAATGTGCTTAGAAAATATAAGAATATTTCAGATATCTACTGGAAATTTAAATAAACATAAAAAGTGATCCCTTTTAGATATCTGTAAAAAAACTCCAGTCAATAAAAGTATCTTTAAGAGATTATCGATCGAACTTACCGTTACATTACTACACGCCGTTCCTCCTTCGCTCTCGGTACTGTCCGCCTGCTGCAGATTCGTAGGCGTAGGCGTAACTAATTCCCGCTCGAACGCTTTCGGAAAAGCGTCGCCGCCACGGTCGACGCAGGAACAGATGCTGTCGGCGTCGTCGCCCCCTGCTACCAATTCCGGAAAAGTTTCGTCTTTCACGAGCAGCGACGAAGAATCACCACCGACCGGCGAACATTTTCCACATGATTTCGCACTCGAAGGTTGCGCATGATATATTTCCGGTTTAGTATCTGTTTTACTGCTAATCGGATAGAAGAAGACAACCGGTCAGACGACGTGTATTTTCCGGGAAATCAAAGGAAAAACACTCACTTATTATCGGCATTCCCGACTCGCATATGTGCAATATCGTAATAGATCGCTGCATTGACAGCAAATTCCATAGGAGCTATGACGCCGTAACTTTCAGGGCCGTGTTCTATTACTAACGGGTCGGATACATTCGGATCGAACATAACAGCATTTGGTGTGACTAGCAAAACTCCTCCGACGACCCCCTGAAATTAATATCTCAGCGTCATATACTAATGAATAACTGAAATCAATCGAACGGGTACGAATACACAAACGTTCAGATATAAAAATTATATTAACTACACTGTTTACTTACACTGATAACAGACGGAACGACTAAAAACATTGTAAACAGAAAAAAAAACGGCAGAGTTCACGAGATCAGAGATAAAACAATCCTCACCTGTCCGTCGGTTATGTGCCTGACGTTGATTTTCAAGAAACGCTCCTTAAACGCCGCCTCGTCCTCCGGATCGACAGGAGTCGACGAGGAGCCGCCGAGCGGAGTACGTACACGTTCGATGTGACCCGGTTTCGGGCTGACAGGCCGCAAGTTATCCAACAGTTCTGCGGCATAATTAAACGTCAGTGTGAATATCTCACTCATCACTGTTTCAAAACATTTTCATCTATGACTACACAGAAATGAATTTACAACACGGCCAAACACTGTTTATGGTTATTGTACACTAAATGAAAACATTTTTATGCATACTAAACTAGATAAGGACATTATCACATTTTAAATAACACTGTACAATTTGTACAGCCTTTTATCAATGTGTGTAGTATAAATTTTAAGTATTTAGACTCATTGGAAAAAATAAACACTATAAATAGAATTTCACTGTTTGTACTTGAACATTAGAAATAAATAATAATAATGGAGTGACCTTCAGTTGATGTAAATAAAAAAGTAAACTACATAATTCGTGTTTATGTATGTCTATTCATCTATCTATCTATCTATATATATATATTTATACGTGTATTACAATGATACCTTTTTCTTCTGGTGGTAAATCATCGTGATTGTCATGATGAGGCTCTGTCGGTGTCGATGACTGCGAGTCAGTACCACCTTCTTTCTCAGATCGATCCGGCACTCTCAATACTTGTCCAGCAAATATGAACGGAGTGGCAAGTCTGTTAAGTTTGGTCAATTCTGAAGGAGTCGTGTCGAACCTCGCTGCTACCGACGTTAGCGTATCACGGTCGCTCACCTTCAAAGAAAAATCATTCACGATCAATTCAATTCTATCCGTTGCACAAACGTGTACACGAAGCACCGATTATCCCCACGAACTTACCGTGTATGTTATTGTGTTAACAGGCGGCTCGACCTTCTTCTTTTCGGAATCTCCCTCTGCAAAAGAAAAAAGAAAAATAACAACAATGAACATCGGTTGATTGTTGTTAATTACTGTGCGCGCGACTTCCACATCACCTATTCGATTCGCGAAATAAATGACAACGTAGTCGTGGTACGCGGCTTCGCAAATGTATACCCCGGCGTTGTCGTCGTCGTACATTCTTGCAAACATTCGCTACTTAATTCATTTCTGTTTTAAGTACGACATAACCTCAATTTAACAGATGTTCGGTAAATGAATCGCACGTTAAGTCGATTCGAATTAATTGTTTAATTTGTAATTCCTCGTGCTATTAAACTTACGCCGCGACTTGAACTTTTCAAAGCAACCTTTCGTTATATGCATATCAACAATAGAAAAACATTACTAATTGAACTAAATTTATAATTGATATAAAGTAACAATCGTTTTTAATTTTTTTCCTAGTATTCAGATAAACGAATACTAAACACGATCGAAAACCGTATTCTCGTTTAGAACAAGCCTAACAATTACTGGACATATGTGCTGTGTACATTACAACGACCGCACAACAATCATTAACATCAATTAAATTCTCAACGCAAACGAACATGCTTACATTCTACGTTTCTTTTTCACACGGAATAAGAACCTTGAAGGCCCGTAAAAAACTGATTCGGCTGTATTTTAATTTAGCTGTATGCACGAAACACAAATGCATTTCATATCAAGTACATGCAGTCTCGACATTCTCTGTTATATATATATATATATATATATATATATATATATATATATATATATATATATATATATATATTTGCTTGAATGATTAGCGAGCGATAATTCGCAGATGTGCTATATTTACTTACAAACATCAATAAAAAAAGGTGTGTTTGCGATCTCGAAACACAGGACAAAAGTATTGAATACTTTATAACAAAACTTTGCAACTATTATTCAGGGAAACGCTGATAAAAAATCTATTGTGGAGACAATTTGTACATGAGAATAAAATCAGCAAATAGGGTCATTTTGGTAAAAAAAAACAACGATAGATTTAATAAACAGACACACTGAGAAAAACAATATTGACAAACAAGTACAGTATAATTACTGCAATTATTAGTGCTATCTATTAGTGCTTCCATTAGAATATAATAAATAAATCAATTGGTTTATATAAAAAAAATAAACAATATATTAAAATTAACTGATCAGTTTAAAACACACACTATTCGTTTAATATAATTAAATCTGTAATTAACTTCATAATAGATAAATAAATGATTTTTCTTATTCTTAATTGATTTAACAACTGATAAAAGGTTTTGAAATGTTGTCTAGTTTCAGTCTAATAAAGTGTCCGCGAACATGTTGAACATGTAAGAAAATTGGAAAATTCACATAATTAAAAAAATCTAACACACGTCTTAATGACAGTCTCTAGTGTATTTAATAAACAATGTCACAATAGCTAATTTATAAAATAAACATAAATCAACAATTACAAATATGGCGCAGTTTCATTTTGAAAGATTTAATTGTTTTTGATTGGTTTCATGTATTTATAAAATAAACCAACCAACAATTGTTTATATTCGATATCCAATAAACGAGATCTATTTTCGAAGAGATGAAATGATTGGCTGAACGATTGAATAAATAGCTGTTTCGACACCCTAAAAGGCATTTATTTGACCGACCTTTCAAAAAGAGAACATCGAATAGGACAATACATTAGTAAGACGACGATAGAAAATCATACATCGTCTATATAAAAAATGGAGGATCGGAAACATTTAAAATGTAATGAATCTAAACCAAATTGCTGAACAATAAAATTATCTTTTACTTTTACATTCAACATAGAGCGAAAAAATATTATTTCTTCACGTTTTTCTTTAGCTTTTTATTTTTTTCCACGAATGAATATTCGCAGTCAACGTATTATGTGTTTGTACGCGAATTATTTTTTAAAATAACAGATAGTACGTAAGAATTACACAGGGGGTTGTAATGTAATTTAGTCTTATTCATGCTTCTATTTTTATCGGAAAGTCTGTAACCATCTGTTCCTCGTTTATTAATACCGAAATTCATGAAAAAATCCATTACTTGATGTTTACACATTTGGCTGATTTCATATAACCAATGAACCCTTTAGGAATACTGATAAATATTATATTAGAAGACTAAAATGCAATCATCGAAACTGAGAAATTAAATCAATATTTACTTACGGATAGTAAACTTTAAATATAATACTAGATAAATAGAAAGTGTTTACAAAAATACGTGTTATACAAGAGTACTCGTCCAAACAGAAAAAACATACAGAAACATAAATGAAACGGACGATTCTTTGAATCTCTTGATCTGCGAATCGACCACAAGATACACGGAATATTACTTTGTCCGGTTCCATTACATTATTAGGGGACTGCACGGAAAATCTGAACGTTTCGTCCATTCGGCTCGGGCAGTCCGAGGGAAAGGACAGAAGGACCAGACTGAAAAAGTTTAGACGACAAAAGGAAACACCGGTCTTGATATGATGTGTAGATAAACGAATCATGCTCGAACACACCCATATAAATCGAAATTGTGGACGAACAGAACCAAAAATTTGTGCAGAAAAATTTCGACCGCTTTCTTGCTCTACTTATTCTCCAATCGAACTTAATACTTATATCGCGCATCATTGTTTAATTAATCGATGGATTATTCAAGACATACTCGAGAGGCACTTCATGTTTCTTCTTTATCATGTACAGTAGGTCCCAGGTCGACAACACTTGCACCGGATGAATAATTCTAAAAGTATTATCAAGAATTGTCGTTTTAAAAACTAGCACGCGGCTTAAAGAGAGAAAAATCATTTTCCAATCGAACGATTTTAAAGGCACCCATGTATCAACACACTCACTGGGTTACGTCAATATTGTTTTTATCTTTGAATAAATAGCGAATCAAACAGCAGTATTTAATCTGACTCACACCGTGTAGATTTTTTTTATAATTATACAAATATCCACCGGATGAACAAACCCTTCTTCTTGTATGTTTATCACCCGAAATTTTCGATAAGAGTCGCTCTTTGTATATAAATATGAACCTGTATTTAAATGCGAGGAAAAAATCCGTCCATCTCTGGGAATTGAGATCAATAGTTTTTTTTTTGTTTTAAAAAAAAACATCAGTATATAAAAGACAAGACTGAAAGAATGTGCGTGCGGTTTCCAGTAAGTTATGCGAAGCCATTGGCCCGAAATGTTACCGACGTGCCTAGGATACAAAACTTAATGACTGAAGACCGAAAAACGGATGTTGTTCAGTGGGTCAGTGGATAAATGGAATCAAATAAAAAGACTCTCCCACCGGTTACTGTATAAACATTGCCAGCATTCCACTCAAAGATGAGTGATATACACCACGGTTCTTAACAATGTAACGATTTGAAACGTTTTCCTACGAATTTCCTTTATTCACAAGCTCGAAGGTGTTCTACTGGCATCACTATTTGCTTTATTTTAAAAAAAAAATATTAATAATAATCGAAAACGTTGATCCAGTGTATTATCAGCGACTGGTCTTCAGAATTAAACCAGTTCGAGTTGAATTCATTCTGAATGTTTTTAAATCAGAAATAGTAGTACGGTTCTATTTAAAGGCGACGGAATTACACAACGAAACGCTATTGTTTAAATCTGTCTGACTGTTATTGTCGCCGAGACAGCATGTAAAAAAAAAAACACTTTGTAATAATAAATCTACTTTATCGATATTTACCCAATCGATGCAAATACTTCCACTGTGGTGCGTTACTGCGACTAAAACGTTCGATCCGTGAGAATATTTGCTCGATAAATATTTGTATACATAATTAGGTGTTTTTGGCGCGCGAAACGAACGTCTCGGCTATTCTTATCGGACGATTACACAAGCCTGTTTCTAGATATACTTTAACTGTGTGTGGAAATTCGCGAAAAAAATAAACATTATTTATTTTTTTTTCGAATTTCGAAACGAGTGAAACATGTAGAAAAAACTCGATCAGTTCAGGTGATTCATCGGACACAACGGTCCATAAATGCAAGAATAAAACGAAAAAAAAAACCATCAAGGTTCACTTGCCGCGGTTTGGCCTCTATTCGTTGTTATGAAATAATGAAAGTGTTTCCGGTGTGAGCGACGCGCAAGAAACACACAGTCAGAAAACATACAAACACACATTTATACAAATCTGTATATAATGAGAATGAACACTGACCTTTGGTTAGTTTGTCCACGGATTCGAAACGGCCCTCTACCTTCGAGCGCAACGCCTCCAGGTCAAATGGCGTAGAAAATCCGTGGTCAACGCTTCGACTCTTGCTCCTGCGAACCAAATAAGAATCTTAGATCGATTGCAACAGATCGAAGTCGTTCCTTTCTAGACACTATCAAAGCATAATGTTATTGTTGCGTATTACAGATTGTTAATAGATGATTGTACGTTACACACTGGCCTCGTGAAACAATTGTTATTGTATATTAATTACACTGAATTAAGTTACATATAATCTAATTAATACACATGTTTCTACTACCTTCGATTCACATTACTAATGTGTTCTGCGATACTCGAGTGTTTATTTATGAAATTAATCACACTAGATGAGATAAATATTACAGAAAATGGACTCGGTACGTTCAGATTTACATGTCAAATGTTTATTTCATGAAAATATTTACATAGTAAGATGATTCGGTAGCATGTCCCAGGATGAAAATAATATGAAAAAAGTTTCATTCTAACACCACGCATTCTTAGAAATAAGACATCTAAAAGTATCTGCAACTCAACGCTACGAGGATAATGGAATCATATCGAAATACTCATAAATGTTCGAATTATAGAAGCATTCAACCGATAGGAGGAATATTCTCTGCCGTCTTTGTCACTATCCGTCTTTGGACTGAAGGAATAATTCTGAAAGTATTATCGAGAATTGCCGTTTTAAAAACTAGCACACGGCATAACGAGAGAACAAATCTTTTCCAGTTGAACGATTTCAAAGACAATTTTTGCAATATCTCATTCAATATCTAATCTTGAAGATCTATCTAAACGCGAATAAATTCAAAATCAATCGTAGAAGAAACGAACTCATTGCACAAATAAGAAAATGATCAAAGACTTGAGAAAGTTACAGGTTCAGAGACTGAAAAGTAATGTCTTAGAAAAGTAGTGTCTCGTGCTATTAATCGACACTGCACTAAAATAGGGGATATTTTTTTTAAAAAAAAAGAATAATTAGCGCATGAAATATTTTTGAAACGATTTTCGGAACGTTTCAAACATTTTTCTAATTAATTCCAAACTCGCGATGGCGTGAATAAATCTGCGTTATTTGTCTTTAGTAAAGAATGAGTATAATGATATGATAGTGGCGGTAATAAAATAACTGAATCGATAATGAATTACATATCTACACATATTAAATTTATACAGTTTGAAAAAAAAAACGGTATGAATTTAATATTCGAACAGGTACTCGAATAATTAATTAATTGATGAATATTAATGATTGTGCATGAATTCAATTTTAGCAATTCTCTGTTATCGTGTGTGTTATTCATCGATTACAGTTTAAAATAGATTAAAACTAAATATAAATATGTACATAGTAAGAAAACGAATGGATAGAAGCGTACCCCAAACGACACAACACACCACATCTGTTTCTACATGAAATCAATCGAACAACAAACTTAAAATCTTACCGTACATAAGGACCATCGGACGAACGAACTACATGACCGATATCCTGTGAAGCTCGTCGCGACCTGATTAGAAAGTGGTAAAAAAAAAGACAAACTTAAAAACAAAGCGAAAGAAAATCACATGCAGAACAAAATTAAAAAAAATATATAAACAAATCGATAAATAAATATGAATAGCTTATTCGTTCAGTGTGAATCTATGTCGCGGTTCGATCACTCGTCCTGTTTGCGTGCGTTTTACTGAAACGTGTAATATATGTTGATTTAGTTCATAACCAATGGACGGTTCGACGCCGAAGGTTTATTTTAATAGCTGTTAGACTGTCACGTGGCGGATCGAACGTACTGCATACACATAATAGAAGTGTATGCAATGTTATGTAGTCAACATTCACACTATCAGCTGCTGTTTAACGCACTCAATGCAAGAGAAAATAGTATCAGTGCAAATAGAATGCATGCACGTTGCGTAGGTCGAGATCTTGAACGATTGAATTGCGCACACAAACGCAAACAGCGACAAAATGAATCTACTGAACACGCTCAGTAGATGATTTTGTGTTCAGTGGGTCCATCGAGTGTTCATTTGCAAGCACGCCAATAAAAATCCCCTCGATCAGCACTTGGGAATTTCGACAGAGACTAGAACCGAATGCACAGAAGCAGAGACAAGTACTGGTATAAAAAATTGCCATGTCCGAGACACGAACAGCTGTTGACTGCGTTTTTTGAAATTAGAGAAATGTAATATATCAATTGAATGGATTTGTGTCTCTAAAATCTGTTAAATTCAATACTTTTCCATTGTGATTTGTCTTTTCTACATCGACTATCTGGTTGTTTTATTGATTCAGAACTAATTTTATACATAGAATATAATAATCAGCTAGTCAATAATGAAATATCGAATTGAAAAAAACTGTTCACACTGGTTACTGTGTCTCAAGTCTTAATAATGACAGACTACACAGACAGAGAGAATGGTAATTGTCTTCTTTTAGAATCGTATGGTCTCGAACAAGTATACTTTCAAATAATTCGACGATAGCCCTAATCAATCACTCTAGCTTTCGTATGGAAGTGCTGAAAATGCAAAACTGTACGAACAGTTCATTGGGTCGGTGTATAAGAGACAATCACTGACTGTTCAAATCTTATTTCCAAATCGAAACAGTCACGTTTGGCAATAGAGATCGAACGAGAGACTGGCTTTCGTGCAATTGGCCGATAAAAAATATACCCACCGTGCACAAACATTGACGAGACTGAAGAGCAAACATGGTGTGAAACCGCCGTCGTCGGTGGAGAGGAACAAATGCGGATTAATCGCGACGAGCTGTTTGTGCAAATATTTGACAAAAAAAAAAAAAATAAATAAATCTATAAATACATAAAAACGACGGAGCGAGTGTACGCGTACAGAATTCGAAATCTATTTTTTTTTTTCATTTCTGAAGTGGGCTCGAACGTTCCATTAGTCGCTTTCCGCAAATAAATTGTTATGATAACAACACAGTCACTCTTAATGTTCAAAACATTTCTGTATGTCAAATGATAAAAATAAACTTTATGAGCTCTGTCAGCTGTACGGAGCGCATACAATGTATTCATTGAAAAAATATGTTCATTTATATATATATATATATATATATATATATATATATATATATATATATATATATATATATATATATATATAGGTCTCTGTGTGTGTGTTTTTTGGCAGAGAGACGCCCAACGTCAAGGTGACCCGCTATGCGACGCGAATTTTTATTTAAATCGTACAGTCAGTGTGCACAACAACAATTCTAGTTGTGAATTTAATGTTTTATTGTCGAATTATGTGTGTGTCCGTATGTAGTTCAACCGCCACAAGATTATTTATTCCGCTTGGCAGAGGCGTCCGCAGCAGCCGTGGAAAATTTAAGACAATTTTGGCACTACACACACACCCACACACACTATATATATATATATATATATATATATATATAAGGTATTTTGAATTATCAAATTATTTATAATTTTGTCACTGACAATGACATCATCACACCCTAATTTATATCCTCGTCACTTAATTATTTCGGTATGTAGTGTAAAGAAAATATTAGAGGTACCGGAAAGCTTTTTTGTTTTTTGTTTTTTTTTTATGTATGAAAATAAGAACCAATTAAGAGGAAAAATTTGCATTCTATCGAATAACATGGTTTCCATCATTATCTATCACACTCTTCCATCTATCAGGAAGAGAAAATATTCCTGTTTTATAAAATTTCATGTTCCTTAATTTTTATTCATTCTGTTCTACGATTTCACAAATGAATTCCTTTCCATCCTACAAACAACAACACTTTATTCTGATCAAGAATGTTCAGTAAATCCTTACAGATCGTTTTTGATTGTCGTTTATACACATTTGTATGGATCATATCACCTTCAAAGCGTCAATACTTACTGGACATAAACTGAAAACTTAATATTTTGAAAACAGCGCGTCAGAAACTGTTTTATTTTCTACACAGACTTGATTCTTTTCGTTTTCGTTAAAAATCAGTCCTTTTTTGGCTCATATCCAGATCACTGTTCGATTCTTTCACAAGACTATCTAATTTTCGTATCATGCATGTCTGATACAATCAAATATACTTTATATTTCATACACTCAAACATTTCTGATAAATTGATAAAAAAATGATACAACGGATTAAATCATTTCTCTAGTTTGAGTCAACAATACTACCTGGCAACAATTCTATGTATGTATGTATGTATGTATGTGTATGTATATATATATATATATATATATCTGTATATAGATAAGTATATGGAGAGAGAGAGAAAGAGAGATGTTTATGTCTGTATGTAAAAATAAAATTTGCTAGTGCGGTATTTATACCCAGTCATTATTTTACATGTTTTCAGCAATGAAAATACACGTATAAACATAAACTGAATATACATGCAGTACAAAATATGAAGAAAAACAAATCAACAAAACATGTCACTTTTAAAAACAGTACAGCAATGTTTTCACTGGACCCGTTCCAACAGAAAACGTGGGTATACTGTGAAAGTGGTGCTCTTTATTTGTAGAAAAATTTATATGTTGCGCGACCGTTCTGTAATTCGAGACGTTTTCGAAAACAGGACACAACTCAATGTTTTATATAAAATTGAACGAATTCCTGTCCGCTTTCATACGGGCGGGGAGTGTATCTGGTATCTGAATATGAAAATCTGGCGATTAAATCGATTCTGATAAGATGACGTTTGAAATCACTGTTTTTGAAACCGTTATATTAGATGTAAAAACGATCGATCGAACGGACAAGAAGTAGACTAGAACTCTCTTGAAATTACATATATTTTTTAAGAGAGCTGGAGAAATTAGTGACGACGTATTGAAAAAAAGTCAATCAAAGAACGACACTTATTGATCTGAAGGTGATCTATAGAAAACCTATTCATTTATCGAAACTAGGAATATATAAATTACTAAACCCCTTCTTCTCCTAACAATACTTTCATATATATATATATATATATATATATATATATATATATATATATATATATATATATATAAAATAAAATTGTTTTCTTGTCAACTCTTCTGCGTTTTACAACTACCTGTCAGCAATCAGAGCGTGCATTTACTTAATTTCAAAGACAGTCTATCGCTGTTTCTCTATTTACCACTGATTTTTTTTTTCATACGAACGATAAAATAAATATACATTCTGCACATATATACACACACACAAGATCGGATTTCATTCTTCCGATATTTTAATAAAAATATTGAAAAAAATGGCACTGTTTAGAAAGATATGTGTGTGTAAATATCTCTGAGTTCAGGTTTTATAAAGTATATGGGTTCGATGTAAATAAAGGAACGAGAACTGGTAACAAGACAACCTGGAAATCCATCTAATTAATAATTAATACAAGACAGAAATTGAATTGTTTATTGTAACAATTGTTTACTTCACGAACACAAATCGTCGACATTAAATCAATTTATTGAACTTGTTATCGTCGTAGCGCTGCAAATATTTTTTTAAAAAAATACTGCAAGTCCGTGTAATCCGTTCGTTTCATCTTTCGCCTTTCAGCCATGCATTAATTATGTTTGTTGCAACAGAAAAAAAATAAAATGTTTTATTATCGTTCCGGACATGCGACGCACGTTGTTGTTTATGCAAAGTGAAATCTTGAACTTAACAGCTCTTGTTTTGAACGCTGCCGAGTTATGTGAGAGGAGGATTATTTTTTGTACGTTTTGCCGGTATTTTTTTTTTTTGTAATGACAAGTTGTACAGTTAAAATAAAAGGTGTTTGTTGTCGAGTGTTGTTTGTGCGATAGGTTGGTGACCGATAGGTCATTAGTCTGGATCAAGATCTACGATTCAGTCTGTCAGTTTGGATTATAACCCTTTGTTGATCGGAATGATTCAAACAGAACAATGTATCAGTTGTTCAAATTAATTCAGCGACTTTAAATTGAATCAATCACAGTTTTGCTTTGAATTAAAGTATTTTCTCATCGTTTCAGGATCTTCAAGTGCGAACCTTAACGTTTAAGAACGATAAATTTGGTCAAGCAGTTATCGTAACCTCACGAAATAGTAGTGAAAAAGATGGCATCTGAAAAGCAGCATATTAGCCGTTGCATGCTTAACGCAACCCAATTGAAAATAAATGATTTCGAAGCTGCGGGGATGATTCGTTCAGCTTTGGGGGAAAGTTAATGCACTGACGACCTCATCTTTAAATATTAATCTAATGCTGAAAATTTCAACATTAATGGGTTCTCTCATTTATTATTCATATTCTTTGAATGCGACCGATGAAAAGAAACCGATCTGGATCTTTTTTTACATCGACGTCAGTGTACATGTACTGAGAAACGTATAGAGCATTTCACAAATCTGCGTCATACAAAAATTGTCTGCGTTCAGGTGTGTACAATGCACACACGTGTACGTGAGCTCCTGCACGCATCGATTACAACAAGTCTTCAGTCGCATAATAGGAAATGTGGAGATTCCAGTCCGGTCTATTCGTCAGAATCAACGGCTGTTGCAGCCTTGATGAGCGACATAAAAGACTTTCATTTACAAATATCTATAGTAGATAGACACACACACGCACACACACATATTTGTGTTTGTGTGACAATCAAAACACACGGTCCTCCTCCTCTGCGCGACACGTGTGATGTCTTCACGTCAATCAATTGAAAGCGATCACAGTAGAATGCAGGATGAATGAACTTCGAAACGTTTTATGTATGTGTTTTGTATACGAGTACTTTATTATTATTATCATTATTATTATATTTTTATATTATTGTGTGTGTGTGTGTGTGATGAAAGAGACGCTCGTTCCGCTGCACATTTCTCAATTCTTGTACGCAACAGCGTGTATTCCGTTTGAAAATATTTCAATGGAATCAACGTTGAAATAATTGCACACGATGATTCATTTCAGTCACGTACAAATTAACAGTATTGTAAAGAAAATGATTGGCTGTACGGAATTTCATCCACCAGACTGTTTTCAATTAGCCGCGCGGACAGACTTGCTGATTTGTTTGTTTCGAGTGGACTCTATTCGAAATACACGGTTTGAAAAATAAAAAAAAAATAAGCGAATCCATTGTCCGTCCCACAAACCCATCCTGATGGAGGGAATGTTGTTCTAACTGTTGATCCAGAAGAATTCAGACTGATTGTTTTTTATGCTTGAACTATGATAAGTTTATCAACAAGGCGTGTAATATGTTTCATATATTTGTACCTGGATTTCAAGTCATGCTTCTTGTCTGTGAGGTCTTGATTTGATCTTTTTTCTTCCATCGACATCTTCAGGTATATAAACAGAGTATTTACTTGAAGATAAATGAAATCAGTAGTGGAAGCAAAAGGTCAAACAGTGACATTGACGACAAGAAACATACATTTAATGTCAAGATGATATCCGATCCTAATAGAACACTTATAAGGCTAAAAAAATTAAGAAATTATAATATATCAAAAAATCAGACGTCCGATTACCATCTTGTCAAGTCAATACAACATTTTTTAGATGTTATGAAGATGTTAAAAATGAACTAGATGACTAATTCAAAGGTTTCTAATTTTTAAGAAAGAGGAATTAAAATGTTGACTGAGAGATAGAGGAAGATTGTCTTAAACAATGCGAATTATATTTAAAATTCATTTTTAATAAATAAAATTGTTGTTGATATTTACTTCTTTCATTAAAAAAAAAGACATTCTTTTCGGCACATCTAATATATATATATATATATATATATATATATATATATATATATATATATACATATACATATACACACACACTACACCCTTCAAAAGAAAAAAAAGCGAGTAATTCTGTGTTATTTGGTATTAACTATTGTTTTTTACTGAATGTGTTCGTTTAGAAAAGTAGTTATTTGCAAAAAAATCTATTCATGTTTCTATTAGGAAACTGTTTTTTGTCGTTTGAATGATACATTTCCAAACATGTAATTGAAAACGTCACAAGAGATTAACGCTGAGTGTTGATTGATCGATCAAAAAAAAAGGATAATCGGTTGAAAAAACCTGTATGCTGTACACACACGTCCGAGTGTGCAGGTAATTACAACAATTCTAAATCATTAAGCAGCTAGTTCAATAAACTGTCTCTTCTATTTATAGAAAATAATAATATATAAATATAAATGTGCCCGACAGTCAGTCAGTCATGGCGCACACACACACACACGTGTCACGTTTCAGATAATCATTTTTTTTTTCAGATTTGTTTCTCTCGCACCATTTATCAAATCTGGTGCAACGGGTCTGTTGCGTTAATCTTTCACTTGTGCCACTCGCACCTACACACACACATACATTTAATGAATTCGATTTGGTCTCGTGCCGGTTTCATACAAGTGAAATAAAAATGTAATACAGATTGAGAAATGCAATTATTGCCACGTTCAAATTCGGTTTCATGTATACATATAGACATAATTACGCATTTCTTAAACCTCGTCTCGCAGACGTGCCCGTTTCATGGTTAAATAATCATGTGAGAGATTTACTAATCATAAATTATTACACGCACACACACACGACATGCCTCCATAATACAATGTAAATGTTTAATTAACGAACAATGGGATCGAGTTTTGTTTTCTGTGTACACACATTGTCTCTCTTTTCGAATTCAATGTCTGTCAAAATGTGCCGTGCAGACTGGAGATAGAAGCCTCTCGACCGTCAATCGAAAGAACGGCCTATGTGGATTTCGAAAATTGTAAAATGATCGATTGATAAGTGAGATAAGTCGATTTTTGCACGAGAGAAAGTTTGAGGCACAACAAGACTTCATTACGATCATTATCGACGTTTAATTATGCATTAAAATAGTGTATCATGGCTTGTCGGTTTGGAGATGATGGATCGTCATCGAAATGCGCTTAGGAAACAATCAAATAATGATTTATTGAAAGTTTTTCAACGAGAAAAAAATGTGAAATTTGCGGATTGAATACGCGATTTGTGAGAGCAGTCTATTATTAGTTGTACAAATTAATTCGGTGATGATACAGTGTTGCTGGAGGAAATCGAAACAAATCCAGAATTAACAGTTCAAGAATTGTCTAATAGACTTCAGTGCCCCTGATCAGCAGTATAAGAACATGTGAAAAAAATTGAAAAGGTCTGGACAGAAGGTGAATATTAGTGGGAAATCTTCACACGAGACATCCGTCACTGGCCACGCACCTAGAGCCATTTTTCAACAGCGGCTCTCTGCTATAAACAGTGTTATAACTCTATGATTGATTCAATTTAAAGGCACGGAATTAATTTCAACACCTAACAGTTTGTCGATAGAATGAAGAGTTGATTTGTGAAAGCAGTCTACTAGAATCCGTCCCATTCATCTGAACGTGTGATGTTAAAATCGAGCGCAGAGAAAAATATCGCTGAAGAGAAAAAATAAAACACTCTCATCAAGGCTCTCTCGGTCGGCACGTCGTCGAGTCTGATGCATTCTCTGATTATGAATATTTATACGTGTGACGTTTATAGATCAATTTGCAATAAACGCAGCGTTAAACAAATATAGATTCGTCCTTGTAAACATCTTAAAGGTTGCCTTACGACAGCCGTGTGACATAAATATGCCAGTTATTTAAAACGAACACACAACTCGTACGACGACTATAAACGATAATTATCAGTAAACACCTATTATTTGGTTCAATGCGAGCGCGGTCGAAGCGCACACTTGAACAATTAAATATATACATGCACGAACATTATCAGTACTGTGTTTTATTCAGTCGCTGATTTGTGTGAAGTAACGATTATGTATCATAAAAAGATTTGTAAACAATACATTGTTGTGTACGAAACGATTGCAAATTTAACATAATCTCTAGTTTATTGCACGAGAGTCGTTGAAAATTCGACACAAATTACACAACAGGACATTACTGTGTCTTGATATGAACTATCAGTCTCTTTCCACAATACCATCAATATTGCAGTTCGAATTTTATGAATATCATAGAAAGAATGACGAAATTCGTGAAGAATATTATACGAGATAGAATCGGTGTTCAATCAAATCTTTTAGGTGGGCGGAATCCAGAATTCTATCTCGTAGGAATAAACAAACTTGTTTCCCGCCAGGAAAAATGTATGCAGGCCAATGGTCATCATTTCAATTAATGAATATAATTTTTAACTGTGATATGTGCATCTTCATACACGATACGTAAAAACCGCAATTATTTTTGCACCAACCAAATAGAACGTGATGTGTTTACCATAAATTTGTTTAACTCAGAGATATTTGAACGAAACAGTTCGGGGAAAAGATAAAAAATGTTCGAATCACAGTCCCATTCAGAGAAAAAAACATCTGGTGTTCATTCAGTATAAACAATTTTGTGGTGAACTGCACAGCATCGACCGACATCTCACTTAAAACGTCAAACGAAACTATAAAATCTTCAAGATATTTCAATCGATCGAAAGCATACACAAACAGTATCTGCTGCTGGAAGGCGTTGTATCATAAACAAAATAGTAAAGAGATCCGGTACGAGGCTCATCAAAGCTCTCCCGAACAGATACACGCGACTCCGCTAAAATATTATAAACTTCTTGTAAGTTTATAGCAGGTTTAATAAACTGTTCGTGAACGGTTTTTTTTTCTTTTAGCAAATTTCTAAAGCAAACGATTATTTTATAAACAAGAGGCCGTTATGAATATCCGTCGCCTGTCATTTCATCGCCAAACATTCCGTCGACGTTGAAATGTTTATCCGCGTGGGCGTCTGAAGTCTTCTTCAGCACGATGTCTTTTTCATTCTAGAATCAGGCAGTGCATACGTGTAATGCCTCTATCTTCTTCGATTCGGTGAACGCACACAGAAGTGTGCATTAATTCATACATGCGAACAGACTGAGTTATGTGTATGCGCACACAGGATTATTAGATAAAAAAATATGAAATGTTTTCGTAGACATTTTATTTTCGGATGATTGGAAAATAAACCATTCTGTGTAAATATTTAATCGGCGACGTTGAACATCGTTTACACGAACGCGAATGTGTTTACACAATGAACAGATTTTATAGAGATACTCCTCGGGGCACTTTTTTTCACACACACACATACACTGTTTATAAGGAAAATCTGCGAAATTCGTGTACTCTTCGTTATTTATATATTTCTATAGAATTATGTAATTCGTTCGCGTGGGTGGTAGACCGCCAGACTAGAACATCACATCCACCATGCTTAACAGCAGAACACACATTTTTAGTTTTCAGCTCTTCGTTTTTATTCGTACGTACCATAACCTTTCCATCAGAGCCAGAAACATTAAATTTCGACTCATCAGTGTACAGAACTGATTTGCAAAATCGCGGAGGCTTATTGACATGTGCCTTTGCAAATTCTAATCTTAGTATTTTATCTTTCTCACTGATGTTAGGCTTTTTCCTAGGTAACCGTCCTTTAAATCCAGCTTTGTGTAATACATTTCTCACTGTTTCGGATACAATTTCTATTTTATATTCATTTTTCAGCATGTTTGTAAGCTCAGGTGCACTTGTTTTGGGAATTTCATGTATAGTTTTCTGAGAATAGCTCGTCTAATTTTCTTGGTCGACCAGAACGAGGTCTATTTTCAATTGTTTTTAGTTTTTTATGTTTATTTTCTATATATTGCACTGTTGCATGTGACTTTTTGATAGTTTTTTGCTATCTGCCTCAAAGATTGTTCTTCTTATCTAAAACTAATAATTAATTCACGAATTGACAAAGGTATTTCAATTTAAATGCCTATATATTTCAACCACATTAAGCGAAACTAAACTGGAAACTGCTGATACCCTTTAGCACACTAACAACCGAACAAGTACCAGTAAAATGGGGTCTTCCTCGACGATATATGGAAACTCTTACTTAGTATTTTTTAACATAACATTAATTTTTAAATAACATATAAAAATGGTCAATTTCATGGTGGTAGATTAAAGATACTATTTAGGTTACAATCAACCATAACAGTAAGAAGTGAGGATCCTTATATGATCTCTCTATGCCTTTTGAAACACGCATTCAGTTATAAAACTCGGACATTACTGAAAAAGTTAATAAGCATTTATTTAAAAAAAAAAACAGAACTGTTTGAATACCAGTGCAATACAAACTTTGAGTGTGAACAGCACAGACTGGAAACACTTGGTAGAAACTTTCTGACTCCCTTGTAGATTTATAGGACATTGATATTAAACGTTTCAGTTGAAATCGATTTTTGTTTAATCGAAAAACCAACTAATTTAGTTGTCAAGTCGAATAAAAAGATATCAGTCATTATATAATCAAATAAATAATAAAGTTGATCGAATTCATTACAAGTGAAAGTACAGACATTTTGTTTCAGTTAAATAATTAAAATATTTACTAGTTTCCTAAAATGAAAAATATTAATATGACAAAAGTATGAAATTATTTGCTGTTTCATTCGAGATATTCTTATCAAAAGACACTTGAACGAAAATATCGAAACTTCTAGTAATTTTCTTATCTTTTTGTTAAGATTTTTTTATTTATTCACATTATATATATATATATATATATATATATATATATATATATATATATATATATATATGTATGTATAATCGTGCAATAACAAACAAGGAGAGCAATAAATAATCTGCGTCATTACGCAAACTTCTGTAACTTTATCTTGCAGCAAGCGACTTTCAAACAACTGGAGATTTGAAACAAGGATTAACTGATGAGTGATTTACAGCCTAAAGTTTTATTGGTTTTGCTTTTGTCCTGTGTTCTGGATTTAAATGCATTTTCAAAATGCGAGAGTGGGAATTTCTGAATGAATTCTCGGCCGTGTGTTTGTTTGAACGGCGTTTGGAATTTTATAAAAATAAATACACAACGCAGCCGTGACTTTGAAATGTCCAGAACGGTTCTGTTCAATCGTTGAGTTTCAATTAATAAAAATGAGCGTGTTATTCTATAACATAGATTCACAAAATCACTAATATAATATTTATTGAATCCATCATAAATTTATACAAACGAATCGAATCACTTCTTTCGAAAAGCGATTATGAACATTTCGACGTAGGTGTCACTGCATCGAATCCGTCTGATTCTTATCTATAATTTATGGATTATCGTACGTGCGTCACAGTTGTGATTTTCAACAATCGCTCTGTCTCTTTGTCAACGAGTCGCCGTGTACCATTGACAAATCTGTTTGTCATGTCGGTCGTACGAGACGAGGCTACACGGACACAAATATTTGTTTGGTACTTTCTAAGAAGGCTCGAGATTATTTGGGTGTCGATAAGGTCACAGACTTATTAACAGACGAGTTAACAGTGTCAAGAAAGTGGTGTACACCTCTGTACGCTTGCAGAGTTCGTCGAATGATCTGTTGAAAGTCGAGTTTAGTCAAAAATTCCAGTTGCACTATCAAATCTGAGGAGAAAATAAAACTGGTCGGCGTGAAGCTGCTTCTCAGCATCAAAAAAAGCCACTTCCGGCCTACTACTATCCTAATGTAAACCAGCCCTTAGTACTCTACATTCTCTATCCCAAAGTGTTTACATTATGCTAGTAACGGGATAGTACGCACTCTACCGTTTCTTATCCTAACGTAAACCATGCCTTACTACCGTCATCACGACCATTTTGGGAATTCTTTGACCCTCCCTCACAAGTTAAAACGCAGCACCGTTGATTTGTTTGTTATTAACACGGTTAAACTGATTAAAAAGTATACTTTTTCATATAATTTCCCTACATTGATTTATTGTTAAGTCTATCAAATACATATATATATATATATATATATATATATATATATATATATGTATATATATACGGCACAACTGTTTAAAAATCAGAGTGATAGATATTACAATTCTTGATAAAATATCCTGTCAAGACGTTTTAGAATCTATCTGAATCCCACGTGCACCTCTATGACTTGTATATCAAACGTTTTTACTTGAAACTGTTTGTACAAATGAGACGTAATAGCAATTATCTAATCATATGTTGAAATTAACACAGGACTAATCGTTGATAATACAAACAATCGTTTTTTTTTTTCATAAATATGTAACACTATTAAATCAGTGTCGCATCACATGTTATGAATAATTGCCTTTTTTTATTGAAGGCCATCAGATATTTTCATAAATTGAGTACTAACCTTTAATCAATTAAGTTCTGTTGATTTATAATTTAATAAATCTGATTTATCATGCACACACACTCATACACAAATATTATGTGTATATTAATTAGAATGTGTGCATATATTAATTAGAATACATTCGAATTTTCTCTCTAAAGAAACAGACAGTTTCTGCGACTCGAATGCATTCGTTTTATCTAAAATACAAATATTTACAACGCTCTGACTAGAAAATTGTGTCAAGGTGTGAAAGTGTACGACATTTGACCTAGTCTAACCCTAACAGTTTTTTTTTTTTTAAAATAATAACATAAATAACGAATATATTGAAACGAATGATACCAGGAAGAAAACACCGATTGATATTTATTCTAATTTACATAGCTCGCGAGTCGTACGAGCAACAAATGTCAATGGCACGGCGCTGAATGTGTGTGTGTGTGTGTGTTATCAGCGATTGAGAAAAATCTGTGCCGTCCATTAATCAAACGGGTCTCTGTTCTGTACAAACGTTTTAACGTATAAACGAACAGCTACTGAAATTCAAGGCGGATAAGAACAACTGACCATGTACATTAAAATATCGAATGTCTTGTCGAATATCGTGGATTGTCAATTTCGAACACAACCTTACTGAATGTCTGCAATCATTCATGTTTCGACATAGAAAGGTTATTTACATAATTGAATAACTGAACAAATGAAATAAATTAATGTACAAAAGAGTCGGAGTGGCCGTTCGACGCAGTGGATTCGTTCGAGGTGTTCCAGTGATTATCTCATTTTTTTCCCCCCGCAGAAAACCAACAGTGAAGACATCGGTGTCTGATCTCTTGATGCTGCTACGTGTACAAATTGAATTAATTCAATTAAAAGCTTCTGTTTAAATTATTAAATTATTTACATTTTGCAATGACTGACAGTACACGCCCGTTCGGTACAAAAACGTTCAATACCTCAATGCACGTGGATTAATTCGGAAGATTTATTTTTGTTAATAAAAACAAACACTGAACTGCAAACAATTAAAGTTATATAACTCGAGAACAATATCTCAAATCCGCCGTAATGTTCTACCGATTATAATAAGTGTGTCATTATTTTATTAACAATGTAATTGGAACAGAGGTGTAATTGTTCCACAATGTCATGTTATTAGCTGTTTTTCTTAAAGAAAAAAATAATATATGAACGTATCTATGTGCTATATATATATACACATATATATCTTCATTTCAACCGTTCCAACAACTGGTATATTAATGGACGTAGACAACAGATCAGTTTATTGATTTTAAACAAGACGGACGGAATTCCAATCAATAAAAAGAACGTACTGTCGTTTCATATTAAGACCAATTGACACTATTTGATCAATGCGATTCGATCAGCAGACATCATATTCACTGTCAATACTTTCAATGAACGCAATTGTCCTCAATTCTTCAGTTCAACTAGTTTCCGCTTACTCGTCTGTCATTCCCACTCGTACAGATTCTACAAATCTAGCATTATTCGTCACAATTTCTGTTATCGAGCATAAGAGAAAAATATACAGATCAAGTTTGGTACGAAAATTACAAAAAAGGAGACGGAAAATTCTATACTTAATTTTGTATCGGTTTTGAAAAAAAAGTGGACTGAATCAAACCCGAATCAAAACTGAATCATCACTCTCGGGAGAGGTCAAATCATTATTAATTATTAATAACAAAAATAAAGATGAATCTTCTTAATAAAAAAAATACAGTTCATCTATTTTTAATTAGAATGAACATTTTGATACGCTGGTAATTCGACAAAAACGTACAATTATCATTCGATATATGTGTGAAGGGAAACTGTCACGTTATTTGACATAATTGTTCAACTTAAAAAAATCATTTTTATCATTGAAAATAGTTTTGTCCGCCTGATGTTGCGTTTCGGGCCAGTGTGCGCCGTTCCGATGTCTCGAGCAGGTCTAGGTCCCGTTTTTATTGATGATTAGGGTTTCGGCGAAGGGGCCAGTGGTTCAGTGACGTTTACACACGTTCACGGTTCATTAAAATCGGTGGTCCGGTTCTCAAACCCGTCCTTGTATTGTATCGAATTCACGGCGCAATGTCGACGTTCTTCTGCACGAACATATGAATATCATTTCAGATCGGAAAACACTGATAAGAGCACACGATCCGTCTGTGAATGTAATTATTTGCAGTGAAAATAATGTCGACCGATCGTACATCCAGATTTTGCACGGTGCAACGACCCGTCGGTTCGTCGCCGTTTGTTGAACGATCAGAGGTGCTCGTTAAGCGGAACGCGCTCGCCGTCGCGCCGCCATGCGGTCTCTGTGGCCAGAGTGCCGGGGTCCGACGATCGTGCGAACCGCCGATTACACAATAAACAAGTTTAAACAGTTACACCGACGTTTATCTGTCCGCTGTGTGTGTATGAGTATCGCGGAGACGCTGTAATAACAGCCAGAATTAGAATCTGTGTTCGGGGACCTCGAACGGACGTCCGATCCGACGCAGATTTTATCTGGCAAGACGTTACTGCGCTCGAAACGTTTTATAACCGGACTGGTGTTTTCAGCACGTTCTCTTAATGGTTCTAAAAACATTAACTGAAACTGATTTCGGTCTTTATAAAGTGAATCTATTCTTTATCTTGACCTGTGCTCTGCAATCGCAATCTTTTTATCGGCGACACAAAATGCATCCACAAACACATCCATAAATACACGTGACAATCAACGAGTAGTCAAATCGATCACATCAAAAATCAACGGCAAGTGGAAGCATATTCTAGACGACGTCAGAACAAATACATTTTTTGAATTTACATTGTCTTTTTTTCCGGAAAACCTAGACACGGCCACTGACGAATATCAAAAAACTAGGCACTTCTAACAGAGTAGCAAGATGTCTGTCATGGACAAGAAGTATCAAGGCGTTTGTGTAAGTCTAAGTACGCTGGCTGATTACTGAAAAGGCTCAGACATTCCACATGTTGTAGGCCTTCTATTATAGGAAATCAACACGGATCGCATTTTAATTAGTGTGATAATTATATCGAATCGTTTGAAAACATATTTTTTCAAATATAAACTTAATGAGTTGAGACGGTAATTAAGACCTGGGGATACATATTCGACTTCAGTATAGAAATCGTTATAAATATCCGATAGAAAAATGTATTTTTTTTTGATTACTCAGTGTTATTGATTTAACTGTAGACCAACAAGTCAATACATCTATTTCTCCTTCAAGACAGAACTCGAAATACATTAATATGACACACTGGCAATTTCGAATGTTGGAGTCAAGGTCTCACGTATGAATAACGGTTTTGAAAACACTTCACACTAACCTACATTCGTCAAACAAAACATATGGAAAACTAGCATTGATCTCCTTTACAGGAAACAAAAAATTATTTTCAACAACTCTGCATCCACTTACTCCAAATATTCTACAAAACAGTGTTCGGATTCCGTACAACATCTCTATTTCTTTAAGAGTGCATGAAGGTTAAAAAAGGCTGGATGTTATAAAAACGTATATTGAACGGTAAACAGCTTGTGTGTGCAAGTTTGAAAAAAATCGTACAAAAAATATAAACAACACTATTTGTAATATATTCATGGCAGGTAAGTATGAGAAATTTAATAGATTCAATGAATATTAAACTACTTAAATGATATATGAATCGAATGAAAAAAAATAATTATTCATATACATCAATCACTGCAATATATATATATATATATATATATATATATATAAACTGGTTAATAAATTTAGATGAACTCTAGAATCTATAAAGTAAAAAAAAAACTCTGGCGAGAAAATCGTATTAAAACGATTTATGAGCTTGAAATAAACTACTTAAACTTTTTCTACACACAAGCATTTCTAGTATTCAGTAAGTTTTATTATTTATAAATTTAATTATATTTTTTTAAACTCTATTACTGACAAAATAAGACAATATACTTATTTATTTCAGACATAGAAGCTTGAGCGTTGGATCATTCATTATTGGTTTCAATTTTCTTTATGAGATTTTAAGACCTTCAGAATATAAAAAATAACTAACTAGTAATTTTTGTAAAATAGTCAAGTGATTCAACACGAAATTGCGCAATGGAGATAACAAATGCAGAACTATAAAAACTGACATACGAAATAAAACAATTAATAATAATAAAAAAAACACACAGCTGAAGAAATAGAATACAGATATTAGATTGAATCGACGTCCCCATATTTTCATTAAATATTTCACAGCGCACAGGTGTGAGTAGTAATTAACGTTTCATTAACATATATATTTTCAATAAAGACAACGTTTAAACGAACAGCACAGAGAGGAAAACATCAGAAGGATCCGTGTACGAGTTAACGCACATACCGGAATAAATATCCTCATTATCATTTTTATTGCAAATATTCGGTGTTTTTTTCCTTCTTGGACAGAACGTGTTTGAAGGTCGCTTTTCGTTCACGAATCCGCGAAGAATCGCAAATAATGAATATATTATTTACATAATGTATGCGTCTGCTGTGTGTACAGAGGATACAAAATCCGGATAATATATAATTGTTCCTAGAGTTATTGCTGTATAAACAAATTTAGAAGTTGATGTTGGTACAAGACAAGTGAGCGTACGTGGACACATTTTAACAGCCATTAATATGCACAGGTTAGACGAGCAAATGAATGGGCACATGCTATGAATTATGCATTAATTGCTTTACTGAATTATGGTTGACTCACTGGTACACAGCGCGGTTTTCAGATAAGGCAAGAAGTTGGAATTGTGTTCAATGCGTGTACGGATTTGGTCGTAGGAACGGACAAACTTACATCACTCCAATGTTGCTTAACCTCTTAACTCGAGATAAACGCTTAAGGGGTTAATTAGTCAATTAAATCTTTCCACCAGTGAGTTTATTCCCTCAATGATAAATAGTTTTTTTTTAAAAAAAATATCTTGCAAGACGGATTAGATGCGAACTAGAGTGTCTTTTTTTTAAGAAACATTCCGCAAGAATATCTTATCTAGTGTTCAATATTTGTACTTGATATCAATAAATGTGGTGGATATTTATTTAAGAGATGTCGACCGGTCGAACTTGGACATAGGAGATATTATTCAAGAACACGAAATGATGAGAAACGATTTTTCCTGGATAGACACATCACAGGCGAAGAAAAGCTGTTCAATCAGATAATTTATTCACATTTAAAAATCGCAATCGGTTCATTCTTGTACCTGCTTATAGCGTACTCAATCGTTACTATAACTGGAATCATTTATGCGTTGTGAAAAAGCGGATATTGCCAAACTGATGTCGATTTCTTTTCCAAATTTATATACACGGACTGTACTTTATATACAACACGAACGGACGATGAAGTCAGAGTCGTTACGATCGAACGACACGTGCACTCCACACATCATTCATCAATCTGACTCGTGCGTTTTGTATTTGACTACGTTTTCATACTCGATACATCTTTGAATAACTCCATTTCTATTTTAATTGATCTGAAATGTACATTTAACGATCAGCTTCCGTTCATGTGATCGTTTTCGAACACACAGCCAGACACGTTATTTATGTACAGAAACATCAATAATCTAATAATCGACCCTCGAACTGCGCTCTCGTTTCTAATTAAAACAGCGCATTTGACAAGAATTAAACGGAGTCAATTAATAAGGATGTAATTTAGACAGCAAACTTCCTTACTGTTCACGTTTTAATAGTCATAATGTATAAACATTTTTTTATTTGAAGAGTATGAACATAAATCACAAGAAAAAAACAACACATGTGTGTGCATTGATTGTAGGTTACTGTAATAAATTAGTAGTTGGTTTATTAATGGTGCTATTTTTGTGTTTATTCTATTGAACGTATAGTAGATTGCAGCGATTTTCTTTTGCTCGACTCGTTATTTACAATTATGGAAGAGAATAAAGATAACTTGTTTTTCTATTTTTAATGTGTATGTAGAGTTTGATTTATAGTTCAGTTGTATTTTTTTAAAAAAAAAGAAATTGAGAATAAGATAGATTGATATTTAAAAATCGAAGCCATTGGGAATAAGAAATTGTTATGTAATTTTTATATGAGGATCCTGCAACGATATTGAAATCTAGCTTGTTTTTCAAAAAGCGCTTGCTTCAGACCGACTTCATCTAAAGCTTGAATATCTGGGAATTCTCGAATATCTGCAAGAATATGTGATAATAACTGAATTTCGGACCCGATTTCTAATCTAAATATTAAATAATTACTAAATTTAATTTGTAACAGTGGACCAATCTTCAAGTAAATATTACACTGTTAATTTTATTGTTTTAAGATCTGATAAACTACTCGCACTGTTTTATTTTGATTTCACTGTTTCATTTCGACTGAATTAGTATTGAAATATTTGTGTCTGAAACAGGGACTCGTACGAAAAAAGCGTGTAGCATAATTGAAAAGTGAACTTTCGATTCAGTCTCGACAGCGTTCTGAATACGAAAAAGTGTACCCTATTAGAAAATCAATAGCGACCGCCTGACAAACTCGATCGGCCAGATTAGAGCTGCACAGTAGAGAAAAAATTGATTTCGGCGTGTTAATTTTTTTTCGGCATGCGGACGGCCAGTGAGTCGACAGAATTAGAATGGCGCATTGCTCATTCAACCCCAGGTCATAGGTCGTCGACCATCGACGTTTGTAACTGTTAAATTCACACAGACTAGGTTTAAAAAGTTTAACCGTATGAATATTCATTGTTTTCTTTTTCTTTTAATAAAAGATGTTTAACTTGGAAAAATCGAATCAGTTTTGTCTGTTGTTTAATAAAACTTGAGGGTTTTTATTGAGAAGATTGCATTTTTACATCTGTTATAAGACGGATACTTATAAATTCTATTTGGTCTTCAGATTTCATATCTGCACCCTGATTCTTGTCATACAATTAAAACAATATTTTTGTAGACCTTTTTAAAACTCTACTAATCATCAAGCACGAAAAACTACTCTAAATCTTGACAGAAACAGAAATCAAATCAACAGAAATTTTGATATGTAAAACAATCAATTAATTTGTGCTACTATGATTCTCTTTCCAGTGAAAGGTTGGAAAGCCTCTAGTGTACAGTCAAAATCCAGATGCAATTCTATCTTTCATAAATGAATTCTTCTCTCTCTAATTAAAAACGTTCAATAAATGATTGATTGATTGATTGTTGCTTGTACGCACTCAAAGCATAGAAAAATCTTCAAAATTGTTTTAAAATCATGAAGAACGACTTAGCATATGACTATGATAATAAAAAAAGTAACTGCTTGTCCAATCTAAATCATAAGTTACAATGAAACCTATCTGGACAAGTCTTATCCATTTACTTATTTTTTTTTCATAAAAGAAAACATACTTTATCGATTATATAATTGATTTAATCCACGTTCTATTTAGAATGTACAATGAAATATATTTGAAATAAAGTAGTGTAACGAGCACATCGTATCAATCAAACAATCGATTCATATTTTATTCCACAATCATAATTTCAAGTACAATTACATCACTGTGCATGGATATTTTTTTCGTCGAATACGAACGACATTTAAAACCAGATAGAACTGGTCACAATAATTCACTTTTTATTAATTACGTTTATTTAATTCACATATATTCACAGTTGATTGATTGTACACACTCGTTTATATACAGATCATAAAAAAAATGTGTTACGAAATGTGTAAGAATTATTTTTTTTTGCTCAAATATTAAGAAAAAAAAAACTGTCTAACCTCGATTTTCATATTCCATGTGTGTTTGTAATTATTCTACCTGAATTTTTATATATATATATATATATATATATATATATAACGGTTATCTCGTTTTAGTATCCATTGTTGACAAGTACATTGACCTATGATTACTTAAATATTCATTTATATATATATATATATATATATATATATATATATATATATAAAGTGTGGGTATTAAAGATTTCTTTTCAAAAAAAGTACGTTAAAAAACAATTAGTTTTTGAAAAGCGTAGCTTAATATTTAAATAGCCTTAATTCGTAATAATGTTTACAGTTCGACATGTGTTTGATATTTAAAATAATTATTATATGGTAGATGAATTTAATGTACTAACCGTATTCTTTTTTATCTAGAAATCCTGTTACAAGTAAAATTCCAGGCCGTTACTTAAACATCTTATGCTAGAGTATGGTTCTAATCTAGGCGTTGTCGCCGGACTGCCTTAAGAATCAATCCTGGTACCAGTGCTATTCAATTACTAAATAAATGATATGTCAACGACGTCAGGAACAATTTCTCCTGACCAATTAAACACTAGCTGATAATTAAAAGAAATTAGAATGAAGAATTGAGGTTAGATGCTGGTAATCTGGGAGAAAGATTCACGAAGGACAGCTGAGGAAAAGAAGAACAGTAATTTCTAAAATCAAAAAAAAAAACTACGGCAGGAAATATCACAGACACAACGATATACACCACAGGACGAAACATCAAAGAAACAAAAGGATTACAGAAGACACTGAGTAAGCAAAATGAATACTCGAAGAGATTGAAAATTAAAGTAAACGAAACCAAGAGAGAAGTAATATTATTCTCAAGTTTTTTTTTCGATAATTTTTTTTTGATACTCTAGTTAATCGATCGAATAAAACTAATACACGGTGTTTATTATCAGACTTTTTATCGTCCATTGTCATCATATTATACAATACTCGAAAATTACTCGACTGTTTATTATTACAATGAAACGTGTACGGTTTTTTTAAGCACCGAACATGCCTGAGAGAATGTCGTATCCAAAACCGTATAAAAAGCATACCCTAGATAGCGGAATGACAAAAACAGATTAGTTTCTGTGTACCATGTAATACACGACTGAAATTAAACACAGTCTCTGAATATATATTTGCAAATGTTGCCGACCGAAACGTGCAGAAACATTTGTGTAGAAAAAAAAAGATCAGCTCGTTGTATTGTCTGCAGGAGTGCTCCAGTTCAGATGACAGTGAGTGCATGTCTAATATTTCTGGTGTGTTAAAATCGAGCTACTTTGAATGTATTATTCGAGATCGGAAGCGAGTGATCAATCGATTAGTAGATGTTCGAACCTAATTCTTCATTTGTATATTTTTAAAAAGTGTGCTATTGAATATAAATCACATTCAGTGCCAAACGTGAACAAATTTCAACATGGTTGAAAAACAAGTCTCGACCTAGCAGCGTCGTCCAGTTATATTAAGGGTACTGGAAAGTATTTTTTTTTTATATTGAAATAAAAACCAATTGAGAGGAAAAATTTATACTTTATTGAAAAATATAGTTTCTATCATTATCTATCACACTCAGGAAGAGAAAGTATTCCTGTTTTGTAGAATTGTTGGTTCTTTTTAGAAAAAAAAATTCAATGTTCTTAAATGGAAATTCTTACCAAATATTTCAATTCAGTTTCAGTGTACAGACATTGTACTATTTAATTGATAGTTTTTTTTTAATGTCTCTCCAGTTTATATAAAAACAAATCAGTTGATGGACGTTAGACAATGCTGTTCTAAAACACAAATATATTCGAAACGGTTTTAAAGAGTATTACACGTCCATTTTTCATATTCGAAATGATAAAAGAGAATTAGCATATCTGCATTAATATCTACTTTAAATTCCAATATGTAAATGTCCTGCTTTGCATGTTTATAGATAGATTTAATGATCATACGTTCATATGATTGATTGGGAACCTTGCATCTGTAAATATAATTCACAACACGAACCAATTTTCAAACAGTGTTTATCGATCGACTAAGAAAGAAAATTTCAAAATAACCATACAAAGCGTTTCTAGAAATTCCAAAATTCCACACCAAAATACCGAATAGACGGTCTAATGAAAAAACATACAAGTGTACCGGACAAAATCACAACACATAAACCGGGTTGAAGTATCCGATCTGATCGAACGGTTTTTTTTTTTTTTTTTTGTTTCGCTCACCTAGCTTTTAGATGATCAGGTACGAAAATGTTCCACCAGGAGGGCCTCTTCTGGCGCGAAGGAGGTTTATCGTTTGTGCCGGTCGTCGTACCGTTCGGAGGCGTTTCCGGCGCAATTACTCCCTTTCTCCGTTTACGTTCCAATTTCGGATGCCACGATTTGCGTCTACCGCGCTGTTTCACCTCTTCGACTAATTGAACGGTGCTGTCTCGACGCGCCTGAATCAATTCCAGTATCAGTTAGTCGGTTGTGGGTGTGTGCGTGCACCGACTCGCACGCTCCCTATACGGAATTTTCATGCACAACTCTTTTTCTTATATGAAACTTAACGTTAAGCTCATATATAATAACTGCCTTATAAACGGTTTCTCTAATGATTTTTTTTTTTTACTCTACGAACTATAAAATTCTCAATGTATGTGGAGTGAAAGAAGAATTGATCTGTGAAAAGGAAATATCTCCTTCCAAATTAAGGGCGTATGTACCTTCTGAACGGTGAAAAAATTCGATTTTTCAAAATTCAGGTCCCTCAAAAATATTCGTACAAAATTTCATTCATAAATTTGTTAAATTGCCAGAACTACAACCAAAAATGTACTGGTGGTCGGGTGCCACCATGCCACTTGTTCATCCCCTGTATAATTTATCTGCATATTTTCATATATATTAATAAACCTTTAGTTCATTTAAAATCGCCTCGTTACTTAAACCCCAATTCCCCGACAAAAATTGAAATTATCACAAGTGTACGGAGACTTTAAAAAATAAATCATCTGTTATCCGAGTATACCGTTCGTCAGACAGAGATTCGACGGTCGATTCCGTATAGAGAACGTGTCAGACGACGGTTCGACACAAACCTGCGGCACACCACCACCGGCCGACTCGCGTCTCGGCGGCGTCACGTTTCCACCCAACGTCGATCCCTCCTCCAAACATTCCAGACTACCGAGCGTCGGTATCGACGACGCACTCCACGGCTTCACATTGCTGATAAGCGTGCCACCGCCAGCGCCATTGTTGTTCGTGCATGTCCGTATAAACAGCTCGGTGTCCATCATCTCGAATGGTGTCGCGTCCAACGATAATATCCGTTAAAATGGACTGTCCTTTATTTATGCGTTTACTCTTTAGTCCGACTGGCACCCCTGTGCAGATCTTCCTTCTTGTTAACACACACGCATAGATCAGTCACGGCGCGTACATTGCGCTCACTTTGGTTTTGTCACTGGTAGTGTTTCAACATTCACTAGATTTATTATAGCACTCGTGTTTGATTTTTAGATCTCTTGTCAAAGTAAAAATAAATACACTCTTTTTTATTATGTAAATATATCGTTTTTGACTAACGTGGCCGCTGTCTGAAATTCAATAAAACTACATATAAAAAAACAGTGGATTTTCTTCCAATATTTGCACCGACTTTTTAACAGCGATGAAATGTCTGTTCGAACCCTGTTACACAATCTCAATAATAGTTTCAAACAATGTACACAATTTACTACACACACACAACAATCTTCAGTGATACATTCGATAAATGTAATATTGATTTATTAATCTCTTCAAAAATTATAAATAATAATGAAAAAATTATAGGAATACTGAATAAGTTCAAACTCTATTTAAAAGAAAAATACCATTCAAACGTTTTAAATAAATCAGATATTCAAAATCTATCGTCCTATAGTTGTATCAAAAAATAAAAAAGTGCCTGCACTGAATCCACGTCCTGAGGACCTTTAAGTGATCAACACTAAAGGGATAATGTAGAGACTTCTATCCAAATAAAGAAATCGCTGTATAAGAATGAAGTTAATTACAGTTGAGTACGTTTCTTAAAAAAATGAGAAAACTCTATTCCGATCATAAATTATTTACAAGACAGTAATTAAATTTTTATAGCCACATTTTTCATGCATTTCTGAAATACCGTCGAATTACAAAAGTGAACGATATTGGAAATCGCGCATTTCGATCTCTTGAATATGAAATAGAAAAAAGTTAGATAAGTATGTATGTGTGTGTGTGTGTGTAAATACATTTATGTACTTTCATTCTTCAACACAAGATACTTTACTTTCTATACACATTTTGTTTCTTATCTACCGTGAAATAATTACACAATATTTGCTAACAATGACTCGAAAATAAAGACACATTAATGTTTGCCTTGTATATATATATATTTTTCTTTCTTTCATTCATTCCTGTCTCTTGAACTTTAATCGAAATGGATTTTTGGAAGTTTCCATTAAAGATAATGGGGTTGCTTTTGTATATATACACACACACACATATATATATATATATATATGTGCTGTAAATACTGTCAAATTTTACAGCGATAAAAACTGTATACACTAATTATTTTCTTTTTAAAAACACATGATTAAATATAAACTGTTCTTTTTTATTAATGTTATTATTAAGATAACAGCAATAAAGTATATAAAAATCACATGGTTCCAGTTTTGTCAACGTATATGTGATTCTTTGTTTATTTTTAAACATTTTTTATTTATTAAAGAAACAGCTATCAAGTTAATAAATTGTTAAACAATTATCTGTTTGTTATTTTCACTAGCAAATAAACTGAATGTAATTAAGTTTTATATCGAAATCATTCAAGTTAGGAAAGACAATGATGATGGGTAGAATTGATGCAGGTCTTAAGATGAAAATTAGTTTCCCACAAGAATCTTTTCGTTTCGTTTCACATACCGGAAAAAAGTGCAAATTTTAATGTTGAAAATCGAAGAGATAAGACACTTGAGAGAGAATAAAACAGGATTTATGGTAGAATCATCGGATCTACTTATACGATTGCACAATCTTTTCATAAAATTGTTAAATATATTCCAAATATTTGTATATAAAATCGGTACCCCGATATCATTCGATTAATAGAGAAGTAAATGTTTCCTTAATCTTTGACAGTCTCTAATATAATATCCACAGTTTACACACAAAAAAAAATCAAATGAACACTTCTTATCACTGATGGCATACTGTTTGTTTGAACTTTGATAATTTCGACTGTCGAAAAGTTTCTTAATGAATAAAACTGACATTCAGTTAGTTTCCACAGACTTATCAGTGACTGTCAAAAGGTTTTATTAAAAAGCGACTCAATATTTCAAAAATCAGTTTTTCTTTTTCAATAAAAAAATAACGATTATAGAAACGAGAAATCGAGTTCATAGACGTGTTCGAAATGTTTTTTTTTTTTCAATAAAAAACGTGTAGGACCAGGAAACGTCGAATCGTATAAATAAAACTATATTTGCATAACGATAGTCAATAAAACAGCATTCCATTCAAATTTCTATTGGAAAAAAATACATATAAATGAAATTCAAGTTCATAAAATGATCTGAAGATCACGGAACACATATTTCTGTGCGGCTGTGTAGAGATATAGAATTTTAATTCTCTCCATAACGCAAATAAATTATTCCTCGTCTCAGAATATGTCTGTTTCGTTACGAGTGTGTTTTATATATAAAAACGTAACACGATTAAAACAAATATTTTACATGTTCAAGGAAGACGATTACTCGGATTTATTTATGACAGAGTTTTATCCATAAGAAACGTATGTGGATGGATATATTTCTCGGGAGATAAAATGTAGGTCACGCGTGCAAATATCGAAAAGGATTCAGACATGTTTGTCAGTCAAGTTCAGTGTTAAAAACGGGCCTGTTGCGAAAGGAAGAAACAGGCGTTGAATAATGATAATTATAAGAATAAATCCACGAGTTATTTTTATATACTGAAACATCAAAGTTTATGATCCTCGAGATCCGATCATGCATACAACTATAACAGTTCTGGCACTGGCACTGGATTCAGTATCATGGTTGAATTATTTTTTTTCCACACACACACCGAATTATACAGAAGTGATTGTTCTGTGATTAATCAAGAATTGAAACGGTCACTTTGATAAAATAATCCAGGTTTTTTTAAACTTTTCCTGAACAAACACACACGAAACAAGAGAAAAGTAGGAAAAATGTAACTTGTAAGTAGATCTATGTACACATTCATTCTTCAACACAAGATATTTTACTTTCTATACAGATTTTGTTTCTTATTCACCGTGAAATAGTTATACAATATTTGTTAGCAATGACGCGAAAATAAATACATATTAATATTTGCTTTTATATATATATTTCTTTCTTTCTTCCATTCCTGTCTCTTGACCTTCAATCGAATTGGATTTTTGGAAGTTTCCATTAAAGATAATCGGGTTGTTTTTGTATACACACACATACTCATTATATATATATATATATATATATATATATATATATATATAATGCTGTGTGTGTGCTATAAATACTGTCAAAATTTACAGCGATAAAAATTGTATACACTAATTATTTTCTTTTCAAAAATACATGATTAAATATAAACTGTTTTTTTTTTTTATTAGTGTTATTATAAAAATAACAGCAAGAAAATATACAAAACTCACATGGTTTCAGTTTCGTCAACGAATATGTGATTCTTTATTTATTTTCGATTTTTGTAAAATTAAAAATTTTTCAAAGAAACAATTAAAAAAAATATATCAATTTGTTATAATTTAACTGAATCTTACAGCAAGTGTATTCGGCGAGTATACTCGTCATCGCCTAGAAATAATTAAGCACAACAGTGCACATTCTCAAAAATAAAACAAAACGCTTAAGCGGTTAAAAAAACAACACTGTATTTGAAAACTCGAGCTATTCGATTAGAAATCCATTCTTTTATAACACAAAGTGTACGTTCAAGGATTCATTTTCGGTCAGACAGTTTCGAAATGGAAATCAAAAAAAGGATAACAAGCTCTCTAGATAAAACGTCTGAAAGTAAAGATGAATCAGCAGGTCGCAATGTGAATAAAACGAATGAAAACACGGTACTTAATGATGTTGTATGTGTGTGTTTTTTTTTTGTACGTTTCGGCCGATTTGCATTTTTATGCTGATGAAAAAACCGCATGCAAGAATAGAATTTTAAAAATAGAACGCACACAATTAAGTACAGCGTTGAACTTGTTATACTGGCACCGAGTCGATTAAAAAGGAGAACCGGTTCGTATTCTTTTCGTTGTAAAAATACACACAAGGTGTTCGTTCATATGCACATTGTATATATATATATATATATATACGATCGCACGTGTTTCAGGTATTGCAACAATCAGCAGAGTAGTTTTTCGTCGTACTACCTCACCATATGTCGATTTGTATTAATTGCAAAGTCGACAGTTTTGTAAATTTTTGCAAAACACAAATCTTCTTCTCTAAAAACAGTTGTGCGGATTCACGAACATATTTTTCATAAACATATATTCCTATCAACAACCGAATGAATATACTATGACATACTGTTTATTTGTGATGTGTCAATGTCTGTTTATGTTGCTAATGGATGGATGGATGGAAGTATGGATGTCGTTACCATATAATGACATTTTTATAATTTGGATTGCACTGTATGACGGAATGTAATTAAGAATGTTAATTATACTTTCATTAGTGTTGCTCAAGCTAATTTCACTCAAACATACATATATATATATATATATATATATATATATATATATATATATATATATATATATATATATTCATACATTCATATAATATCAAATTATTACTAGAAAAATCTCAGATGTATGTTTTCTGTTTTTAAAAATGTGACATAGTAAAAAAAGAAATAACAAAGACAACAGAATAATCTCTGATTGTTTCATTACTGATAAATGAATATAATTGTACTAGAAGATTTAAACATTTATAAAGTGTGGACGATATGGTCTATGAATGAATATAAATTTAAAAAAAAAATGACAAGGTGATAGAAAATCAATAAAACAAATCTTATCATATCTTAAAATAACTGTCAAAATATATTTTTCTTATAAATAATTAATAAGTTTTAATCACTTTTTGTTAATCTAAAAATTAATATATATATATAATACTTAGTTATTAAAATACTCATGATACAAATGTAAACATTTTGAAACGCTCATTTCTTTGAAACTGATTAACTTCTGTAGCTAAACGGTCACGTTTAGGAAAAAAAATCAATAAATAATTTAACGACAAATGAATAACAGACGGTATGAAAGAAACAGTACGTACAAAAATAATCGTTTTAAATGAAAACATGAAACATTCAATTTCGATTCTCATACAAAACAATTTTCAATTACTTATTTACAAACATTTTGAAACATTTCTGATAATGAGCTGATTATGTATCGTGTTTATATGTCGGATCAGAACCTTACAACTAACACTAAATAATAAATATATAATTAAATAAATATTATTCAAATTGTGAACTGAACTTTATCAAATTAGTTAAAAATTCACATAGATATCACGGTTACGTGACTTTATGTACGTTTATGTAAATTTTTATTTAGTGCACGATTTTATAATTCAAACAAATATAAAACATTTTTGTTTTATTTGAAACTGTTTGCAACCGGTATACATTTTCATATCTTAGAACAGAATGTACCGTTAATAAAATTATTTTTAAATATCAGAATTGGTACTCGAAATAAATTATGAAGCTCGGATTCTAAACAGAAAATTTAATCATATTGCGCAATCAGTCTCAATACAATTACTCTACGATTTAAAAGTCTGATATTTAGTACTACTTTTTATCTTTAATTCAATCGGTTTTAATTTATAAAACCACTACGTACTTAAAACTTTATCTATATATATACTCTTACAGATTAATTTAATAAGATGGATCTATAATCAATTAGATTAAAATTGAGAATAATAATACGTGTTTGTCTAACATTCAAGAATTATAACACAAATATGACGACAGAGAAATTTTTGAACCAAACCGTTCACAGTATTTAACGAAGATATATCTGTCAGTTTTATATAAATTAGCGGAATGAATGTACGGTACGTCACATAGAAACACTATCACATCTCTTTATCATGAAATATAGAAAGAGTGAAAAAAAATCACAACTGTGTAACGATATCAAATTAAATTTAACTCACGTCACGTTTCGCTGCCGAGTTTGTGACATCTTCAGGTGAATTGCAATAGAAATAATTTCAGTGCACACATTAACTTTGTAAAATTCGAATATGTTGTTTCAGTAAATAAATAAATAAACATATATATTCGATTCGTTCCTAAGGAAACCTACTAAGCGACTAGATATTTATAGCACATGAGAAAATAATACATACATGACGGAATAAGCGACGAGGATTATAAACATCGGATATTGATGATGTTATTTGATAATCTTTAAGAATGGTTTTATTCATAGTTCCATATTTTATACACAGACATAAACACACACACACACACACATATATATATATATATATATATATATACATATGTATACACACACAACACACATATTTGTGAAGAGTACTAAGTTTTCGACATTTTTCCTAGCAATGAAATGAAGTTAATAGATAAATTGATATCAGATGTAGGTATTCAAGGAGTAAAATCCACAGGAACTTCCGATACAGAAAAGCAGTTATTGTATTGAACTTAAGATCAGATCATTATAATTACCAAACTAAAATAAAAAAACATATTTGTATGAAAAAATATTAATTGTAATAATAACATTTATCTAGTTATCTATGACACACTGAGTATTGTTAGATAAATTTGTAGCGGTAGTAATTTGTTTATTTATTTTTAATTGCAACAATTAGTTTGACAGGCAAACAATGATTATTTTCTGAACGTTATATTTATTATAAAGAAGTGTTTAGTGGGTGGGAGTGTTTAAAAAATATAACAAGCAGCAATTAGTCTAATGGAACTCTTGTGTGCAATTCTAAATTTCTTAGTTAAGTGATATTTTATACGATTAATTTCTGTTATGATTCGTCAATGATTGCTGTGGATTAATGGACTTTTATGTATTATTTTCGTTTTTATAAACAATCAAAATCTTCACGTTTACATAACGTTTCGATTATTTTTGTAATCAAATAATAATAATTAAATGTTTATGCAAACAATTCAAGTTGCAATTAACTGATTGTTGAGTAATTAAAATTATTATATATATATATATATATACAGATAGATAGAAATACAGAATAGGAATTAATTTTAAAAAAATGTTTGTATGTAGTGTTTGAAAAAATATAAAACTGTTTATAAGATTAAATAAGTAATAACTAATTTCAGATTTATATTCAATGTGAAAAATAAGTTTGTATTTATTAACAGTTGCTAAAATCAAGTTTATATGTGGTAAGATACAGGAGAGTTCGAGACTGAAGAGTTTATTTTTTTTTGTATGCTAAAAAATAAATATATACAGAGATTTGTACATATTTATATTTTCTCAGATTGTTGAGAACAGTCACGAATCAGTCAGAGAACAAAAACATCAAAAATTTGAGAATTAGGTGGGTTATAGGGGGTTTCAATTTTCTCAGGACAGCAAACAACATCAATTCGAGAAATATATATATATATATATGTATATAACTACTTTTTTCGATTCTTCTAATTTCAATCAATTATTAGTAACTCTTTTATTCGATTCCATAGAACGACACATTTTTTTGCTCTGTGTCCCAACATAAACAATAAAATAATATTCAAATCATGATTTTAAAATAAAAATTACAACTATAATCCAATATACACTTTTGTAAACATGTCATTTAAGAAACGTATGTGTTTGATTGTAATTACTGACATTTTTAGTATATTTTCAAGAAAATTAGTCCATTTTTTCAGACAGAAGACACCACATACGACATTTTTGAATACTTAAAAAATAAGAACTGAGTTGCAATAATTTTTTAATGATTAATTATAAATAAAGAACAAAAAGATTACAACAATACCATTTTTTAACAAACATTTCTGGCAGTGTTGGTAAATAAATGATTTTTATGTTTTTTTTTTCATATTAGAATGAATTTCTGTATTAACTGGTAGAATATATATATATATATATATATATATACATATATATATATAAACGTATTTCAATTCATAGGATAATATTGAATTCCTTGAAAATTAGAATTAATAAAAAGTATAAAAAATAAAATTGCAAATGATATTACTAGAGCAATTACTCCTAATTTATTAGAAATAGAATGTAAAATAGGACGTTATCCAATTCATATAAGAAGAATTAAAATAACTATAATTTAGAATAAAATTTGATTGAGAGAATAATATTGAATTCCTTGAATATTCCTCACAGTATGTATTTTTATGTAGAAATCATGAAATATGTGAAGAACAACCAAGAGAATGAAATTGGTAAGACGAACGAAATTTATGGAAATAATAAATATTGAAATTTCTCTTCTGAAAAAATGATTTTTTTAATCAGTGCCATTTTTATGTATGTGTATATATATATATGCATATTTTCTAAAAGAAATATATATGAAAACTGTTTTATTCAATAAACAGTAATATAAGTGTATAGGAATTATTTGACAAACGCGTAAAAGAATTCCATTCCCGCATTAAATAAAACAAAACAAAAAGTGAAACTGTATAGTATTGATCTATTAAAGTGAGATTGTATTTGTCGTATCGGGATTCGAACAGAACATTTCAAGCGAGATTCTCGCTAGCCAGGAGACACAATACCTCGACATAAATTTATCCCGTTTATTCAACTGGTTAAACACCACTTATATAACTACATATTACTGATGATCCGAATGGATATCGAGAGGACAGCGACGACGACCACGACGACGTGCAAAAAAATTCACTCGATTTTAATTCTTGCGCATTGAGTCACTCGAATTGAATACCGCATCACTCCGTACGATCGGATTAATAAAAATATTCATACGAATATTCGCAGACACTGTGAAGATGATGATCGAATGAACGACACAACCGTCACAAAAACATCCGAATGTAAACTCTGTATCGAACTGACGACCAGTCGGGTCTGGCTCTCTCGCGTACGTGTATTTACAAACTGAATCACTGCTTAAGAACCGACTTGCATTGCGGCACGTTGTCGTCGATTGTCGTTTTGCAACACACGGCCCGTGGATGGGAATGTGTACGACTGACTGTCGGAGCCACGAACGTGCACTACGCTCTCTCTCTCTCTCTCTCTATCGATAGAATGTATATTATATCGTTTTTAATAGAATGTAAGTTGCGTGTGAGGATGTCTGTGTGTGTGTGTGTGTATGTTTAGATATATATTTGTACGTTTAATGTTTGCCTGTGTATGCATACAATGTTGACTATATAGAGGTCGACGTACAACTAGCAGAGCGAGCGAGCGCAAGTCGAAAACGTTGTCAGGGAAAGCTGCGTGTGTTTGGTAACCGCGGGCGTCGTCTTAGTTTTGTAGCGGGGGGACATGACGAACGGTCAGGGGGAAGCGAGTCGCAGCAGCGAACAAGCAGTAATAGTCTAAGCGTTGGCAGCGAAATTAATGCACATATCGAAATTCGTAATGATATCCATATAAAATGAGAGCTTCGTTAAAGGCTTGAAATCGGACAGGTGGAAAAGATGAATAATGAGAAGAAGAAAAATGGCACGAATTGAAAAATTCCATTTTTCAGAAGAGAAATTGCAATATTTATTATTTCCATAAATTTCGTTCGTCTTACCAATTTTATTCTCTTGGTTGTTCTTCACATATTTCACGATTTCTACATGAAAACACATACTGTGAGGAATACTGTCTATGTACATTTTTTTTCTTTTGGTACAGAAAATCAATCGATTTACAAACGATGGCTGAACTACAGGCGCAATCTTTAAATTTATGACAAGTTCCCGAATGGTATATCAGTTCAACATACGATTTCAATAAAATTTCTAACTGCCCCATACACGAATTTCAAGTCTTAACCACTAAAAAAAAACATTCGATTTTATTAGAACCTCCCACTCGCTCCATCTGTGTTTAAGAATCACTCATGGCGAAGTAGTACGGCTGCACATACTGATTCTTCCCTGTCGTCCCACTCTACCGGTCAGTGGGATAAGTTTCGGAGGTCTTAACCTCTCGAAGAATGAATTTTCGGACGGCTTTCTCTGATAGAAGTTCCAGCTAGTACCGAAAATATTCTGGAATATTGTGGCTGTAAAAGAGTTCTCTTGAAAAAAGCTATCGAGCTCTTCGGAAAAATGGCAATTTCTTGACTACACATCTGTGGAATAAAGCAGAACCTCGACTCATTTTTAATCCAATTTCTGATAAGTTTAGTACTCATATTGTTACAGATAATAACTGAATTCCTTCGATGGATAGAATATATGTATCTCTCGCATTATGTCGAATTCTTAACAGTATTTATTTGAGCTGATTGTTTGGAATTCGGAATCGAGGAAATCGCAGTGAATGATATTAGGTACAGACGACTTAAAAGACATCAGCACTTTATTTCTAATTGCAAGTCACAATTCATTCCAGACATTGATCATTTTGGTTCCTTACAAACATGTCTTGTTATATGAAATAACTAGCAATTAACAGCGAGTAAATCTTTGAGATTGTTAATAAATTCCTTTCCAGAAATGTCCGTACGTGTAAGTGGACGAATGTGAAACAAATTAAATATGAATAAACAAGTTTCAGGCCGAGCGCCGTCCTCAGATAGATATTGAACTCTGCGTTCAACATTTATCCGAGGATGACACTGAAAGACTGCAAAAAAAAACTAGTAGTGGAGAATGAACCGTTAGCTGATCCAAATGGACGAATAATATATTAACAACGGGATCGCAGGTATTAAAAACACATAGAATTATGATCATAAATAAACAAGTTTTTGAAATACCTCAACATGCTGGATATTTTTTATAAAAGAAAAAATGTTAACAGTTTATTTGAAAGGGAAACATAAACGAACGATGGAAAAATTCTAAACAGTCTCAAGGTTAATAAATAATTTTTATCAGACAGTATCCCGTTCTGTATATAAGATAATTTTATTTATTTATATAAAAAATATGTGTATATATCACACACTTATCTGAAATACTTGTTTTTCGGCAAATAATACGATGGTTCTATTTTTCTTTGCCTCTGGAATCATATATATAAATACATACATATATATATATATATATATATATGATCTGATTGAAAAGTTTCGAGACTTATATTTAATTACAAAGACCTTTCATCTTTTTTCCATGCTTTGAGTGGCGTGTAGGATTATTCTTTTTCATTTGAAGTTTGATTGTAATCTTTGGAAAAGAGAAAAAAAAATCACACAGAGTGAGAGCATATGAATATAAAATGTGATATTATAATAATATGTTTTTCTGCTGAAATTCTTGAATGTATACAGCAGACCGAATCATAAAATTCCACCTTTGGCAGTTAACCTTTTTCTCTACAATTTTTCCAATTTAATTAGTTTTCATTTGTAAATGTGTATCTGTTATTTGTTGACTTGTACTTGTTTATTTTTTTTGCATCATTTCAAAACGTATGTTGTAATACCGACCAAGTCTAACCAAGTCTTAAGATAGATGTTTTCAACGTCTATCTTAAGATATCACTCTTGCTGAAACTACTAGTGAAGATCAAACAGTTGACTCGACACGATGAAGACCGACAGGACAACTATTAACAGGATAAAAACAGACAAACATGATTTGCAGTAAAATGAAACGGGAAACTAAACTGGAAACACGATTCATGTCATTATAACTGAAATGTGTTTATAAATAAGGTCGTTAAAAATTATTTTTATAGAATATAATATTCATATATATATATATATATATATATATATATATATATATATATATATATATACATATATTTATTCATTCGTTAAAATATTATATCTTAATGTTCTGTGCCATTAGAGTTGATTAAAATTGTATGTTCAGATAAGTACAGAGCGATGACAAATGTCTGAGATAATTTGTACAAGTGATTATATATATATATATATACACATATATACACGTTCATTTTTGTGAGTACATGTGTTTATTTGTATGCTTATAAATCTATATATATGTGTGTTAAAATGTAACTATGACCTGTCAGAGATTATCTCAGTCTCGATTCTCTTGCACAGTGTGTTTAGAGAGTGTCGCCTTGAAAGTAGTGTTAAAAATTGAAATGGTAAATATTATCAATTATCTATTCAGATTTCTATGTGAGTAGTGTTATTGATCAAAGGCCAAGAAATGAATTGGTTCAGGTTCGTGCCGTTAAACTAATATTTAGAAGTTCATTGTCGTCCGTAATAGTTCTATTCAATTATCAGATCGGTTCAATCAGTCTATTCAGACTGATCTCATGTGAATAGACACTTCCAAATTGAAATCTTGTCAATAACAATATTCAAATTTACACACTTGTATCGTCCTTCTTTTAGACTATCAATCATAGCAGAAATCAATTCTGCTATTATCAATATTCCTTCGAAAATAATTTAGTCAGTGTCCAAATTTTATTGTAATAACAGATCTATTTTCAAAATTTCCCTTCAAACCACTCGACTCATTTACAAATACCTCTTTTTATACGACATTTTCTTTCTACGGCAATTACTGACTTTTCGGTCTTTGAAACAGCACCGATTACTTTTTCTATAATTACTTTGCACCATCTCAGAATACACTGTGTACGGAATAGGATTTCGCAAAGTCTGTATCATTCGTTTTCATTCATTAAACCGGCGACCACATTTAGTACAACACCTAACAGTAATTGTATAACAAATGGCTGAAACAATACGGAAGTTATTTCAAACGAATCGACCAGAAACAGTGATACCTCGAATCAAGGTTACACTTTTTATTTCGTACCGAAAAGTTTATTATTTGCTGTGGTATTCATTCCAGATTGAGTCTATCGTTCGTTAATCTGAAATATTTGTGTATGTTTTTCTGTTTTTTTTTTCCTTCTTCTTTCATCTAGTTCTGATTAAATTTAATACGGATGTTAAACATGCCATGTTATGGAGACAAATTAACAAGTTGTAAATGTTATTAGAAAATTCTATGTTTAATTATGAGATAGGGTGGAGTTTGAAATACGATTTTTTCTTGTATGAAAATGTATTTGTTTATCGGTAAGAATACAACAGATTGAGAAAAAAACCAGTAAAATAAAACTGATATAAAACAGTCAGCAACCATTTCTAGCAAATTAAGTCATTCTGCAAGTTTATGTATGTTTGAATTATGAAATGAAATTCAGAAAACTCTAATATACACTGGATCAAAAAAGTCTCCATACAGATAGATGTAACAAACAACAGTGAGGCCGGTGTGCACGTGAACGTTTTTGAAAAATTATACACAGTGAACGCGGTCCGAGTCTTTTCTAAAAAAACGTACAGATGCTCGTTCGTTCATTGTTGTACACTGTGTGTGTTTAAGATTAAATGATGTCTTTACGCTTGCATTATATATATACATATATATCCTCCTATTAAGTGTATGAAGACTTTTAGGTTTCAAATATTGACTTTTGTTATTGTAACTTGTTTATTGGTTCTACTCCGTAATAATATAATATTTTTTCTGTATAATTACAAATATATGTGATCTGCATATTCCCATAATCAATACATTATCATGGTTATTACATACAAAAAACTGAAATTATCACAAGTGTAGAGACTTTTTTGATCCAGCGTATTTCTTACACAAACATAAAACCGATATGCACACTAGTATTTGCGAACACACACACACACACACAGAACAATACAACAATGTCCGGTCGAACAGAAACATGTGTTACTGTTAATTTATCGCTGATGTTTTTTTCGCTAATTGCACATGCATTTTATTAATTTTTCAATACGGAAACAAATGTGCCAGTGCATACAAGTGGAGTGAATCCAGATGCAGGAACTCATAAATAAATATGTTTTGTTGAATGTCACAGCTGGTCGTCGATGTTCAGTCGACAGAGCTATTATTAACAAATGGGTTTTTATCGACAATACAGACATACTTATATTCGCAACTGTTAATTTGTATCTAATCCTTCATGTCTCAAATGAATCCATCTCCCATGAACCAATAATTCGTTAAATTTCCAGAGCTACAGTCAAAAATGTGCTGTTGGTCGGCACACCGTCTAAGTATAAACATGAATAGCAATGCCATTTCATAAAAAATGATGCAAATCGATTGTGGAACGTTTGCTTATCAGTGGGCCGAGAAAAACGATTTCAGGGGGCCGAAGGAAGTCCGGACAGCGCGCAAAGTCCAAAAAAGCAGGAAGAAGAAGCCTTCACTCGGACGGGAGGTAAATTTTATATGTAGATCTCTCATATGATAGATCTCTTTGTATTTCATAGCAGGTCTCCATTCATCCTCTCACATCTGTACCATCGCTGTTAGACCGGCGATTGTGGAAAAATCTCTGCATATTACTCTACACGCAGCCTGTCGTCGGACATACGTGCGTTCTCCGTCGAAAAACCATAACGTTTCAAAAACACACATAACCTTTTATGTACAATAAAACAAAAGCTATAAGCATTGTTATGAATGCTTGTTTATGCCGTATGGATAAAATATAATAAGCAATTAAGTAGGCCAAGGTTTCTGTAGGTCGACGAGCCACTTCGGTGCCAACACCTTAAAAAACACACACACACACATCACATGTGTGTGTGTGTGTGTATCAGAAAAGAAAGAAACGACTGATTGCGAGCAAGACGTATGCGTGGGTGCGTGCGTGCGAGCGAGAGAGACGAACCGTCGATAGATACCTGACGGTCGGTTCTCCGTGCCTCGGTCCGTTTATATAAAATATCGTTTGTTTTCGCATACACATTTCAAATATTTTTTTTCTTTTTGTATATTATTTATTTTAATGTCGAATGCAATTCGCGCATAGGTCAATATATTATTTATTTGTTTGATAACGAGAAACGAACACGACGGACACGTAATCGACACACACACACACTGTTGTTTATTGTTGTTGGTTTTAAGGTGCAGCAGCTTCATTAAGAATCCACGTATCTCGGGCTGACTTATTAGTTTCTGTGCACGGTTCAATCGAACAGTGAAATTTTCGGCAGAAATCACTGTGTGCGACAGAATGTCGTTGCGAAACGCCAACGCCGCCGGTCAGAGTTCTGTAGTGTGGATGCCTTTCGAAATGAACGTCGGTTCTGGCCGTTTTGCTGGAAATCTATTTTCCCGAATGTAATTCTCACAAATTATTGATAATTGTATCGAGTTTTCTGGACTTCATGATTTACATTCATGTTTACTCGCTTTAAACGATGAACGCAGTACTGTATGCTGAATTGGATCTGTTTTCTTTTTGAGGAACGATTTTATTTATCCCGTTTGGGTAAATGGACGGTTAATGGTTGAGAATCGATTCGATTGAGGTTAAATTTTAATGGAAATTCATTAATTTTTTCACCTTCAGACAGCAGGAACCGACTTTTATAACAGGCTTCGAAATGCGATATACCCTTGTATACTTCTCAACTCTCTCCTCAGTCCACCTGAATATTCATCAAACATTCACACAAACGATTGATTGTTATGAAATGGTAGTGAATCGAACAATAAATCATAAAACGCGACGATCCGTCCGGAATTCTCAATAGACCACTTGCACTCGACAAACAAGTCGAGCATAAAACTTTAATGGACCATTGTTCTAGCGTTGTTTTGATCATAAACGATTGAAGTATCATGTATTGTTCGACATTTACGTTCGTATGAATCATGTGATCTTTTTTTTTTGTCTCGTTTCGTCTGTCTAATAATTCATGTCATGAATGTACCTGAAAATTGGGTAATCAATCATAACACTTGTCTTAATTTTCAATATGTTCATCGATCTGCCTAGAGAGTCAATCGTTTCATCAGAATGTTTCACTTCTACCGGAATGATGAAAACATCATCTAATTTCTGATATCATTATTGTCAGTTACGCCGCTCTATTTTTATAGACAGGATGTTCAGTAAAAAAAATTAATGTAACCGAGAGGAACAGCTCCAAACTCGTGAAGTGATAACGGGCTGTTAGCGGAAAAACAATGCCAGTTTTGAAAAGTTTATTAGTCGTGTTTACACGGAACAACCGCACACGTAGTCCGTTTTGGGCAAAGATCAGCGTTTTGCGCAGACATATGCGGAAGAGGCGACGGCCGCGGCGTAGCGCTAAGTCAGAACGAAACGAGCGTGAACGGCTCCGTGTCTTGACCCACTTCAGCATAGGCCGTGCAGGTTTATCTTGTATTGTGTGGTGGACATGGATCTGTCACCGAACTCTAATCTGAAAAAGTGTGTGCGTGTGTGTGTCACTCGACTCAGCAGCAACAAGTACCCAGAGACACATTTCTTATTTTACACTCGAGCATTTGCATAATGTCAACATAGACTTTTGCTTCCATTTTCTCTTTAATCGAATACAAGGGACCAGTACTGTAGTAAGTATCGTGGATCGTATGAGTTAATGAGAGATGATAGTGAATATAAAATCGAAGAGAACTCTTATCGATTGAATCGATGCGCGTATCAGCTCTAGTTCACCCAGAACTTCGAAGCAGCTATATTTAGAACAGTCCGCATCCGACAAACAAACAAACAGACCGAGAGAAACAAACGCCGATTGTCCGATTATCGATTCTTCGCATCGTCTCGTCGGACATGACACAGAAATCCTGTCGCGCTGACCTTGACACAGGTCATGTTCAGTCGCCGATGAATATTTCAACGCGTTTCGAACAACATCAATCGTCTCGTATAATGGATCGTGTCGTTCGGTACACTTAAAGACATACGTACCTACTGGGTCTTTAAAAATAGCCAATTTTCATGAACGTTTCTCACATGTTAAATGTTAAATAGAATTTTGTAAGAATATTTCTGAGCGATTTTCGAAAAATCGATTTTTTCACCGTTCAAAAGGCATACATACCCTTAGACATATGGGGTGTCGTCCGGAAAGCCACCCTTGCACCGCAGTTTCAACGACCGCCCATCCGGTATTTAACTGTCCGAAACCGCACGATCGGAACGACTCAGAACTTCTCGGCTGGAAACTTCTTTAAATGTGTATTTATCGTTGAGGCCACGTGCGGTTTTTGGTCGAGCGACTGTGTGTGTTTCCTGATCGAGATTATTGTAAAAGCGTAACTCGATGTTTAGAAAGTAAATTGGTTTTGTTACAAGAACTGTTATGTGAAGAAAACACCTCATAATCGCCGTACGGAGTTCTTGATTAAACATGGCGATAACTATTTCCATGTCTAGAAATGTTTCTGCGTGAATTCGAAAACGGTCAGGCCGGAGAGAAACATCGACACCGATTAATGGTGCAAAGTTATCCAACATAATTTGAAATGTGTTTCTGTGAACATTAATTTTCTGTCAGAAAAGAAAAGCGCCGAATTAATTGGTACAGCCAATATGATGCTTGTACTGATCATTCTTCGAAATCTTTAAGGAAATAAAACAAATCTATAAATGAACAATTTATAAATGAAAATGTACAATAATTCAGATACCAAATGATAAATAAACAATATCCACTGAACGGTCAGACATTTTCTTTCGAACTATTATTCGATTTAATTCTAGAGGAAAGTGTGATTGATTAATTGACAGTTTTCACTTCAACTCCTTTCATCTTTTACAAACGTTTCGAATTGAAATAGAGAGATAAAAATGTTACAAAAGTTACAAATGGAATTACAACAATGGATTAGTGTGTATGCAATCATTCCATTTTGAGATGTCGTTTCGGTGATTCAGAGACTACATTTTAATAAGGTAGCTTTTTCGAAATAAATCACTGCCATATATATATATATATATATATATATATATATATTTGGTAACAAGTATACAAATAATTTATGCAAATTACACTGAACTGTCGACGATAATTAATTAAAATAATAAATAATTTTATTTTATTGGTCAACATTCTGTACAAGCATTTTTATTGAGTCGTAAAAATAATATTTGTTATATATATATATATATATATATATAGTTGATTTATCGATAAGTAACTTAAATAAAAATATTTTATGGTATTGCAGCAATTGTAATGTTATTTTTAAGTTTCTAAATCCACAGGACACAGGAATAAAAACGTCTTAATAATAGATTTATTGATTATAACTTAATAATAATATAATATAACTTACTGAGTTCGTATAGAGTCATTTTTTACAGAGTTGTAATCGACTGTTAATTAGTATATCGACTGGATGATGGATGGTGTAATCGATTGGGTAACGAATATATCGTCGCTACCCCTTATATATGATCGGTTAATAGGAAGAATTAAAGTACAGAGTAGATCACAAGTGCACATCGTCCTGTTTACACTTTAAATTATTTGTTGCGAACAGTTCGTTTTGTACAAATGATCCGGTTGAACTATGATTGTTTGTTCCTTACAAACAATCGTATGTATTGGAATGAATCTGGGTAATATATGAACGAAAGTGAGCACATTACAGAATCAACTAAAGCGCCATACTTGTTCAGATAATCAGTTATTAAAAACGTTTATTATTGTGTACAAAATTGCATAGTGGACGCTTTTAGCACTTTACAGCTTGTACAAGTCGAACTTTATGCTGTCGTCGTCGACCGAGATGGAAAAAAAGTGAAAACGGTCACGTCCTGTGAATATAAGTGTACTTGTCGGTCCTTTCTGTGTTTTCTAATCAAAGTTTCTTTAACAAGACCGATAATGAAACAGTCTTTATCAACATCCTCTTTTATATATATATATATATATATAATTAAACACTATTTCTACCACGATTTTGTGTATACCTATTTCGATCAAAAGGTTCCTTTTGACACCTTTACGTTTGAATGCAAACAACTGTGGAAATAATTATTAAAAAATATTCTCTTTTTAATTTTTTTTCTTCTCATCAGGAAAATAATTAAACATTGTAATATTATTAACTTGACAAACTTTCAGTCTTCATATATAGAAATTCAATGTTCAAAATAAAAAATAGTAATCATAAAAATAGCGTTGCAATGAAATTATGTCTCCTCATTCAATACCACAGTTTTTATAGATGAACAGTTGCTCTGCTAAGCTTTGTTGCCAGGGAAGATACCGGTAAATTAATTTAACAATTATTATACGAGAAATCAACAAATGAATTATGGAGAAATGATTAAACTTTTAAAATTATACATATATATATATATATATATATATATATATATATATATATATAATACATTATATGTAAAACATTAATTTTTATACAACGCTGATCCGACCAACAAAGTACATCTTTGAATATCCAAGAATGAATTCGGCTAGTGTCAGAACTGTAATGATATTTTATAGATATTAAAATCGTCTTAATACAAGACAGTCGATCGTTGTTTCTCTTCAGACATTTGATTCGAATAGAACAAAGTTTTTATTACAATGTCCTCGACCGAGTCATCTCACTGACATTCAAAAAAATACTACTACATTGTTTGTATAACAAAACTGTTTTTCTTCTTGATATTTTCTTGACAACAGAGACTTTTGTAAAAAAAAAATCGTAATCAATGTTGTAGCGTGTGAGAGGATACTTTTTACAAATGAATTGTTCTGAAGAAAAATATATAATTAAATGTTTGTTTCCATTTCATTGTTTTTCTGTGTGCTGTTTGTTAATATGTCCTTGTAGTTTGTCTGTTTTCCACTGCTATTTTCAGCATGCCAATTAGATGCTGAAGACTTCAAATACTCTTTACACTTTAAGCACGGTAGTTAGTTATTTGGATTTTAAGGACGTGTTAACAGCTAAATCTATGGAAGGATAGAACACATACCTAAACTAATAGTGAAAAATAGACGGACGATTCAAAGGATGAAAAACAAGGATTTCTCTGTGCGAACTATCGATGGAATATAATATATTTTGAACTTTAACCGTTTAAAAGCTTGACTCTACTCTTGCTTTCTACTCCAAGGTTATACATACTTAATTTGGGACATTCTTGGAATAGAATGGGTTCATATATATATATATATATATATATATATATATATATATATATATATATATTATAATGGAAATCCAATGCAATCCATAATTCATGTTAAAAACTGGTCCATTCTATTACAACAAATAAAAGTGTGCGAGTGTTAAAACCGATTTCGTATGAAATTAATTCTTAAACGAATCCGTTCGATTCTAAATATTATATAAGTATAACCGGATTGAAAGGGCATCGGCCTTGAAGTTGCTTCTAAAGTGGGACATTGAGAACAATATAATACGTAGCTGTCGATTGTAGAGGAGGAGGGAAAGAAAACACCACGAGCGAATTTTAAAGATATCTTATGAAAGTAACAGTGCGGCCGGCGTGCACGTGAGCGTTTTTGAAAAATTGTACACGGCGAACGGTCCGAGTCTTTCCCAAAAAAAACGTGCAGATGCTCGTTCGTTCATTACTAGTTCATGTTTCGTTGTACACTGTGTGTGTTGAGGATTGAATGATGTCTTAATATATATATATATATAAAATTGTACTGAAATTGCAAATCGTTTACCGATGAATCACATCCATCTGATATTTCTGCAGAATTTTGCAATCTAAGTTCACGTTCACCTGATATGCTAGAATCAAACTGTGAATGCGAGATGCTGGGATAAGATCTCTTCAAGTAAACACACGGTTGTGTTTGTATACTCAACATCTCTGCATACATATATATACATATATATATATATATATATATATATATATATATATATATATATATATATATATATATATATATATATATAATGGAAGATAAGGCGCACGGTCACACGCGGTCGCGTTTACTTTCTTCACCGCAGCAACAACGCGGTGTCAGTGAACCACGGCGGCTAAACCTCATCTTGAGGTCGTTCCAGAACAGGTTTTCCTTGGAGACAGGCGCGCCAACGTTACAATGTCGTCAACAAACATTTCGCGAGTGGGCGCAGGCCGCTGAAACTGTCGTCGGATGCAGCGGACTGAAGTGTTTCTGTACTTGTGCCACGGAGGGACACGTGACACGCGATCAATCACTGGCAACCGCATTAATCATTCGAAGCGAGGAACCTTCGAACCGGATATACGTCCGTGCGTTTTTTTTTTTGGTCTCTAGCCTGTCCATCGATGGTCTTTAATGGGTCTATACTGATCAAACGAGACGGAGAACGGATATAACGGCAGCGGTTCTGTTTGTTCGTACAGAAAAAGGTCTTGAATATTTTTTCATTTTTATTAGATTTGATGTGTGTGACTAGTGTGACCTAGTTTTAAGAATTCGAATTTAAAACGTGGTCGTATGTATTTAAATCAGGAAGAATTCGTCATGATCGGATCATGGATTCTATTACGACTGGTTAGAAAAATCAATATTTAAGTTTGGAACAACTTATCAATCGATCAACTCGATGGAACTCGGTGGAAAACATGGAAAAACTGAACAAGAAATGAGAAGATTAGGGTAAGTTTGAAGGTACGGACCCTGAAAGATATTCTGAAGGAGAGGCATAGATATGCATACAGATGAAATGAGTAAAGTGAGGAAATTTTTAGAAGCAAGGCGCCAAAGAAGAAGAGGACGATCGAGAACTATGTACGAACGATACATAGAGTAGCTTGGAAGGCGGCGAGGAAGCACCATGCACGAGATGAAGAGATCGACCAGTAGAAGTGATGGACCGAGACCGCTCTCACGCTGAAAGGCAGATAAGGAGAAACGGGGAAGAAAAAAAAGTTTAAAATTGACCGCAGCTCGATAAGTATCTCTCGATTTACAATAAACCATACATTTTATTGCGTGAAATCAATCGAGGGAATAGTCATAAATATTTATCTTTAACGATCTATGAAATTCTTTAACAATTATTTATTACACCTGACAAAAAATCAAATCAGTTCAGTAGCGCAAGAAGGACAAGTTCCTAGTTGAAATGCAGTGCCTGTGACGTCCCGAGATTGTAATTCACACAGATACAGCTCGTTCCAGAACTAGAAACGGTCGTTGTACCGGAACTGTTGCTCCATTCTCCCAGCATTAAATTCGGCACTGGCCTAGCCGCCAGTACAATTGTGTGTGTGTGTGTGTGTACGTTTTTATCAGGAAGTTGTATTGAAACTTAGAATGTAGGTGTGGCTGGAACTTGTTTATCAAACGAACGTTGTGCAATATCATGCCGATATTACATCTTGTCCGACGCGATTCCAGTCATTCTCGGACAAAAACACAACAACGATCGTATATAAATAGACATTCTGCGGCGGACACGACTGATACGAATACATTTATTCATTGAGTCGTTCGACGGCGTCAAGTCTGTACGCAAAAAAAAGAAATAAATAAAATGTAAAGCATAGTAGTTCAATGGAACACGACTGTAACAACATTCATCTGGCACGATATACAAGTCTTTTTTTTATGAAACGAGTTAACGAGTTCCACACACCGTACACAAATTAATTAATACAGCTCAACACCATCTTTGTCTATTGCGATTAAACATTTCACAAACAGAAATTGAAAAAAAACAAACAAACAAAATGTAAGCTTAATGCAGAGAACGGCTCGTCGTTGAGAAATAATCGGTAGACCCGATTCGAACACACGATCGTTACGAATTCATTACAGACTAGTAGAGGAGACGTAAAATTACGACGATTAATAAATCAGTATTGTCTGTATTGTTAATGAGGATTCAGACTGGGTCGAGCGGGTGCAATGTTCGCAGATTAAACAGCCGGTCTTCGAAGACTTGCTCCGCGAATTATGCTCAATAAAACATTGAATCTGTGATGAAGTTAAACATGCTAGGGGTTAAATCATCTACATATATATATATATATATATATATATATATATATATATATATACATATAAAGAGAGGGAGAAGGGTAGTTTATTTAACAAAATGAAATCTTGCCAGCATATTAAATACTACTTACGATATGAGCGATTAATCATAGTATTTGTTATTTATATATTTTAGGTTTCCATTTGAAGAATTGTCGACAAAAGTTATAAATAGTTATTTGAATAAATATTTAGTAACTATCTTAAATTTCGTGGATTATTGACGATATGAAATAAACAAGTCATCAAAGACTTGTTTATTTCATGTCCTCAGTCATACTTCACAAACGCACACGAAACGTTATTTTTCCAATTTAAGAACTGTTATACGAGAAACGGAATGATCTAACACCTAGCTAATTCGTGCTTCGTGTCAATTAAGCTAGACACAAGCATGTTTTAATTTTTTCACGAGTGTAAGAAGTGCATATAAAAAATATTCACAAGTATACATTTCACACACACATGCATGCGAACGTGAGCGAATAAAACAATGCAAACAGAGCCGCACAAACACACACACACACACACCGCCCATAAAGACCGCGTGTCGACCTTGAGGACCATATTGATTCGTTCCATTTTTATATACTTTTTTTTCAGTGCGTGTCTCATGCGTATTAACTGTACCGTGCACACAAAATAAATTTATGCTCTCATTCAATATTGATCCCTCTTTTAGTCTGTCGCGTTCTAACGTTGCGTTTTTTTCGTACGTAGATTCAGACCGCACATGGAAGCCAGGTGCAAGAACAACAAACATGTTCTGGTGTGTGGATCGTTTCGGTTTTTTTTCTCTTCTCCGTCGACCTTGACTCAGTTTTACCGTATAATATCGACGCTCTCGCACACGAATCATCCACGATGTTTAAATATTAATTCGGTTCGAGCAATGTTCGAATAAAGAAAAGTATGACATGAGACATGCAATCTGATAGGATTGAAAACTGAACACGGGAGTCAGTAAACGCTTAACCCTTTGTCTCTCACCTTAATGTTATTCGCAATCGTCGTTATTATTATTATAAAACGAATAAACAAATATCTGTATACGATTGAGAAGTTCAGTTCAAGTGAATGAATACCGTGTTTGCATTTTATCAACATATTCAGTTTTACTTGTGATACAAAAAACGATTAATAATAGTATTTGATGCTTATGTACTTTCGGTTTCCATTTTAACAAGAAAAGGTATTGTTATTTCAATAGATATTTAATAAATAGAGTTCAGAACAGGAAACGAGTATCGATACATCCTCGAGACAGATGTAGCAAGAACATAAATTAAAATAAACATCCTCGTAATAAAATCCATGTTAACGACTTATACATAGATGTAAACAATTAAAACACACACAAAAAAAACAGTTTAGTATACACTCAGAGACTTGTCTGTCGGCAGTAAAATTTATGACTCGCCGAAAACAAGACTGTCCGTGCATACAAACAGACATTAAAGAACGGGAACGATCTTGCAACAATCGCTTTTAACATCTGCTTTATTCCGCACACGATCGATGCCAATTAATACTATACATTTTCGACGGCGCACGTCGGACTTCAACAGCGCGTGGGCGGGCCAGAACAATGCAACAGATATGAATCGGATGACTGTGCGTTCGAAATCCGCATACGTCGGCGCTGATTTCGATAAATTCCATGTCATCCAGGCGACGACACTGACATTCTGAAAATCTGCGAACGCGACGCATCGAGTTTCAACACGGTACTCGAGTTATTGTGTACACGGAGATACTTAGAACACTCGTGATGTTCGAGCGTAATCTATGCAAGGAACGGAGACGGGATGAGCAGGCGCTCTCTCTACACCTCGAAACCGTATTGAATTCCAGGCAGCTGCTCTGGAGAATTCCGACGTATCTAAACTTACTTGCAAGAACACAAACGCTGCTGAAATAACAGGGATCATCATACACACACGTGTATATATATATATATATATATATATATATATATATATATATATATATATATATATATATATATATATATATATATATATATTACGGGTACCGGAGGAGGAAAGTTTGTATTTTTTGAATAGAATAGTTTCCATCATCATCTATACACTCTGCCATATATCAGGAAGAGAAAATATTCCTGTTTTATAAAACTCCAGGTTCATTTTTTTAGAAAAAAAAATGTTCAACGGTTATTTGAACATGGTTCACACATCTATGTGTCTTATTTCTTGTTGTAGTGAAACATTTAAATGTTCTCTTCGTACATGTTAACAGTTAATAACGATGCCGCTTGTTGTTTTTACTTAGTTGCTAGCATAGATAAAGACTAGATTGCTAGGGGTGCTAGGGTTACTGATAAAATAAGATAAAAAGCTGTGCCGATCCGTTCTTTGTATCTAAATGCTAAGTATCTAATACATTGTTCATATTAATGAATTTGTTCGGTTTATTTATACGCCTGTAATTGATCAACATTTCTTAAAAAAAATCCAGCGACTGAAATAAGTGGTAGTCAGAGAGTCGCTGAACATTTTCGATTCCCAAACAATTTTTCCATTTGTTAGCCGTGAATGGCGGAGGTACGTCCCTCCCTCTCTCTCTCTCTCTCTGAATGTGTACGTGTGTGTGTACAATAAATATGAATTACGACGTTATAAGTTTATCCGAATTGAGAACATTCTTTTGTAAGGAAAAGATAACGGCCTCATCCTTCAAAACGCGCCCTCTCCCTTTATAATCCGCATCCGTTCGTTTATTCGAACTCGGTCGGATTATTCAAACTTTGATGTCGGATGAGAAATGATAGCGATAACATAATAATGATAAATCTGTGTAGGTATGTGCACCTGACAGCCGAGAAAAACCGATCCGTCACGTGGACGGACGGACGGACGGACGCGTCGAGTGAACGTTAAAACGGAATAATGGACAGAGAAAAACGGAACGACGGATCTGGTGGATCGTTTTCGCGGCGTCCCGGCCGTACGACCAGAGGCGTTAATTTCACTCCGGTACTTATTATCAATTGAATGTAATGAGCGCAATCAGACGAAGATCATTAGTAATTGGTGGTGGTGTTGTTGTTCCAGTCCGTTTAACCTTGAACGTGAACTGAGAAAGAATAGCGATAAGATTGGAAACGGAAAATACATCGAATTCAAACGGACATATCTGTTGTATTGTTCTGAAATTTAAAAAGAATCGACAGGAGATACAGTGGCTAAATTCACTTCCGCGAACGAATTCTCTCCTTGCGCATCGATTTAAACCGTATTCGCGTTCTTTCAATCCTACAGTTAAATCGAATGATCTACTTGACGAGCCAAAATCGACGGTAGAAATGCTCCTCGTTCTTCCCTGTATACTTCTTCTTGCGGCCGTTTCTGAGGATTCTACCATCTCCTTCGTTACCAACTTCTAGCTTGCATTTTCTCATCAACACTTCCATCTTTCATATATTTCCAACACTTTGTCAGCCCTTAACGGTATCGCACGAGTATGACTTTGAAAATCGGCCGAATTAACTAGTTAACACAGGTGTGCCGATATGCGAACTGTGTAATTACTAAATGTGAAACGCCTGTCGACCTTTCGCATGTAATCTGAGAAGCATTGTTGCTGTTGTTTGTGTAACGATAATTCATCATTATCTCGCAATCTTAACAGAAAACCAATTAAGTGTTTATCTGGTCGACGCACACACACACACACACAGAGACAAGGTGAAGAGATTTCGCTCGTGTTGTCATATGAAATGCTAATGAGTTCCACTGGATTTATCGTTTGCCGTGCGCTAGATTCATACTCAGCGTGTGTTGTTTAATTGAATTTTTTCATCTGAAAGAAAATTTATTTGCGGTTTCGTAGAATTCGTTGAATGATAAACACTTACATTCCTATTAGAAAAAAGTATAGTTGTGTGATTCAAACCGATTTGTAAGAAGAAAAATGTTAAACTGTTAAAAGTGCGGACACGTGTGCATTTTTCGCTCCGCCATATCCGAAAAAGAAACATTTTTCTGATCGAAAATCGAATAGTAATCGACGATCAATCGTTGTTTACTCATATTTAGATATCAGTTCTTGCAGAGTTGAAGCACAGAGACGACCACAGTCCCTAAAATTATACCGAGACAAAATCCTTTGTTTCAAAGAACTGCATACCATTGTGCGAGTAGAAAATTGTTTGTCATCAGAACTAGAGAACAAACAAACTCGCCGCACAAGCCTCTAATCTTCAATGATACGGTTACACATGAATTCTGTTCTCATTCCACGATCCAAATGCAATACTGATCATTGTTGATTGCTGTTTATGTTATCATCCACAGAGCGTGAGTTCGACTCTAAGAGTTAGAAAAATCTGACTTAATAAATAGAAAATCCTCATGAAGATGAAAAACAAACGATCGGTCTTTTCTTTATATTTAATCAACATTTCAGCATCTTTTTCTCTCTTCTAGGACGATTAGAAAGTTTCATTTAAAGGACATGGCCGTGCATAAATAGATTCGATTTCTAGTATTTTTTTCGTCGTACGACTGTCGATCACTGGATTTACATAAAACTGATGTTAGTCAAAGACGAAGATGGTAACAAAAAAAAAAAAAAACATATAGACAAACAACGAAGACGACTACCAGGAAACATAAAACAACAGGAAGAATGTCGATAATAAAATATCGTCCGTGTTTAAAATTCGAATCATGGAATATGACACAACAAAGGATTCAGCTCTTCGAATCGACTTAAGTACAAGTGCTTTAAAATGTGTTAAAATTCATCTCGGACCTGTCGAACGATTATTCTTTCTTATCGCGTGCGATGCGCTGACGTCATGCGTACAATTTTTTTTTTTTCAAACGAACCGTGATAACATTTCGAGACACTTAACATCTATTTATGTGTGTGTGTGTGTGTGTGTGCGGATTAAAAGACCGCACTGTCGATGATACACAGCGCGCGCAGAAAACGTTTCACAGTTCTCACGTGTGTGTCGAATCGTACACTTTTACGACAAAGACAGAACGGCATTATCTCTGTTAATGAGATATATGCGAGGTTTTACGGTTCGTTAAGAGAAAAAAAAACAAATAAAGCGAAAAAGTGTCGAATCGGACGCAAGGAAAGAACGCAGCACGCAGGCCGGCCGGCCGGCCGGCCGGCGCTGTTTCGTTATTAATTTTAATTTGTCATAAAAACACAGGATATTCTTGTTGTTGTACTTTAATCACGTTATGTATGTTGTATTTTTTTTCCGACAGGTCAGACTCGCGTTTTCATGACGGCTCGTTTACTAATTGTCTAATTATGTTTACTTTACCGAATGTAATTTTATGTAATGTACACTGTTTGCGTTTCTTCGAACGTGGCCCTGTTTAATAATTCAGTGGTATGTTGGGTATCGATTGGAAGATAACACATACACACACACAGATACTTTTCTCTAATTGAAGAGGTTATATTCAATAGACATATGTCTGTAAGATTTTTTTACATTTTTTAAGATATTCAGGAGGAAATTTTCCTTTGATTCGAAATAGATTCGAGCGACGGATAAAGGTTAAAATAAATGAGTTTTTATCTAATTTAAAATGAAAAGATATAAAAGAAATATTGGAGTCAGTGTGAAACTTGAACGTATTTGAATTTGCGAAAAACCGTCTAGATATTTAGTCTGAAAATCAAACAGGCATCCACTTCCCACTCCCAAATATAACATACGCAACGTGTTCTGAATCGTTCAAGTCGAATCCTCTACCGCACACATCGCACGACGTGCGACTAAAAAATGGATAGATGTGCGCGCGTTCGATTCCGGAAATGTGCGTCCGTCCCATCCGACATTTGCTAAACAACGACCTAAATAGGATCGTTGTTCGCGCGAAGCCATTCATTAAAGCTGTCAGCGTAAACAGAGTGATCGTTTATTCATGTTACACAGGGATGAATATTTCATGCGACCATTAATCACATTTTCTTATAAATGCGGTTGCGTCGAGTACGTGCTTTGCATAAATACATTTTTTTTTAAAAAAAAACAACACTGACTGCGTCGAAAACATATCAGCTTGACTAATAGCAGCTCACGTTTGTCTTTTACTGGCGGACACGTGTCTGTCGTTTCTTTGGAATTTTCAAATTCCCAGTGAAAAAAAAAATTCAACAGGATTACTAATCGTTGTGTGGTTGGATTTTTTTCTAACAAAAACCCGTATTGTTTGCTGCTTTTATTATAAAATCGAACCGTTTTAATGCTTGAAATATGATAGAGTAACAGCCTTAACCGAAAATTGAAGATATTATCCGCAAAAAGCACTGATCAATAAAATAAAACAGTCTTACCGTACAGCGAACAGGCAGGGGAAAAAAGACGACTTACCTGCAAAAAAAAGAACAGATTATTAGAACAGAAATAAGTGATTTGTTTCGATTGTAAATTTAAATTATAAATTTCTTATAGTCGTGTTCGATCGCGTTAAATAACAAGTTAATAAAGATATTGTCAAGACCCGAATGTAGGTTTCGCACAAAATATACGAACGTTAACTTTTTAACACTTTTATATTTTGTACAGAACCGTTCGGCTAGTCAGCCGTTGTCTGACAGATGTGGAAAGGAAAGAAAGGTTTTTACACGAAATATTTTTTTAAAACAATCAAACGACACAGTATGATAGTAAAACAATTTGGTTCTCCCAACTGTAATAATTATTTTCAACATAAATTTAAGCAACGGTCACTATTCATCAAAGAACCGAATGAAAGGGTTATAAAACCCGACCCCAGATGATATAAGGATTGTCATAGAGCCAAATGGACGAAAGAAATAAAAGTGAATGCAGAATTTTGAATCGAATTTTAGAACCGGTCATTCGACAGGGCGTGGTGCGTTCGGTGTTAAGAGATTTCTTTTCCGCCGCTAGTGTGGGAATGTTCCAGTCGTTCATATGTAAACGGAGCCGATAAAATTCACAGGAACGAGGCACGTCGGTCTGATAAGGCACGTTCCGTTGCACACGAATGAATTTTGCACGAGTGAGGAGAGACACACACACATTACACGCCCGTTTTAATGATGATTGTGTCAAACAAAAACAGTGTACACACAAACGATGCAGCATTTGCGGAGAGTGCCTCGTGTTCGAAGCGATAAGACTCGGAACACTTATCGGTATCACACGGCGTGGCCGCAGAACGGCGTAGGTGTGTGTCTGTACAGGGGATCGATTGATCCGTACCACGGACTGATCTACAGTGTTTGGGTAATGAAATCGTCGATCGAAATTCGTATAGACTCTACTGAATCGGTTATTAGATAAACGGAATTCCGTGTAAGAATTCAAACCTGTAGAGAACTAGACAGAAAACAAATCGTATTAATTGAAATAGTAATCGGCGGATGCCAGGGACGTTCGTGGAGAAGGAAGGAGAGGACTAACAAGGAGAGGACGCCGACGTGGGGAACTCGAATCGCTCGAGGGTCGGTGGGTTGGTAGGTAGTGACCCCTAGTGTATGTTCCCTTAATCATTCGACGCACTTTTACGCCGTTCGGGAGAAAAAGGGATTTAAAGTTTCAAGATAACGCACGAGTACTGTGTAATTAGTCTCCGTGCAACTACATACAACTGGACGTCTCAGGTTCAATTCTCCTTTTCGATTTCTTTTTTCATTTTGTTTCTTGTAATGTAAATGTCACGCTATTATAAGAATTGCATTTTTCAAAACGTTTTTATCGTTTTTTTCCTGCGACAATGTTACCTAAAAATGTTTCGTCGCTAATTTCATAACTCTTTTTATTTTTTTATCATTTAAAAACACACGTACATCGTTATATTCGCAAGAGAACATTGAAATACATTGACTGCAGCCATGAAAAATTTGAAACAATAATGTAAGAGTTCTTCACCACCGACCAGTGTTAATAATAGGGATCTTTAGTTTCGAGCGAGTGAAATAATTACTCCTTACAAGGATACAATCTCGGAGTTGTATTTCGATCGGCGGAAAGGACGAGTGGGCGTGAAGGGAACGGAATAAGAAAAAACACACAACATATTAAAAACGTTTAAAATGTTCAAAGATCAAAGACGTTCTCCTCCAGTCCGCATTGCGTCGCTAGTAATCAGAAATCTGAAACTTTTTCTATACAAAACACCCTCTCCGCTCGCACATAATTTAATATAACGACGCTCGTTCTAAACACCATAGGCTTTTATTTAATGAAATGACCTACATATATATATATATATATATATATATATATATATATATATATATATATATATATATATATATATATATATATATATATAAACGGCTCTCTCATTCAGCCTATGTCAGATACTTCTTATTATATTTGTAATTGGAAACATCAGTGGAACGTGACAAGTGTTTGTTTTCATATAATAAAGATTAAAAAAAGATATATATATATATATATATATATATATATATATATATATATATATACATGCAGTATTTACATTTTTCCTCAGAGTTATTCTCGTACAAAGTGGACACATAGAAGTGATGTTCTATTTTTAAAAATTTATTACATTTCGAAAACATACTTTCCAGACAATCGACCTAGTTAGTGAAAGGCCGTGCGGATAATAAAAAAATATATAATAATAAATGTTTAATTTTGAAACGAAGGCTGACAAATATGTATTGCAGATTTACGACTGGACTCGAATCCACCACACTGGCCAGATGTCTATTTATCAGATCTGTGTTTTTTTTTAATTCGACTGTTTGTGGGTTTTCGTTCGTTCGGAAATGTTGAAGCACTTTCCTGCTCTGCTGACTTGTCACAAAAAGGTTCTGGAATTCACTTGCACGGATGAACAGTTTTCTCATCTCACAGGACGTACTGAATTGTTGTTCGATTAAAAAGATTCAATTACCGGTCGAGGCACTGGGTGCGGTATGTGAGATAAGAAGATTAGTGATTTAAATATTTGCGAGATTCCTCAAAAGTATTTTCACAAAACTTTATTGAATAATTCGTTAAATATCCAGAGCTATAGCCAAAAATGTGCTGGTGGTCGGGTGCCCAGCCTGTCTACAAATAAGTATGATTACCAAGCACTTCCATGGAATTTTCTTGAAGCGATAAAACCCATTTACGAAGAGTTGAGTTCGAAGAGTCTACTGGAGATTTGTGTAGGAGGATTTACACAAAATAAAAATGCAAGTTTCAACCATTTGATATGGAAAATAATGCTGAAGGAATTACACAGCGGTCTTTCCGAAGTTGCCACAAATATCACCGCCTGTATATGCAACGAGATATCAATGGCATTTTAAAAAAATGATGCAAATCTATTGTGGAAGGTTTGATCATCAGTAGACTGAGAAAAACGATTTCAGGAGGTCGAAAGGGTGTGTATATATATATATATATATACATATATATATTATTATATAATATATATATATATATATATATATATATATATATATATATATATATATCCTTAATGAGAAAATATTTTGTTGTGATCAATGGTTGTAGAGCTGTATTTTCTCCTTTTCTTTCGATCGCATCATTGAGATTATTAGAAAGAGAGAGACCGTGTACATGATACAATCTTTTTACTGCACGACACAAATTCAAAGTAAATATTGTAGGACTTCGAGTTCTAATCCGTTCGAGACGTACACGCGTGCTGATCCGTTACCGAACGTCTCGCGTGTGGAAAATCGTTCGGCGCGAGCAATCCGTCTCGCGGCCGCACGACCGCCCGCCCACGCGCGAGAATCGAACTGATCCGTCGCCGCGGCGACTTGTGCGCGCACGCGGATCACACCGAACGTCGAACCGGTTATCTCTGCGGATGGTGTCGATCGTGCACACGAACGAACGGACGACAGGATGTGTCTTGCGGATTTGGGACAAGGACGTGTGTCTGTGTCGAGTGTTTCAAGTACGCTCGTCGGTTCGGATATTTCGCTGTCGCTGCTCGACATTTTCACGACACGGTGTTCTTCTTCGGCGGACGGGGCGACCGACAGGCGTGGTAGTGGATCGATTATTCATCATAATTACAAGTAGTATTCATTGACTCTCGATATTGTCTGACTGGGCGATCAATGTTAAACGACCGTACGTAGGCAGATGATGGCATTGCGTTCGATCGAACGAGAAGTTTCACCTTCTCTAATCTACGTACGAACATTATCTTTTCGTCGCCTAACAATTCGACACATTTCGATGCTTTATTTATGCCGTGGCCTTTGGCGAAGGTCCTAAATGTATTGAAAAGTGCCGAGTCACTCTTTCACTGGAAAATTCCAAACGTATTCGAACACGAACGAATATCTCTCTCGCGAGGAAAGATATACGGGGGCGATTCGAAGAATAACACGGGCACTCGACCCGAAGACGGGCACGTCTGCGGCGGAGACCGGCGCTATGTGGACATTCGTTTTTCTGACCGAGATAAAAACGTTCTATGTACACACATTTACCGCTGTCGATCACTATTAATGTCCCCAACGGAATTCAGTACGTTTCCGGGTCTTGAAAATTTTTAATCATTTACAACTGTTCGTTGTAAACAATTCTGAATGTGATTATGAAATTTTAAGGCCTCCTCACACATGACCGTCAATTTTTTTTGTCACATTAAGGATATTAATATGTATATTTTTTTTATAATTAAAGTTCAAATATGCGACCGAGGCCAAGTGAACACGATCTGAATTTCGCTCTGATTTTTTTTAACTTATTTTTTCTATAAGTTGAGTATCTGGAGTCCGAACCTGCTGTCTCTAATATCGAAGCAAGTCACTCTTCGAACCGGCCACGCAAGACCCGTTATTGGATAATAGTCGTTAGAGGGGAAAAATTAATCAATTTCCTACTAGCGCGACAATTTCACAAACAGACAAAACATTTTTTTCCTGAATTCTTCTAAACAATCTCTAATGGAACGAGCGAGCCGTGCACAATTACAAAGAATGTCGAACGATTACTGAACGCCCACGAGGGGAGCCCACGCCGTTAGTACAAATTCACACACACACACACACACACCGTTTGATTCAATCAACGGATAATTGTTTAATAGATTCATACTTGCATATCCGTTTCAAGTACACTTCTATCTACCTACAATCTATTTATAACGAGATAATCTCATTACAGCGTACGCGTTGTCATTCATCTCGGTCTAAATTGCGCGCGAATTTAAATTAACTGGATTGCGCTCTGTACTATATTTATATGAATCCTGTTCGAAGGAAAAAACAATACTCTCTGATTGATATTTCGAGCAGTTTCCGTTGCTTTAAGTTGTTTCGGAGAATCCTGCGTTTCCCTGCCAGTACAGCCCGCAGTATTTACTCAGCGTTGTTCATAATGTAAGACATTTGCTTGCAAAAATTAATTTCTTACGGATTTCACAGATGTTACCGACGAACGACATATTTGGAACCACTGATATATTAAATAATTGATATTAATTCATCTCGCAGTCCCTGTCCCATAAATTGTTCAATTTTCAATTAATTCAATAGAAAAAAGGTCAAATGGCAATTCGACAATACAACTGTAAGACCTCTGAGATTTCTGCAATTATCAGAAGGATTAATAGTGAGAGATCCTCTCAGTGTGCAACACTGCAATACAGTTATTAAATATAAATGCAAGTTTCCCTTCTCGACGACTTGCAGCCTTTACAGCCCAAATTCTTACACGGATTGGATTTAATTAATCGAACCTCTGCGCGATACGTTTGTCTTTCTGTATTTATTTATTTTTTTTTCACCAGAAAAAGCATAACATCTCTCCGTTCGTGCGGCGTATGAATTATTCATACGGATTCGTTTTATCTTCCAGTGCATATATTTTTACTATACATTTACGAATGTGCGTAACGCCATTAGCATTTAAATAACAAAGAATACGTACGGCCATTACAGTGTTGTCATGCGACAACAATACGTCACGTTCGAAAATATAACGATATTGTTGTACTATGTCCGTTCAATCATTAATGACCGACTTGCTATTTGTTACAGTCGGCCATTAATCACAGTCAGCGCAATAAATATTCGACACCGTTCAAGTCGTTTACGTCGGATTAAACTGTGCAGTTTTCCAGTTAAGTTGTACTTTTATCAATGGAAACTGTTTTACTAGGTTGTTACAAAAATAATCGCAATATTGATCGTTTTAATGTTATAGCCATCTGATGAGTCACTGTAACAAATAGTAAATATTTATTTACCATTTTGTTAGTGAAGTAAATTATTAAAAAATAATAAAGTATTTTCTTTTCCTTATAACTGTTTGTCGTTTCAGTATTCTGATTCATACACGCTTTGATGTACTGTACAACCAACATCAGAAAGAAGTACCGAACATCTGAAATTCATGAATATCTCTACGTTGTAAAAAAATATACAAAAAAAACATAAATATTAACCGAAGTATTCTTAGAAATTCATTTTCTCTCTACAAAGAGAACAATTCATTAATCGTGAAGCATGATCTATTAGTATTTCAATTTCTTTGTTGCTCTGTTCTTCTTATATATATATATATATATATATATATATATATATATATATATATATACATAATAGTTATAATATTTTCATTAGAAGAAAAGAGCAGCAAAGAAATGAAAGTACTTGCTTCATGTTTCACGAATTGTTTTCTTTATTGCGAAATAGCCCCCGTGTAAAAAAACATCGGATCCCCTGTATAAGAATAAAAATTCGTTTAAAAAAAATTCATTGACACAACAAACAATGAATACTAAAATTTATTTGGCAAAATAAATGTTTTAATGTAAATTTGTCAAAATGAAAATTTAAAAAAAATTACTTTACTTTATAACGAAATATGGATACAAATTTAAAATTATACCAACACCTAATGTGCACATTTTAGAGATAGTGAGAGGGAGAAAAATTAATTGCTTTTAATGAATATTGAAATCTCTATACAGAGAATGTAGTTTTATATTATTATTTAAAAATATACTAAAACCTGATATACACATTTTAGACAAATTAATTCACTTAAAATATTGAAATCTTTTACAGGAAATGTAATTCGATATTATTAATTACGCATTAATACTCGACACTGACCCTTTTGAATAAAGGCAGGGTTTTTCCACGCCTTCGATTTTCTGGTATGGTAATTAATTTTAAAAACTAGAATTGCTATGTTAATAATGTGATTTGAAAATATATAAATATTGTAAAAGATTTTTGTATCCATTGTTTGTTGCGTCAAGGAAATTGTTTTTAAAAATTTTGTTATTCTTATACGGGGGAGGGGGGGTGGTGATCATGTGTGAATATACATGATCACTTACCACCCTTTTTAATGACAAACAGTCAATAATTCTGTAGAATTTGTTTTGTCAGTTTTAAAAAACACAAGGTAGATTATTCATCTATTTTTAATTAGAATGAACATTTTGATAAGTTGATAATTCAACAAAAGCGTATAATTATCATTCGATGTGTGTGTGGGAAGGAAACTGTAACGTTATGATATGTAATTGCTACCTTAAAAAAAAAAACATTTCGATCGCTCGAAATAGTTTTGTCTGTCTAATGTTGCGTTAGCGACTACTGTGAAGACGTGTGTGTGTGCGTGCGTGCATATGTCTCTGGAGGCTCGTTCCGTCCGTACGGATATCTCTAATGTGTGTGCGTGCGGACGACGGAGTGTATCGAACACGCGTCACCCGCAAGTGTTTCAGAATCGACCCGACTTACTGCCACGAAAAACTGCCGGCGATGCCCTCTCTGAGTCGATCCTTCAACGAGCGTTGCCGCTGATGCGAACTGCCGCCGATAGGTTCGCCCTCGTCGCTCGAGTACGCGGACATCGCGTACAGATGGCGCGCGCGCCGCCGTCCACGGGCGCAACCCTTTCACTTCTTCTCTAGCACTGACGCCCCGTCACCAAAACCTCCTCAACAGTCGACGTACGCGATACGGACGTCGTCTGCTGCACACACTTTCATTTTCACTTTTATAGGTTATGATCGCACCGACGCGATAACAGATTCTGTAAACACGGCGAACGAATCGCGAACACGACACTTTTTCGAACTGGGCCCGCGGCGTCGCTGCACGGTACACTGTTCAGACGGACGTTATGCATTTAACTATGTCTCCTGATGCTCTCCTATTGACTTTAATTGCCTATTATTAATGCAACGTTCGTGTTGGCCACTCTGGACCAATGTCAGCCGATAGCTGAGCGTGTCTCTCTGTAGCTACGGAGGTGTTGTGTGTGTGTGTGTGTGTGCATGTACGTACACCGATCTGACACACACGCGGGGACGTCTCCTCGCACACGAACACAACAACAACACTCGTCGAATGCACACTTCCTCTCGCCACTGTCTATTATTTTCGATGGTCGGATTATGCGCCGATTAGCGTTTATAACCGAAACTGCAATTTACCGTGATTTATGTTGATGAGACATTCCCGTGAATCAATTTGAACTCGTTTGAGAGACATACGTGCATGTCGTCGCTCGATGCTCGAAGCGCACACACTAAAAATACACCGCGGCGCTGTGATGGATGTAATATGAACACGTTTGTTACTTTCAAACGGACGCACACACGTAGTTCTCTTACACCTTTGTTACGATTGTGTACACACACACACCACACACACACACCGACTGAATCGGAATCCCTATAAACATTCCTATACGATCCACGACCTTGTTTCCAATACATTCGGTGAATGCATTCGTGTGACTAATCAAAGTACATGTGCCTTAAAATAGTTGCGGTGCATTCTTTTATGGAACGTTTAGAATGCAAATAATAACGCGTTATCTGCTCGTTTCGTATAAATCGTGCAATAAACAGTCTAAGATAACACGTGTGTGTACACACATACAAAGTATATAAACACTGAATCAAAAAAGTCTCCACACACCTGTGATAATTTTAGATTTCTTGTCTGTAATAATCGCAGTAATGTATTCATTATGGAAATATGCAGAGCACATATATTATGTAATCGTACAGAGGAAACGTTATACTATTAAACAGTGAAACCGATAAACAAGTTACAATACTAAAAGTCAGGATTTGAAACTTGAAAAAGTCTCCATGCACTCAATGGGCACAGTGATTATTTATTAAAATACATGAATTGTATATGCGATCAAGATTACGAGAAACGGAAGAAGAACAGCAGAAATTTGTAGAGTAATAGAAGACAATACAGAAACAGTTCTGGCTAGGATGATGTACGTCGTGTTCACAAGAAAGGACTGTGTCGGATGAATCGTACGGAAGCTACTGTGTAATTCTTGTACACGAGAAACGAGATTTGAAAAAGTATCGCCCTTTGAGTTGACTTCCAAGCACAGATAAAATATTCACAGAAACGCAGCTTGCAGTCTTAACACTTTGAATTATATTCTGAGATGTGTAATAAGTCTGTCAAATGAACACCAAACACCAGTTCTTAGATTTATTTATTGTAGAAAAGTATTCGACTCGATCACAACATCATCGGTGATGCCTGCACTGGAAAATCGAGACATAGAAGACATTTCTGAGTAATATCTGCAAAAACACGACCGAGTCAACAAAAAAATCCAAATTGAGAAAGCTGCAAGATATGGAGATGCAGTTTCTGCTAAATTGTGCTCAGCGTATTCAGAAGAAACGTTCAAATCGCTTAATTGTGTAAATAAAAAAGAAATAAAAATAGAGAGGAGATGGGCTGTCACTTTGCTAGTATAGACATACGCACAAATATTCAAAAAGAATTAGAAGAATTCAAAAAGAACTAACATATATATATATATATATATATATATATATATATATATATATATATATATATATGTATAAACATATTTATTTGCATTTGAAATGATAATTGATACGGTGATCAACAATAAAACATGCTCTGCACTCTTCTAAAAGAGGCGTACGTTCGATAACGTTTATGAAAATATACACATTGCATCTATTGTGAACGATAGACGAGTTTCGAGCGCGTGTAACCGATATGAAAATGAGAAACGTGGCTGATAATCGTTAATTCGGATAAATAATTTTAGAGCTTGAGACTGTTTCGTACAGGGGAATGGTAATCAGACAAAAACCGGCAAAAAACAGCTGGATAAAGTGCATTGAAGTTCGAGGGGGCGGGGTAATATTGAAAAATAAAACTGATTTAAAAACAACTTATATTATTTCATAGTCAGGCCGGCAACTTTTCAAATCGCCCTCATATTCAAATATGTAATTTCATAATTATTCGAATCAGAAAACATTCATCGATTGTCCAATATATATATATATATATATATATATATATATATATATATATATATATATATATATATATATATATATATATATATATATATATATATATATATATATATATATATATAAATGAGTGTATCGATGCCTGCGTGCCGATTGTTATTATCAAATTAAAACAGCATCCGTCATCGATTCATTAGCGAACAAAGCTCTGGCATCACTTCGATATTTTTACACAACAGTCAAGTCGCATAAAAGTCGAAAAATCTCGCTCGGGGGAGGTGCGAACCGAAGCCTGTTCATGAATGATTAATATCGAATGAATTCTATAATATGATGGGTCTGCGTGTCGAGAGATATCGGCACTGTTTCCAGGGATGGACGATGGAACGGTGACGATAGGGGTTCGGGCGGTCGTTTGTATCGAACACTCAGTCAGTTGTTGCATATATTTATAAATATCCGTGGTCGTCGATGTAGAAGAATCGACGGTTCTGTTTGTTTTTAATTATTTTCAAAAATCGGAGCTCTGCATGTCCATACATACAAATATCGTCATTGTCTTTTTAGCATCGACTGCTCGACGAAGGCCTATTCTTAAACACGCCAACCCAAACGATTCGATGTCTCTCTTTTCCGTAGATTTTCTCATCTCTTCATCCCGTCTGTTCATTGATCTCTTTTTAGATTTCTCAATTCTCAATCGATAATTTCTCTTGTCCATCGATTGTCTTCTCGCAGTACGTCTCCTCTATTCTTCATTTGAATTTCTTTTAATCACCGGCCTGTTTATTCGGCTAGGAGAAAATTCAAAGAGCCTAGTACTCGTCTGTGTGCGAGCGTGTGTTCTGAGACCGTGCGATTTATATTTTTTTATAAACATATTTCGATAAGGGAAAAAACTGTTTTCAATGAAACGATCCGTGTACATTATCGCGCCACTCCTCCCGCCCCTATTTAATTAAATATTCAAAACGGAAGCGACGGCTCAAGTCTGTGTGCGTCGATACGGCGGGCGCGCGCGTTGTTTCGTGAGCCGACGGAGCTTTCGCAGGACCCACATTCTCACAGAACGACGGGTCAGGAAGCTTAGTTTTAATGTCAACGCGTTCGGCCGCTGTTTGTTTAAGACACCCTCGCCGTCTCTAATACGAATCAGCTTGTTGATACGCCCTAGTGTTTATTGTGTTCGGTGCCTTATCTATCGGACGCTAAAAATAACCGGCGTAGACACGCGAGCCGGTGCTATTTTTGAACAAAATTCGATTATGAGTTACATAAATAGAGAGAGAGAGAGAGGGTTTTAATAGAACGAATAGCGACGCATGGGAATCAAATAGCTGAGTCGCGGGATTTGATTTAGTCACAAAATCTTACTCTGAGAGTAAATCATGTACAGGGATCACTCGTCGCTCTCATAAATGTATAGGTTTTTTTTGTTCAGGCCACACAGAGAAAAAAGAAATGTTTATCAGATTTTTGATAAACATTTCTTTGCGTGCGTTTCTTGATTATAATTTGTGTTCGGGCGCTAATGACCTCAGTTGTCGAAGCGCCCTAAAACCCCAAACACCAACCAACCATCGATACGTAAAAATCGCAATTATTTTTGCACCGACCTAATAGAAAGGAACGATCAAAGAACAGAACAAACACATCAAACAGGAACAACGTAAGACAAGTCGATGGAAACAGACAGATATTTGAATAAACACGATCGATAAGCGCAAGGGGCAACCGACTCGTCCTTGTTCGATGCCACGAAACGAATTAAGTTTGTCGATGGAGCAGTAAAAAAGTTTACAGTACGTCAACATTTTGTTTATGCCGAGCTATAACTTTATATATATATATATATATATATATATATGCAAATTTTCTTTCAGAAACTTGAACACAAATAAGTTTTTTTTCGAAATAATAAAAGAGTAAATCCTCTCTTTCCCCTATATATATATATATATATATATATATATATAATAGTGAAATCCGTACGGACAGAGGGAAAAAAGAAACGTTCCCGTTTTCTGAATAGAGAGACACGTTTAATTTTAACAGGATTAAATTGGAAACACACCTGATCGATTCCCAATGCAAATGACGGGACTGGCAATTTCCTGCGAACAGAACGAGGCGGCTTTAATTGTTTTCCATTAATGAAGAACACTGTTCGATGAGTCCTTTTGAAGCCGGAATGTGATTAGACAAGATGATGTTAAATAGTTATTCATAAGAGAGATAGCAATCGAAGTACATGCCGAAAGCGTGCGTTGCGAGCTTTCGATACGATCTGTAATTGATTGTCCCGAATTGACTGAGAAATATTATGTGTATCAGCCACAATACGCACACACACACACACAGATATATATATATGAATGAATGAATATATTTATTTATATCCGAGGTACATAATGACCTATTACAAAGGTGGTTGGTATCATTTCACATGTGCTTATTTTTATAATACAGTTTTACAATTTAAATAGAAGTAATGGTTAGTTTTAATACTAAGATAATAGTTAAATAATAAAACATTATATTAATGTATATTAGTATTAGAGAATAATATGAAGTATAGTTTATAGGGGGATTATTGATGGGGGTTAATGTCTGAGGGGGGGGTTGTCCAGGGAGTGATTGTCTTAGAACCCATGCATATATATATATAAATGTTTGGAGCACAATTGAGGGCCTCGTTCCGTGTGTATTTCCAATAATTTCCACGCTAATGCATATTTTAGATGGCCGTACCATCAAAGAGTCTACCGATAGTCCGTCTAATGAACTTTGAACTAAATCCACTGTGCATTATGTATTATTAAATCGTGAAGTTTTCACTCCGTATCGACCGTCCATCGAAACAGTATAGAATGTAAGTATGAGACTATCAAATATTCAAACACACAATCACTGAAGCGAAATCATAATATATCATCCGATATGTATGTACATTAATGTACATGTATATATATATATATATATATATATATATATATATATATATGTATGTATGAATGTGTGTCTGGATGTATGTGCGTGTATGAAGAGACTCGTTTGAAAAATTCGAACGTCATCATGCAATCATTAAACATACATCCTTGTACGAAAGTAGATCAATTATTAAATCCGTCTGATTAAAATTTTAACTAATGTGCTTATGAATGTTTTAGGTGATCGATAGAATTCTCTTTTTCTACTGAAAACGGATTGAATGAGAAATAAACGATGGTCAGGGAGTGAATTCTGCTATCGAATAAGACACAGACTCTCCATAAAGCACTATATTGACCTACATATTGACGAACTGTCTTCTGTGTATCCACAATATTTTTTTCATAGAGTTAATGGTCTCTTTAAGGCATTCTAAGGGATAAGTGCGGAAACAAAGTATACAAACTTTATCATGGCCACATAAACAATATTCCTATACTAAAAAATTGTAAAGGGGTGGAACTATTAAGAGAAAGCCTATTTCCCAATATCAATCCGACTAGCATCAATGTATTTATGGAATCAGTGCCTGTGGTCAATATAGTAAAGTTTTTAAAGCATAGTTTCAAAAGACTGGAAATTAAAATACACTTTAGAGTGTAAGTGAACTATAATTAAAATGTAGCAGAATAGCTAAGTTTTCTATCTATCACGTTTAAAGTTTCCTACCGACCTGTAAAAGTAGTGTAAAATGTGATTAAGAAAGTATGTATATCTCAATAAAGAATATAATAATAATAATATATATAATTTAGACTTGTGAACGAATCGATTTTCTATACAAAAACAGAAAAGATTATACAACTTTTGTCAACGGGTCATTGAAAAACTTATGTACCAAGAAGTCAATAAATCTGACACAGTTTTTCTTGTTAACATCAGGACGGTTCCATTTCATGGAGACACGCTTATATATATATATATATATATATATATATATATATATATATATATATATATATATATATATATATGTATGTATGTGTGTGTGTGTTTGTGTGTATGAGAGACAGAGAAAGAGACAGGATACGTGTGTATCGATTGCATCGTCGACCTTTCTTTGTAGGTCAATCATCGTTTTGTAGGTCGAACGCATCAAAAACATCATCATCGAAATCTTGTTTACAAACATTCTCTCTTATTCGTTCTTTTTATCACCGGCTTGTTCAGCATAAAACCCATGAAAAGCACACAGTGACACAGTTCGTGTCGAAGTCACTGAAGAGGGATGTCGGTGAAGATTTTATTTCCATTCTCGTGCGAATACGCATGTACACTGTACAGTACCGGTCATCATGAGTTTGTTGTTCTCTAAACAAATTGCATTTATCGATCCCTTTATAAAATAAAAAACGAAACGATTTAATATTCCGACAATCTAAACGCATCTGCCAACAAATTTATTAAGATTTTTAAGTGAATTTTCAGATTTAGATGATCTAAAAGTGTCTGTTTTTATCATTACATGTGTGTTTTATTATTAGATTACTGCGAACGAACAGATAAGTCACAGTATCTTGAATTTGTAATGTTTCGAAGAATGAAAATCGGTTGTAGACATATTCTGATGCTGAAGACGTTCCGTTCTGTATATTTTATTTCTTTTTATGCGAAATGTACGCCGAGCGTACGAAGGAATAGAACGAGAGAAAGAAATCCGTGATCTTTAAAGTAAACGACAACGATTTATTGTTGTACGGTGGATTATATGCGAGGTTAGGTACGCCGGTCCGGGTTCGATCGCGCGCGTGCCGCAGTCGCCGCCGGCGGTTTATCATTAAGGGAGCATCGTCGGAGAGCAAGAGGAAATTTTAATTCCTCTCCGTTTTATGTTTCGGGCTTCGCTGCCGCCATAAAAAATACACCGGCCGTCGTTTTCTCAACATTAAATTCGCTCGCATCGTTTGCTCGGTTTATTTTGCAGACGTTTGGAACCGTTAACGTTTCACGCGTTCACGTGGCCGCAGGCGGTTCGGGAAAAGCGGCAGAGTTCGCTGAAAGCTCACACACAAACGCTGATATATATATATACATATATACTTTTTTAATTTTACAAAACACACACTCTACAGTTTTTTAATCATTACTCTGTGATGAATAATCCAGAAGATGTTCTTTTATGAATACATCTCTCTCTCTCTCTCTCTCTATATATATATATATATTGATTATTTATTTTTCCACTAGTGTGCATAAAAAATTCATCCGTTTGCAATTTTGTCTTCAGGGCATGTGTTTAAATGTAAATGGATACAGGCGGTCATAGCAATTAATTCGTTCCTAATTATACATTCCGCTTTCAGTCCATTCATTGGAAATAATGTTTCTGTTTTTTTTTTTTTTTATACAATCGACTTATTTCAGTTTCTAAACTCTCTGTGAACCATTCCAGGTCTGTATGTTGACATGCAGGCTTCAGTATGTACAGTAGAATTGTTTTTTCAAGGTATAGACTCTTTGTAAGGCATAAAAGACATATATATATATATATATATATATATATATATATATATATATATATATATATATATAGAGAGAGAGAGAGAGAGAGAGAGAGACTATGTGTCGTTTGTAAGACTTCTCTCCGGTTTATTGAAACTTTTTCCAGACTCCCAGCTCATAAACTTGCCCAACACTCATTACCTTCAAAACCCACATTCTTTTCAAAACCGGCTGAAGAGCCAAGGCCAATGCTGTAAAGCATTATAGACGCATATCTCAAGACTAGATCTTTCGTGTGGACCTACGAATATTTTTCTTATAATTCAAACACTCTGTGTCAGATTTCAAGCTCATATCTCAACACCCGTTCTTTTGTATAGATACAGGGGTTTTTTCTCATTGTTTAGACTGTTTACGACACATTACAAGTCTATATTTGAGCACACGGTCTTCTGTAAGGATACGAAAACCGTTTTCTTGTAATTCAATCTATCTGTGACAGATTTGATTCCCATATCTAGACACTGTGATCGCTCGGTGCAGAGATGCGATTTCTCGAAACAAACCTCACATGTCCGTCCGATGGCATTCGATCTTCAGAACCGTTATTTTTCTACTTCTCTCCGTTTCTACCATCTTCGTACATTTCGAACGGACTGGGAACGAAATGGAACGTCGCCGATTTATGATCATCTGTGGATGGACGGTAATTCGCAGGACGCGCGCCCGTCGTAGAAGAACTCGACAGAATGGACCAATTTCCTTGTCCAAACGGTTCGTGTTTGTACAGTCCGGAACGTTCCCCTCGCATCCAATAAACCAATAACGCGCACTTCACAGGAAATGAAAAGCATCGTGCATGTACCGAACGGACGACAGCCAACCAGGCAGTCGGTCCGTGACGTCAGTGGTCGCCGTTCGTTGTTTGCGACGGGATGGGGCAGGTGTTGTACGGGACGGGCGTTCGAGATAGGAATGAATACACGTCCGACGGATACATTGTACAGAGCGTTCTGAAACGCTTGACCCAAATGTTTGTCGGGTGCGTGGGCACATGATATTTCCAATATCACTGTTATGTATTGTTCCACATATCTTTTCGTCCTGTGCACATTCATACACAAATATATAAATATACATATGTATATGTATGTATATATATATATACATATACCTATGTGTAAAAAAATAGCAGCGTTTTTTTACATATGACTTTATGGATGAACTCGAATAGTTTTTTGTTGATTATAAAATCGAATATTTGTTGTTAAATTAACCCCTGTTCATTTATCTCACTTATGTAGAAAACATTAGTTAAATTTCATTTCCAATTTAAAGAATTATCGCTATTACAGTCTAAAAGACAAAAATTTTGGTGTGCAGAAAAATGGCAGCGCTTTTTTATATATGATTTTATGGATGGACTCGAATAAATTTCTGTCGATTATAAAATCGAATATTTGTTGCTATATAAACCCCTGTTCATTTATCTCACTTATGTAAAAATATTAGTTGTGAAGCGATAGAGAGTGGTATCCGTATGAAAGAGGGTATTGGACTATGGAATTGTGAACCGGAACATTGGCCGATTTAAATTCGAGTCATGAGACTAGCGAAGTGAATCGAGAAATCAGACAATTACATACATAAATTACTGTATATGTGTAGTGAATTCTTGTATAAATTTATTTATTTCGTATTTACACATACACACACACGTATATATATATATATATATATATATATATATATATATATATATATATATATATATTATATTCTTTATTGAGGTGCACATACTTTGTTAACCACATTAATAATACCATTACTTGTGTTAAATCGTCAATTGAGAGTGCAAACAACTTGTGTGATAATACACGTCCCTGTTTTACCCCCGTTTCAATTTTAAATTTTTTGACTATTCACTGCTACGCACGCAGAAGTTGAAGCAACCCAATTTTCGACTTCTCCCTAGTTATGGAAATGTGCATCTCGCAAAGCTTGTTGTCGAATCGATCGGAACAGATGGTAATCGCTCGGGCCCAGGTTCGGCTTCGATTAATTTTTCGAAGTTTAGCTTCAAAAAATTATTAATAATACCTTACTCTTATACCCTTTTATATCCTTATACCGGTCGCACAGAAGTTTCACATCTACCGCGTGGCTTTCCATAAGAACAAGCATGAAAATCAGTTATGTTACGAGCGACAGCCCCTACTGATCATCGTTTCGGTGCGCGACGTACACGAATTCGGTCGTCGACGCCGGGAATAATTGAAAAACGGTTACGGAACATCCTCGTCGTCGGCCGTAACACGGAAATCGGTAATAATTGATGAACGGACCCATAAATAAAAATAGATAAACAATCAACAAGTTGTCAATTACGTCGAAGCGGATCGGATCGATCCGGTGAATCATTCGAAGCGGTGTTTATTTTCCACCGACCCGGAGTATGAGTGTTCGAACGCGCGCCGTCGACGTTCAGTTAATGTGCGCATCCATAATCGAATTACAGGGACGTTTTTCACATCGTACCTGCGATATGTCGGGCACGGGCCCGCTGTTTATTTTTTAAATAGCCTCCGGAGTCACCTCGAATCGGGCAGATAATTAAAAACGCCACCATCGATTCGGCGCTGTTCATTCGAGCGACGCGCGACGCCGCTAATCGTTTGATTATTCAGCGTGGACGGAGCGGAAGCGTCCGTGTGACGGACACGGATTCCGCGAAAGCTCGACGATACTCGTCCAGTGTTTTACTTAATATCGACATGGATGCAAACAATGGATCCGTTTTGAATTGTCAGCGGACTCGACACACAGGGCCCAGTCGTATCCAACAATACAAAAGAATTAAAATAGACACGAGCTGAAATCAGTAGTGCTGATTTAATTGTTTACAACGATGTGTCACATGACTAGTTCTGTAGCCCCACACAAATGATTTTAGTATAGTGAAGTCTTCAGTTCATATCCAGCGTAAATATATATTCTATAAAATGCATCACTGGATAAATATACAATAAAACACTACTCTACATGGAAACGTAATTTATAATATTAAACATTTCCTAGCAATTTAATTCGTCGACGTCTCGGCCCGTCCTCCACGCCACCGACGCCGCCCCTTAACACACACCCACACACACACACACACATAGAGAACAACAACGACAGCAACATCCTCTGTTCTATTCTTCGCGTATAGAAATAATAAATTCTCGATTCTCGACAGAAGATTTTAATTCTTAACGTCGTCGAATTAAAAGCGCGTTTCATGCTCTCCGTACGGCCGTCTGTTTACATTCTTAATTTTATTTTATTTGCCCGTCGTCGTATCTCGCCCCCTTCGTACGGCTAGAGAGATACCGGCGGATTAGACGTCGCTCCGAGACGCACCACCTACCGTGCATAAAAACGACTGATTGAAGTTTCAAATTAAGTTACATGTAACCGACATCGGCGTGCGTTGATTCAACGAAATGCCGAAGTAAATTTTATGCCGGTCGTTCTCTGCGACGGGATACGAGATTGTCGATCCGTCGCGATGTTACTAAGGAACGCACGCACACCGCAGGACAAACAAGCAGGGCAAGAAGATAAACGGATAGTATTCGATGTTGGAATTTATATATCTGAACGTACTTTCGATTTTACAAACTGGAAGGAAAATGAAACGTGAAGCGTTAAAAGATAAATAAGATTTTATCAGTGCGATGAGAGTCCCTTTCACGAACGATTCGGTATCTGAACAAAACAGAAATCACTGAAACAGCTTTGATATCCATTTAAGAGCATAGATCTAGTACTATTTGACATCCATTTATTTCCATCACTGTAGCATGAAGAAAGGAATTTCTACTCTGTTTATCAAGTTAAGGCTAACTTTAAGGAATAGCTGGGGTAAAAACACCAGATTTTTTCATTCTCAAAACCAACACTTATTATATATAAATAAAACAGCTTTTATATCCATTTAAAGCCCTAGATCTGGCACTATTTGATATCAATTTATTTCCATCACTATAGTATAACCATAAACGAACGAATCTCATCTATTTACCAAGTTAAGAGTAACTTGAAGAACTGGCTGGGGACAAACATAGGATTTTTTTAAAGAATACATTTTCTATTAAATAAAAACGATCAAAAATTCGAAATTAAAACCGTGAACGATTGTAAGAATATTAATAAAGATTCCGTTCTCAATCGTTCACTATTTGTAGGATAACCTAATAATAGTTCCATTTATTTAAACAATAAATATAAATGATAAGATCTGTTTGTATCATTTTAAAAATATATTATATGATTGAGAGAAATGACAGATTGATTTATATTTCAATCACGGTATGAAATAAATCGTTCACAGCAGTGGCAATCTTTTATATATATATATATATACAGAGAGAGAGAGAGAGAGAGACATGTATATAAATATCGAACTCGAACCCTGTTGAAAATTAATGTACGTTGTGTGGTCGGTAACGTGCAACTCAATCCGAAACTTGGTCGTAATGCAGAAGGTCACGGCTTCATCAGGTACTGTAGTTTTCAGTTCAGTGTTGTAGACGACGCGTTGCTATTAGAAGACACACACACACACACACATATACAGCAACGACGCAAACAAATGGCGTACGCTTTCCACGTCGTTTCCTTCGCGTCTCGATCGTTGCATCTCTTGGGTATCGTGCGAACGTGAACGAGTAAAAAAGAAACAACGTTACATACAGATCGAAGTCACATAGATGAGGATCTCGCGACGACGGGGACGTGAAAATGGTGTTTCTGCCCGTGACATTTCAATATGAGAAAGGATCGCATGCCTATATGCTCTCATGTCGAAACGAACCGGCCGCCGAAAATCATTATTCGATTTTTTCCCCATTCAATCCTTTCATCGTCGATGCAGGTACGCACGGATGTGCGCAGAGTTGCGGACGGAACGTTCGAAATCGCGCTCCGTATTCGATTTTGATCGTTCTTTGTTGATTTTTTTTACGATAGTATAAGCGTCGGCAGCGAAATCAATACATGTATCGAGATTCATAACGATATGCATATAAAATGAGAGATTGCTTACAGACTTGCACGGAATCGGGCAGGTGGAAAAGATGTTATTCACAGGTTGTTGAAAAAAACAATCACTTTCGGTCATTATTTCGGTAGCAAAATCATGTGTAATTATCAGGAATGAAAAAGTTACCATTGGATAGACACCGATTAATAATACCTGTAAGTAAGGATGTAGCACCTCTTTTCCTCTCCCCACCGTTTTACAACCTTCTAGAAAGGTGTTCTTTATGTAACGGTCGAGAGGTATCGAAATCACTATTGAAAGTAGTACAAAATCAAAGATTACAACTTAACTTCAATGTATAAAATAGGGTGGAAGTGCGCGACTTTCGATTCGTTTGCATTTTATAGTTGGAAAAAAGCATTTTCACCACACGAATGAATTCGATTGCTCTCCCGTATGATTTTACACTAAGTAAAATATGTCAGTGATTGTTTAAACAAATTGCATCTTCTTATGTGCATTTTTCAACAGTTTGTTCGTGTTTCGAGTAAAAATATGGTAAAACTGAATAACACATGATCTGTTGTGATTCTTTTTAAATAAATATCGTCGTCATAATTGTTTCTTTCGATCAAGCGACTATTGAAGAGATACTATTTTACTTTCATTTTATTTTCAGAGGGCCTAAAGTGCAGATCGACGAGCAGCGTCAAGAAAACTAGAACTTTCTAGTCTTCTGGTGTTTTTGAACCTGGTAGCTTCTCATTCGAAACGCGTCCACACTCTCGGGCAGTAAATGTAGCGCAAGTGGCATTTGTCACATCATGCCACATCGATGCAACATAGACTACGGGTAAAATTTCGTATAGTTATGAATCTCGATACGTGTATTGATTTCGCTGCCAACGCTTCGACAAATATCTGATCTGGATTTGACCAGAGTCCCGTATCTGGATGAAAAATGAATCGAGACGGAGGACCCTCCACCTCCGACACCGCATATCGATGGAGCGTCCGTTCCGAACGATCGATTGTTTCGATGAAGTCGTTCCCGTCGACTAATTATAACGCGTTGTAGTTTAATGCAATAATAACTGCGAACTAAACACATTACAGTAACATCAATCATTCGCCTCGAGTTGTTGCAACGGGACCGATCTCTCGCTCGATTATTCACTGTTCGAATCTAATTAACTTGTAGCCAGAACGATCGTTCGTTCGTCCGGACGGCTCTGTATTTTGTATACAAAACGGACGAGCAAGAGTTGTAATAAATTTCAGTGTTGTCCTTAAGAAAGCTTCAAGAATCGAATCAAACGACCAGCTTTATGATTTACAAACATTGTTTTTTTTCTATACGAATCTAAAATAACACACACACACACACACATACATATATATATATATATATATACAGATTAAATGATATTTCATTTTTAATACGCCAGTGCTCCATCTTCCGCCGCTTCTTATTTATGTTTTTCACTTCTCCCGTCGTCGTACCGAAAATTTTCTAGAGTCGCGATGGAAAACCAGTACACGGTAACGACAGAAATCCGCAGACCCGAATACACACCGCGTCGAAACAATGAGAGTTGCGACGCCCGTCCGCTTTCGTTGAAACAAAAGCGGCGCGGCGCGACGGCGTCGGTGAACGAAATTGGAAAGCTTTTCATACTTTGCGCGATATCAGCACGTTTCCGCGAATGACAATGCCTTTCGGAGACAATTCGAGGCGCGTCGGGTTTTTGGGGAAACGCTCCGACCGATATCTTTAGGGGACATCGGAGCACTGTCCGTTCGAACGGAATTATACATGCGGTTTTCGACATTCGTTTAACCGCACACGTTCTCTGTCTCGCACCATGTATATGAATGCTAAATAATCTACTTAAATCGGCCTGTCGACAAGCTAAATGAAATGAATTTCATCAAAGACCAGTATCTTCCCATTAGCATCATTTTTTTTACATTTCTACGTGCTATTTGATGGCTGTTGGTTAATATGAATAAGAAAAAGAAAGAATAACAGTACTGTCTCCAAGAAAACCCAATCGAACTGACGAAACAAGGATGTTTAACAGAGTAGTGAGATTTCGGAATAAGTTTCAATCTTACATCCTGAAATCGTTTCTTTGTGCTGTTTGTGCTTTAAATAATATACTAAGACGAGTCGTTTTTAATAAGTTTTATTACAAAAACGGTCTTTGAAACATGAAACTGATTTGTTTCAAGAAAGAACACCATTGTCATATTGAAATAGATTGTAAAATAATCAACAATTTCGTCTGTCTGAATAATAAAACCACATGGAATAAGGAAACTGGCACTGAATATGAAAATAAACATGAAATGATTCCAGAGCGACAGTTTCACAAATCATTTCAGGATGTAATATATATCTAGAGTGTTATAAATAAATAGATGAAGGAAATCTGTGTTCGAAACAAACATGCTTCTATTTAAAATCAAAAAGAGGAAGAGAGGGAGGGAGAGAGAGTATACAAGTTCAAAACACTGGCAGTAGTGAAAAAAGTAACGATTTTGTGAATACAGAATCGAAATAATTATAAAAAGGAGATTGTTTGGAACGAGCAGACGAAGAGATTTTGAAAAAATGAAATTTATTCAAAAGAATTCAAGACTAGCCGATCGTTTTTGAGGGCTGGTAATAAACGTGTACAAATCAAAGAATGTCGAAAGCGGACAAACAGAATTTCCAACCGTAAAAATACCATAAAAGAGGAAATAAACGAAACATGTATTCACATCTTCCCCTACGGTTGTTATTTTGTTGCATTTTGTGTGTTTTCAAGGCCGCGAAAAGGTCAAGGGAAAGTGGCAGGATATGTATGTATGTGTATATATATATATATATATATATATATATATATATATATATATGTGTGTGTGTGTGTGTGTGTGTGCGAGGGAGAGCACAGTCGTCGTTGGGCGGATGCTGCCTCGTGCGGAAATCGATTACGTCGACGATTTTCCTGGGAAAACGTTCGTAAATGAATTATTAAAAACTGGCGCATTTTTGCTACACACGAGCGAGTGAAATATGTTCTGTGTTATTGCTGTGTCACCGCGCGGATCAACCGAACGTTCCAACAAGTGGATTTCGTTAGGATCGACATTGACGTCCCGTTATAAATAATAAGAATTCGGACGAACGAAGAAGCTTCAATCGGACATGCCGTTCGGCAACGAGCGACAGCCGTGCGAATCGGAAATCGAGAATGCATCAACGATTGGAAGTCAATGCCGCACACGAGATTAATAAAATATGAATGAGAATGCATTCACGGTTATTTCGGATATTCAAAAATAAAAGATATTTAAACTAAAGCTAATCTAACTTCGTATGAAATTGTCTGAACAACAGAGCAAACGCCGTTATAAAGCATAAATTGAATCAGAGGATCAACCAGCAGTTATAGCTGTATAAAACCCTGTTCTTGAACAGCATAAAAAAATCACAAATTAAAGGTTCATATTGTTCATTCTATAGTAAACGCTATTCATGCTTCTGAGGACATATGCTTCGATTTATGTGTTCACACATTTTAATATTGAAATAAATGCTCAAAAAACACAAAAAAAAACAGCAGCTTTCAGTGCAAGCACCTAATGAGAAGACTTTTTATGTAAAATCGACCAGAAAAAATATCTTTTTTTCAGATATGCTTATAGGGCACTCTTTATCGATTTAAAATGTTAGGTGCTTGCATTGAAAGCACGTGCTTCACACATGCATTGTTTTATCATATTTTCTCTTGTATATTATTTAAAACATCAGTTAACTTTTCTCGTTTCCGTAGCAACTGATTCATTACTATAGTGGCTGTTTATTTATTTAATTATAAAAAAAATGTCTATAGCAGCATAGATGGATAGAATAAATTATTAAAACTAATAATATATTAAAATAATTATAATTTACAACTGGACAGGTACGGGCCAGTACTGGGAAATTAATTATAATCTGACCTAGTTTCAAGTTTGGTGCTGAATTACCATCTTATTATATATATATATATATATATATATATTCATATATATATATATATATATATATATATATATATATATATATGTATATATATATATATATATATATATATAAATATATATATATATGTATATATATGTCTGTGTGTCACGTGTGAATTATAACATATGTAGGTGAATTTGTGTATGTATTGATTTTATTCTCACACCAGAATAAAAGTTTCATCTCTAAAACATTATTTTTGTATTTTTCACGCTGTAATGTGATATATATATATATATATATATATATATATATATATATATATATATATCGTTACATTATGTATCTGTGAAAACACCGTTTCGAAGATGACAACTGCTACTTTATTACGTCGATATAACTTCATATTCTCACCTTAAAGAAAAACATGTTTTTTTTGCGTCGTTCCCCGTTCCGTTCGTTTCTCTCGTACTTTCTCTTGTTTACACTGTTTTATTATGTAATCTGTTGTATAAAGTGTGGTAAAAAATTGAACAGAACAACCCTCATATCTTCTGCGTCGCCGTGCGCTCGATTCTAAATGTGCCCGTGTAACTTTTTTCCTTTTTCTTTTTATTCGAAACGTACGTGGATTGTTCTTTTTCGGTTTCTCTTCCCTTTCCATTCATCATCGAATTGCGAAAACCGTGAGATAGTATCGAGCCACGTTTCCTATACGATTTTCAATCTTTACAAATGTCTGTTTATTTTCAATTTTCTAATTATTCGACGGTAAGTGAACCGGGACATGTTAATCGGTCTGTCTGACCGATAAAAAATACGATTTTCATTTCGGGCTGTGATCGAAACGATCACAGTTCCGTTTTGTGCGGACATTCCGTGCTGTATCGATCAGCGGCATCGGCTGCTGTTTTTCGTCTCTTTGAAAAAAGTAATCTTCGACTGGACCGGCCTCGTCGATCGGCCAATAACTAATCATTATCCATCGACGTGGGCGCCTATTAAATTTAATTACAGCAGGAACGGCGGTCGTAAAACGATCACAAATTACCGATTCGTGGAAAATTAGTTCACCGGCGTTCGTACGGAACGCGACGACGACGACGCCGCCGACGCCTGCGACGTCGGAACGCCGTCTGATTTATACGAAATCAATACGGACGAGTACTCTGACCCCATTATGTAAACCAGATGGTGAAATTCCGTTACTGTTTCGACTGCAGCGGCGTCGTCGTGTTTGTTATTATTATTATTATCATCATCGCTATTGCACGGTACACTTCCTTCAGATTGTCGTTTGTGTGTAAACATGCAGTGTTATGGAAAAGTTACGTTGCAGAAACGGACTGTGCGGCCGTTTACTCTGCCGGTACCTTTTTCGATTAGCGCTGCCTGTATTGTTTAATATAAATGAAACGGATATTAAGGTAATCGACGATGGGATTGTACAACGTAGTGCGTTTTAATACATTACAACCTTTTTTTGTTATTATCATTGATCCCACTCACACGGAAAGGGATATGAGTTAACCTGCTTCCAGAAACATGCGTTCGATTATTATCGAACGTCTATAATAGAAAAATGTCTTATTGGTTGAATTAAAGAAGTTGTGGGGCCTTTTTGGCTTCGAGGATGAAAGAGAGAGATTACTAGGAACCTTGGATAGTTGTGTAAGTGGAACTTTTCAGAATATTACTGAATAGTGGTTTCTATACAGAAGAAAGTTCAGACATCCTGTTATCTTCCATGGACCGATATCTCGACACACACCCATCTGTAGAGCTTTACGTTTACGTCAGGACGCTAAACGGCACGTCCGGTCGATTCGAAATCCGTATGAAAATACAGAAAAGAAACAACCACCTCAAGACACAAACTCGAAAGTATAACCGAAAAAATCATTCGCACGAATTACAGATTCCGGTCGATTTCCCGTGTCGAACGGACGGCCGACACTCAGGCCGTACTTACAGGAAAAAGTTTCACAATAGTATGAGTTCGAGTGGAGAGAGAGAGAGAGAGAGGAAAAAACACGATAATCGCGTCCTGATAACAGACTGTAGGCCGCACGCGGCGTCGCATTGTCCCAGTTCTGGCGACGAAAGTGACCAATCCTTCGATCCACTTGCAGACGGATCTCGTTTATTATGCATATTTCATCCTTATAAACGTTTCTGTACAATGAACGGCGACACGAGTGCCTCTCGAACACGACGCCGTTATAAATCACAAATACTCTGACGTTCTAGGGCTCTTGAACGCGTCATCTGGCGCTGCTATTAACGCACGAAGCGGCGCGCCGACTATTTAACCGGGTGTCAATCGACACACGCGCACACACACACACACAAATGTGTGTGTGTGTTCGTTTTCAGTTGGAATATCGATCCCCTCGTACCTATATTTGTATATCCGTTTGTCACGTGAGAAAATATATATGTTGAAAGCGAGACGCCGAAAAGTTCAACTTGTAGCGGTTAAACTTGACGTCGAAACTATCGAGCTAATCGTTCTGCTTGCTAACAGCGTTCCAGTGATACGCATCTAAAGTTTATACGCTTTTTCCTCCCCTGTTGCCGGAGATCAACAGTTCGGTACCGATGACGTACTAATAAACTTAATTTGTAAACATTGCAGAAAGTTTCGGCATGAAACGAGGACGTTCTCCGACGCTGCTTCGTCGGAACGCTTACAGAAAACCAGTACAGGTCGCGTGCTTCTTTTTTTCTTTTTCTTTTCGTTCGAAACATAAAGCACAATCGATACGATTTCGATTCGATAAACATTGAGATGAGTGAGTCCCCGGGATACACCACAAGAAACTCTTCTTTTCATGCCACGCAACCAAATAAATCGAGCTGCTTTAAACGATCAGCAATGGCATTTTCGGTCAATTCATGTGGCAGCCATCTCCGTTCTTTCTGGATCGTTCCCATCGCTTGTAAACGTCGCGAATTTTTCGATTTATCGACGTCGCGTTGTTGAGCCAATTCGTTGAGTGTTTGAGCAGAGTTTTCTTTCAATATAGAAGCTTGCAGCTGTTCATCTTCGAATGTTTTCGATTGACCTGGCCGTTGAAACCATTATAGCCAACGTTATAAATATTCAGTGTTTGTTTTTTTTTTAATTTAAACGCTAAGCCGGCTGCGACGTTTCCATATCAAGCGATTTTAAGAAAGTTGTATTTTTTAACAAAGTACGGCGTCTGATGACTGAATTTCGGTTGAAAATCTTCACACTTCAAAATGGCACAAGAGACATATCTATCACCGCCCTCGAGCACATACACGTACAGCCATCCGCACGTGCTTCAACAGCGGCTTTCAGCGCAACGTCCGACTAAATCGTATAAGTGGAATGAAAAATATTCGTCTCCTAATCCGAACAGAACGCCGGTTCTGCACGAAGCCGTCGCCTCTGTTTTATTCACGCGCCCGTGCGAAATCGCATCGCGCTGACTGTGCACACAAACGTGCGCGACTTTATTGAATTAATATAAATAATTCCTGATTCGTCAGTTCACTTTCTTATCATTCAGAATGTAATACCGGAATTTAATAATCCGCGACAGCATTAGCGGCCTAATTCGTTCGTCCTCACACGCATGCAAATCCGTGTACAAATATCGTCGGCTATGTAAACTTAATTAAATTCTATTTACGTACATTTCGCGTATGGATTTATGTACGGAATTAAGATAATATCTGTTGCGCAAGAAACCTATAGTCTTACATTTAGATTGTTTCAGTCAGCGCGCCGAGATTACATTGGAAAAGTACGGTTTCCTTCCATTACACGAATTTAAATATCTACCTATATATATATATATATATATATATATATACACACGAGGTTATATAAAGTACTTATCCGGTCGATACCGATCGTACGGATTTGATGGACAGACATTTCGCACGATTCAGACATATTTGTTGGAATATATCGAAAAGTCAGCCGAGTACAGAAATATTTAAATACAAGTAAGACTGTAAAAACGAGTCAAGAATTTAAGATAGGGTTGCGATTGGATTTATAGAGTATTTATAGCGGTTCGTTCAGTCGAGATATGTGGAACAGATGGACGATGAACACAGATGATAAATTTGTGCGCAACGGAACGAAGTCCTGTGGCGTTTGTCGATGAATGAAAATGACTGAAAGCTCTAAGTAACACCGGAAGTAAGGCATGAGTCGATATGGGTTGATAAAGAATATTTATATATATATATATATATATATGTATGTATATATATATATATATATATGCGAATTTTGTTCGAAGTGACTGGATTGAGTTTTGAAGAATATTTTAGAAGATACAGAACATGGCTGTACACTACTTATAGGTAAATATAGTGAGTTCACTCGCAGGTTCAATCGATACTAATGGAACTGAATGTGTATAATTGTTCACATTCTGGGTAGAACATAAAATGAAAATGTTATTTCGTTTAACACACCGGTCCGAACTGAATTTGATATGGAACATAACATGACAAGTCACAATGTAAATGGGAACTTAAGGATTTTTGTAACCCCTTAAGCGACCGTTTAATGACCATCTCAACTCTTCTCGACACTTGGCACAAACTCTCTGATAATCTCATATATGCTAACAATGTTGTTTTTTTTTTTAAAAAAAAAATACAGGATGGAGCAAAAATTAACTATGAGAAATGATAGATGATTTATTTTTCGATAATGATAGATAAACTATCACGAGTAAATGCAAAAATAACAAAAGGATTGCAAGAGGGTTAAAACATTAAATGAATGATTAATCCAATAAGCGTTTCCATTCAGTGACAATGTATCGAGAAATCTTTGATAAGAGAAAACGAATTTCTCCGCATACAATCCTGAAAATATATTGCGGCCGATCTCACAAACCGAATTTTAAAGCTCGCCCTGCGAATAATAAGATTTCGTCCCGTCAAAAACATCCGGCGATTCGTTCAAATGCGCAAACACACCCACACATATTTCTATACAGGATAATCCGTCCTCGAACGACAATAAATATAATGCTCTCGAGATGACAAACGTTCGACTGATGAATCTGTACGAACGTTCCCATGAAATGCGATAGTTCTGTGCGTTTCTTTCAACGGTCCTCAATCATTCCGTGATCTATTAATAGGAATGAAAAACGCCGATAACGATGCATTGTCCTTCGGAAAGCGTTACGAATATCCGTGTGACACATGACATCTCACGCGAAAGGAAATTGTACTGCGTAGTGTACCAAAACAGCGTACACCACGATCGGGGCGACGAAATAAATCGATACGGTTCAATTAACATTGAACGTTCGTGCTCTTGAAAGGGCAATCGGATTTTCTGCACGGATTTTTTTTTAGAAAAAACAAGCCTGCGAGAATTAAGTCTCATACAGATTTTATATAAAAAAAAAACAATTCGATATCTACAGGGTGGGGCGTGAAGATCTCACACATTTTGAAAGGATATAAAAAATTAACGAAACCATTTAGAAAAAAATTGTATTCATTTCTGAAAATTGGCGGGTGGTGTCGTTGGCAATATATTACTGACGATTGCCGGAATTTCGTCATCACTCACCAGGCCATCTCGGATCGATTTCCTGTCTGATCATTTCTTTAAATCCTGAAGAGATCGAGGACGATGATGCTACTCAGAAAACAGTGGCCTCTCGAAATATGAGAGATCTTTACGCTCCATCCTGTTGAACAGACAAAATACATCTCAAGTCTAAACACATGACTCAGAGATATAAAGAAGAACTTTATGCTTCTCTCGAATTGTGATATAAACTCGATTACAGGCTAACAGTCGTCTCGGATTCGTTGTTTCGCCGAATCTACATTCCCCGTTCCGTTTCCTTTATACTAAACACAGACCTGTGTTCGGGACCGTAAATTGGATAATGCGCCGCGCCGAAAACAAACTTTTCGACGGACGAGCTCGTTCAAGAATGAATCAATCTTCTTTATTTACATTCTGAAAGCCAGTCGAAGTTAGATTCGGCACAGTGTTCGAAAACAATCGATTAATCGCTTCTTCGAAATGTGTACATAATCGAGCCTCGTTCCGTACAACTCATCAGTCGCGGCTGTACATCTGAAACGGGCTGTTCGCTGGTTGAAAGTACGCACGGGACGTGTCACGGTCCACCCTGTACACGAAAATATAAATGTGTGTGCCTGGACGATTAATAAACGGGAAGTTAACCGTCAGATTGTTTTAATCTCGAACTTTTAGTGAGAGAAACGTCGAGTCGACGACGAACGCGCACCCACACACACACTGAGAAAAAAATGTCGATAATGAACGCGAAGATTATATAATTTGTGTCGTTAAACAGCTTTAAACTTGTTCCGTGCTCGGAATATTCCGAAAGGGATTCCGAATATTCGTGACTGGGAAATTAAAATTCGCTTCAAGATTATGAAAAGTAAATCGCTTTTGTAGTTCGTCTCGGAACGTTTAAATAAAAAAGGAAGTAAGAAACAGGACTCGGTACGAGAACATACGTTTCCTTGTATATATATATATATATATATATACATATATATATATATATATATATATATATATATATATATATATATATACTCGATCATCCCATAGATAATGCAGTGTTTTCATATAGATGAAAATTAATGACCCAATATTTGACAATTATTGCAATAACATATCAGATACATATCTTGCTGAATTGTAAATAATGTTCTCACAGTCTTATCGTGGAAGATTAACAGTTATTATGAGGAAAAAGTCACTGGTTATAATGGAAGTATCGAAAGAGCACATTAGACATATTTTATTTTGGAAGATTCGTCCAGGCAACGTTATGATTGCAGTGAAAAAATGTGAGAAATTTATGGTTCAGGTGTTATTAGTCTCGCCCAGCGTAAAAATGGTTTTAACGATTTCGGTCCGGGAACTACGGTTTTCACAAGGAGGAAAACCAGTGTGAATGTGACAATTATATACCCATTTGCTTATCTCATACAATTTACAGGGTGTACACCAGGAATGTAGAGAGGAAAGTTCGAAACGTGATAGAAGGGAATTTGAAAGAGAAACAGGCAGTTGAATAAATATGGACTGATTCTCAATCCACGTTTAAATAAGCGACAATTCAAACCTAAACGTACAATCGATTTTAATTTTAATATAATCTGTATTCAGGCACTATTGATTGGTTCCCAGTAAAGAATACAACTGAAATAGTCGGAGAAGTGAATAAAAGACCGAAGTTATTTATCGGGATAAAATAATCACCAGGAACAACCGCAAAAGAAGAAGAAGTCTACAGAGAATCGAATTCAGTACTGCATGAACTGCACTGACCTAAAAAAATAATCTCCCGGTCCTGTTTGGCATTGTTTCCAGTACAGAAATTTTGTTTCTAATCGATTCCGGTCGTCTCTCGATAAATCTAAACGTTTTTCACCCGCAGAAATGGTGCTTGCACGTTAAAAGTGAATAATTTGTGCAATCTGTCAATACAGGGATCGTTCGGGGACTGTTGCAACGTTGTTCGTTTCAATAAGCCATTAATTACGTCGCAGAATATCTGAATTGTCGACTCGAACGATTCCAGTTTGTCATTTATGCAAAACACGCCTCTGTCAATCTTATTCTCGATTGTCTACAATGAACGTATCGTTCGTTCCACACACACACAGACAGACACATCCGCCCACGCGAACGCACACTTGTTGTATCGCTCTGTCTTCTTCGTGCACGTCACGTTACCTCGTTCTCTGTCCAGTGAAAATATTGTTGTTCGCGCAGCCTGATCGCAAGTTCGCCTGTTTATGCTCGAAGCAGCACCGACGGTAGTACGGCGGTTTAAAACGGGCGCCGTTGTGGGAGTCGGTGCAGGGGATACAAACTGTGCCGTTCGTTCAGCGTGTGAGGTTTAACCCTGCTCGGTGACGGCATAGTTTGGGGCGTGGTGACGTCGACTGACGACGACGACGACGACGACGACGATTCTCCCGATATCGGTCTTCCACCGAGACCTCGATTCTCTGGATAGTTTTGTAGGCGAGCGCACTTGCGAGGGTGCGGCGTCGGTCGAAGTCATATGGGAAGAAGGTGTACTCGGCAGGGATGTAATATGATCGGGAGAGACGTTCCGCAGATTATTTTCGAAATTGAGATTTATTGTTGCTATACGGAATATGTTTTTTTTTTATTATTATTATTGAACGATCCTGTTTTGGCAAAAGGTTAGACGGCGAACAAACCAAACGTTCTTTTAATCGATCCGTTCGACGTAACGGAATACATGGAAGGACGACAATTGATTAAATGTTAACAATTCTATTCAATGGAAAGCATTTTAAAATACAAGCAAAGCAGCAAGTAAAGAGGCTGACGATGATAGCACCGCCGTCGAAATGCGTACAAGCAACAATCAATAACTATCGAATTTTCATTTCTGTCAAGAGCATTTTTTTGTGAATTGTGGATTGAAAGAAATCATTAACCTGTGAAAATTTTATAATATCCACATTGTTTCCATGTCCGAAATGCTAATACATTTTGAAAATTACATTGCATTCATTCGATCAAAATAATAATATAATTTCCAGAAATCAAAAATATTAAAATCTATTGTCGACGTCTCAATGCACGAACCCGAACGATAAATATTGTTACGAGTCCGCTGAAAACTCATCCAATTCTAGAACTCACGGACCGTTTTAAAATCGACCCCGTGCAAGACGCACTCGTCTCACTTACGAACCGAGCTCGGATATCAAATATTTCTCACATTTCTGTCGAACGCCGCTCTTTATAATCAAGCACACATCATCATCATCATCATCGTCGTCGTCGAACGAACGGCCGATCGACGCGTGCACGCGGAAGTTCACTCGCCTCGAACGGTACAAAGGGCAGGTCAAGGTCGAAAGCATTATCTGCGTCGACCCTCGTACAATTTCGAATCTGTTGTATCGCCGTTTCGCTCGACATTCGAGCATATTAAAGTACTGCCGTCCTCATCCACGACGGACGGAATGTTGAAATATGTTTCGGTTACACAACAGGTTCGTTTTCAGTAAATTGTCGGTGAATAAGTGATGGGAGGATGGTCGTTCGGGTGGCGGGCCGGATCGACCGGTCAAGTTTCGTACACATATACGTTTTTTTAAACAATGACATGTAATTTCAGCTCTAGGCCGATCATATTGAATTGACATACGGTAAGATAGTTGTTAGTTAATCCCCCCTCAAAGAAAGTGTCCTGCCATATGATAAATTGATCAGAATCAGTGATTGAAAAGTAAACTTCAACGAATCAACGGAGCCGATATCATTCATAGAGAGAATATTGATATATTCTCTCCTACTAAGAGATGTGGGCGAATGATGATGAATTTAGAATTGGAAGAAGATGCATGATATCATTCAAAAATTCACTGGGAACTATCAGTGAATTACATAGTATAAAATTATTAAGAAGCAGTAATTGATATGCTAATAATTTACAAAAAAAAAACAGTTTGTGTATTTTTAGTATTAAATTTCAAATACATTCCTTGGATCCATATTTTCCCTGAAATGAACAGAAGTAATCACACAGTGAATGCCTCCAACATAGAAAACCGATATTAAATCGAGTAAAGATTAGCTACACTGACCGACTACTCATGAAAGACGTTCCGAATAAAAATACGACCTGAATCATTCGAAAAAATATACATTTACCTCATTAAAACATATCATGTAACAGATGCTGCCAGGCACACCAGCAAACACAACATCCAACGATAGATAGTCATCCGAAATATTACAACAGAATTGCAAAGATATATTCGGTGAGTGAGAACAAATTCACATATTAGAAAAGTTTCATGTAAATTCAGGTATGTACTCACATGTTTCTCTGCCGGTAATGGTTACAAGATGTCAGTTTTGACTTTCTATCACGCACACACAGACAGTATGTCCATAATTTCCGACCGACCGAATCGCAAACAAGTATAAACGCGACACACACAAAACATTTAAGTTCAAACGCACACATTTGTCTTCGGCATATGTGTCACCTTTAATCAGCGTGTCGAATCTCTGATAATTCTGATAAGTGAAACTAGCAATGGAACGAAGATAGTCATCTGATTCAAAAGATTGAAAACCTCTAGAGTAACATAACAAAATGTTTGTAGAGTGTCAGACGGAGACCGTTTATGTCATTTAGTATATTCTAATGGTTGTGATTTTATCAAAAGAGCAATTTCTCGACTGATCATACCATAGAGTTCATCCACATACAAATACACCTAGATCTCATCCTCGGTGCCTATAGATAGAAAATCAATCAGACCGACACTTTCAGTGTCTGTAGATTTTCCAGTAATGTCTAAGTGTTTAACTTTGCAAATTATAATCGCAATTTTTTACACTTGTGATATCGTTGATGTCCTGATGATTTTATTCGTTTTAAATCATCTGAATGTTCTCCACTAATATTTTCCTCGAGTGTATCGTTTTCTGAGATTTTTAAGTATCTTCACAAATACAAATACTCATTGAATATATCTTTGCGATTCTGTTTAATATTTCGAATGACTATACATCATTGGACGTTTGCTGGTCTATATAGCAGTGTCTGTTGTTACACGATATGTTGTAATGTGGTCAATGGATTACGGACGTTATGCATATTTTTTCAAAACCGTATTTTATAACTGTTGTTATTTTCGAATCGAACGAGATGTTGATTATTCGGGAAACGGCTACTAGTGTCCCCGTTTCGATACAAGTTTCATCTCGATAGATTTCGTTACGACGAAGCCGAATAAACATTTATGCAAGCCTGGATACAGTCACATAAAATAGATTTTTCAATTCGTGATTCGGACGGATATCAAACAATAATAAAAAATGAAAACAATAGACACAAGCTGAAATCAGTAGTACGAATTTCATTGTTTACAATGATGTATCACATGACTATAAAGGTAACTAGAAAAATCGGCACCAAACTTTAAATGATAAAAACCGCAATTATTTTTACTCCAACCTAATATATATATATATATATATATATATATATATATATATATATATATATATGTATGTATATAAATGTATAATCATGAAAACAGCCCGTTCAGATTTTTATACGAAATTGGCACATGGTCTCTCGTTCCTAAAATATTCATCGTTCATTTTATTTTTTCGAATCGAAATTTATTGCCCGTCTGTGTTGTCGCGCGGTCAAGCTTCAATCATTTTTACGATCATCGTTTTTTATTCTTTTTTTTTTTGTATCGGCCGTCGAATCAGATGCCGTCATATCTTTTTTATTAGAAAATATTTTATTCCGGCACTTTTTTACTTGTTCCAATCTCGATTGTAACGTCGTTTATTTCCGATCACATGGAATGTGGCGGCACCGATCAACAGATGCGTGTAGTCTCTGACAATGTTCGGATAGATTCGTGAATTACTAGTCTTCGGTTCGATTACGATAGCCGGATCTGATAGATTACAGTTTAGTCAGTCGTTTGCAGAATTGAACGGAATGCACGAACTGAATAGTCCAGTTTTTAATGTGAAAAAGAATAACGTTTGAATGTACAAGAGAATAAGATGAGCAAGAACGTTGCAATAGATGTACTTATGTAAACGGAGATTACTCTGAATTAATATCGAACATTTTTCATATTATTTAACCTATTAAGAATTGAGAATATGCACTGATCTGCTTAATTATATCTAGGCGATGACGCAAACACAGTAAATGCACTTGCTGTAAGACTGAGTTAAATTATAACAAATTGATAATTTTTTTTTTGGTGGTTTCTTTGAAAAATGTTTAATTTTATTGGTCAGTAATTCGTTAGTGTTCAATGTTGTTTAAAATTCAGGCGGCTTTCCAAATATTCCTCAGCATATAAATTAGTTTGCTTCGCTATTATGTTTAGTAAAAAAATTCCCCTATAGAACACATATTTGGTTTTTGATGAATGAGGAATAGTGAAATTTGTGCCAGGATGGCAGTAAATTTAAATGGTGCTCGCTCTCCACCTCTAATATTCCATTGTACATTTGAATTTTTATTTTATTTATCGAATTCATTACCTGCTTCATCCTCATCACTACTTTCATCAGAAGACTTTGAAATTACTGATATTCTTTTTTGTGTCCTTCTATGTAAAACCGCATCTTCATTATCTTCTTCATCCTCATCACTACTTTCATCAGAAGACATGTTACAGATGTTATCGCTCTTTACCGTTTTCTTGAATGTAAAGATATATTTTTACTATCGGTAAAACTCATCCGGGAGGATAAATAAAAACATTATTCAGTATATTCGTCTGTGTAGCAAGAATGAACAGGCGTTCGTTTGTATCGATTATTCAACTCCACACCTTAGCTTACAACAACGAGACATTTAATAATGCGAATATAGCCGAATGCATTGACGGTCTAATTAATTCTCCGCATCTAATAACGATACGTCCTAGTTCAGTCAAATGAAAACAATATGCCTTTAGGTAAGGGAACAATATTAATCAAAAACGTGGATACGCAGATATGACATTTAATATACATCTTGTGTGTGTCCCGCCGGATTCCGTTCGCACCGTGCGACATTAACGTTCTGGAAAACTCTATCGGGTATGGAAAATACCCGAAAACACACACACACACACCGGCGCTCTTTCATCAGACACATCAATCAATGAACTTTTTTTCTTGTCAACTAAAGACCGGCGGACTCGAACGAAACCGAACGTATGAAAATTCACTATCGACATTTCCAACTTACTTACTTGGAAACATTTTCGGGCGCGGAGCGACGATCGTCGCACATAATCGGAGAGGAAAAAAATCGATACGGTCGTGTTATAATGTAACATGAATGTTTAACATATTTCCATGCCGGCGTGACGTGTCGCTGTCAGTCAAGAAATTTAATTTACCGAAGAAGTTTCGGTCGTCGCGTGATGGATTTTGTTTTGTCTGCGGGACGAATCTCGAGAGACGGGCCGAAGAAAATGAGAAAAGAAATGCGTTTCGAATGACACTGTCATGATTTCTACCACCAACAACTGCTCGAACTGTGTTTTTCGCTCTCCTCAATACTTGAGGATCGAGCAACGTCATCTGTCCAAGTCAAAGGTCGTCGTACCACGCGCTTGGACCTGTAGCGCGCCCCATCGCGCTGGCACAACCGTAACGTCGACACAGCATCTACACGTGAATAGCGGCTTTCAATGCAACCTCCTCCTAACATATATGTATATATATATATATATATTTATATATTTATATATATATAAAAGACAACGCGGACAGGTTACTAAATCATCCATTAAATCCACCGACCGATTTACATACAATTAAAAAAGGAAAGCACTCCGAACAATCGCCGAACCGAAACACACGGTGCCATTGTTATCGCCTCCATTTAAAAACGCGTCCTCCGCCCGCACAGGCACACACACAATCCCCCACCAGATCCGTTCCACGTCCGGTGTTCCTGTGACAAAAACACTCCGTGTCCTGCGGTACCAGCGCCACTCGAACGTCGCGCCTCCGGACAAAGCCGCTTTGTTACACCGGACAATCCTTTTGTCAGACAGGACGCAAGATGAACTTTGAAGTGACGTCCGAATCACTCCATTGTGAATTTCGGCACGTGGACGTGTTTGCCTCAAACGTCGACGGTACGGTTCTGTTGTGTGTGTGTGTGCGCGCGCGTGTGTGTCTATTGTAAGAGTTTATTTTGAACATTGGCCGTTTTTGATGTTCGTAGAACAATGTGACGGTTCTCAGCCCGTTCGACACGTTGTTTTTTTTTTTTTTGAAGTACTATTTAACAATGTTTTATTCTTTCTTCATTTATCACCGAACGAGTTCCAATCTCGATAAGGTTTTAAACTGAATTCAATGGGAAAACGTATACAGAAACTATTTATAACCCAGTCTGTTCGAGAACGAAATCAGTGTAAACAGAAAGGGATGAGCGAACGAATGTTGAATTTTTTAGAGACAGCGTACGCAAAATGATGATGATGATGCTGTCCGAGGCATCGTGCGAGCGAGCATATTTACGTTACGATCCGTCGTTAAACACATACAGATGTCATAAGAGCGTGGCGGCAATTTGACGGGCACCAGGTCATTAGGTAACGGGTTCGTTATCTATTCGTTGTAATAGCGACGGAGCGCTCGAGATAACATCTCTCCGAATCATCTTCTGTGTGTGTGTGTGTGTGTGCAAGTGTGTATGTTTGTACATAATTCGTCTGTGGTTCTTAGCAAAGCAACAATCGCAGATGAACAATGATGATTTATTGAACGTTTTTGATCAGAAAAAACTGCTATAACTAAGACAATTAATTTGTGAAAGTTAAATCAGTCACAATGTCAGAACTGTGTTCGATTGCCGTTTTAAAATTATAAGTGGTGCTTTTCTTCATCAACTATTTGCCGAATGATCTATTCTTCTTTCTGATATCGTTAATTAATCTTAATCCCCCGTGTAAAAAACCCTCCGAATGTTAACCACTTGTATAAGAATAAAAACTCTTTAAAAAAATTTCATCGACACAACAAATAACGGATACACAAATTTATTTAACAAAATAAATGTTTTAAAGTAAATTTGTCAAAATAAAAATTTTAATAAAAAATTATTCGACACAAAAAATATGGAAACAAATTTAAAATTATACTAACACGTAATATGCACATTTTAGAGATAGAGATAGAGGGAGAAAAATTAATTACTTTTAAAATATTGAACTCTCTAACAGAGAAGGTCGTTTTACATTATTATTTAAAATTATACTCAAACGTAATGTACACATTTTAAGATAGACAGAGAGAAAATTAATCAGATGTTTTTGGATTTGATACTGAATAATAGATGTAACTCAACGAGCCCGACCCTTTTAAATAGACAGGGTTTTTCCATAACTTTGATTTTCTGGTAGAATTATTAATTTTAAAAAAACTGAAATTAACATGTTAATAATGCGATTTTAAAATATATAAATATTATAATAGATTTTTGTATCCATTGTTTGTTGTGTCAAGGAAATTTTTTAAAGAATTTTTATTCTTATACGGGAGGTTAATGTCCGGAGAGTTATTGACGGGATGTTTTGTCAAGGGGGCAATTGTCCTAGAACCGGCCACCACAACCCCGTCGTCCAATTTCTTTTTTTTAACGACCGATTTTTCTGGAGCTTTCCATGCGATAAAAAAAAATTAGCCTCGGCGTGGTTACCGTTCCGGGAGTCATTAGAGACCGGGCGACCATTATGTGTCTTCAGAACGATGTTGTTGTCTTTGAATGCGAATCAATGTTAATCTTGAAGTTCGGTCTTATCTGGGAAAAATTGACCCGGCCGAACGACCCGATCGTCCTCTTACCCGCGCGGACGTCGCGCATCCGACCCACCCACACCACACAACCGGCATTCATTAACTGTAAGCCGCAGCAGCTCGCGTACGTGTGATTCCGCACGTCGACGCCACCGAATTAATCTAAAGCTCGTCTACTTGTATCGCGCCCGCCTTCGTCTTGTATGTAACAACCGCCCGAGGGTCTCTTCCACCCCCGAACGAAACCGGGTTATCGAGCGTGCGTAATATGCGTATGATGAAACAAGAACTGTTCTCTTCTTCATCCGATGACGCCGTCAATTCGGCTCGTATTTAATTTACAGGACGGGCGCGGTGCGCGGGGAGCGCGCCGTAACGTGATTTGTTTTCTGGTTCAGGAACGTCGATAGAACGTACGGTTTACACTAACGCGGAATTTTATTTATTTTCGAATTATCGACGAGCCGGCGCTCGTTTCATTTATGGCTTTTTTTCCCCTGTCTTTTGAATGTCTTGTCGAACTGCTTTGCACCCGTCACAGCTCGTGTTCGTATCAAAAAGACCGTTTTAAAAAATATTTCAAATGATGTCAAGGTATGTAATTCATTTTTCGTTCGTGTCAATCTACGAGCGAGTTTCAAAAAGTTTGTAGCAGTGAATACGAAGACAACAGTTAGGGCAGTAAAATTATTAGTTTTATTTTTGAACGTAATCCTGTTACGGTGCTGGTGTTTGTAATATGGACGGAAGTGCAGAGTTCTATCTAAAGAGAGTCGCATTCAAATCGATGCTTAAAATTTAATGTCAAACCAGTTACCATAAATTTCTTAACGCACAAGTCGATGGCGTTCTATACCAGCCATTATAGCGATTGTCGAAAAATCCGTAGTACAGATTTAGAAGACTCGCCATTTTTATAGAACGATTTGACAGCGAAAGCTCGATGTGCATCGGACCACTGCTTCCATTTTTACCAAACGACCATGAAACAACTAACAATGTATCGTTTAATTTCACTCTTTCACCCCCGACGACAAGTGAACGAGTCTGCTTTTAAAGGTCGACCGGCGCACCCGTCACAAACATCTGATTAACAAATACAAAATATACAAAAACAATTACCTTAAGAACTCGATTCCATCGCGCAGATCAGTTCCTATCACTCTATCCATACTGTACGTCCGCTGTACATAAATTATCAGTTTGTTATTTTTTTATTGAGAAAAAAAAAACTGTACACGGTTCATCCATTAACTCGACGACACACAAATGAATTCAAACCGATGACAAACTGCAGACACATATTGTCATTTGTTGTGCTATTACAAACAACTGTCATTTAATAGCGGTCGACGCGAGCGAACCCTTGAATACTAACTTTTAATTTTCATAATTACTGGTTGTACATACAAGGCATGTTCGAATAACATACATATATATATATATATATATACATATACATACATATATATATATATATATATATATATATATATATATATATATATATAAATACTAGTATACTGTGGGCTCGTGAAACAGGAAGCTGCGGTATGTGACCTCGCAGACTTTATCAATCTCTGGTAAGAGTAGATAGAACACAACTAAATCATGTTTCCAATTTTAAATGCTTTGTTTTTTTTTATTAATTCGAATAAGTACTCATTCATATATTTTAGAAGAAATTTGTGAACACTGTCAGCGATTATTTACTTCATATAAATGTGAAATAAATTTTGATTTTTCTATGATTGTTTGTATGTACAAATATTATAGAAATAGCTAGAAGACAGGAAAACGAATCACACACATATATATATATATATATATATATATATATGTATAGAGAAAGAGAGAGAGGCATGATATCTAGTATCTTTTCTTGCAGTCGCGTCTTACTAACTGCTGAATTATTTATGCACCGTAGTCGTTGTCTAATATGCTTCTCTCATATGTCCTGATTTTATTTCTTTTACATCTGATTCGATCCTTGTCCTGTGTGCTAGTGTATCCAGGAAAAGTTTCAAAAAATTTCAATCGACTGGTCCGTCTTAACCCTTATTTATTTGTCTATAAGTGGAATGAAATGTAAACACGGTCTAGGAACAATTCCGAAGTAATAAACATTCGGATCGTCGTTTTTAGAACAATCACTGCTTTAAGAATCCTCTCGTTCGTTTCCAGTCCGACCGTTCAGTTCAGTTGACGATTGTGTGATTTCTAATTAGCGTTCTTGGTTCAATCAGAATTCAAAAGTCTTAGGACACGATTTTATTGAAAACACAACCTTTTTGCATATTATTTATAGATAGAGGATGTGAAGAAAGCAGATCTCTAAAATAGGCGTGGATAGAATATTAAACGCTTTAAGCATCTTCCTGGTTCATTTCTAGTTATTCTTTGATATTTAATTAACAACTGTGTCATTTTTGATCATCGTTCGGGGTTCTATCAGAGTTAGACAAATCAAAAAACCTGATTTTGGAAAGCTCGAAGCGCTTTCGATGAATTCCATCATTCTATAGTTCTATCTTGTATGAATAAACAAACTCATTTCTCGTTCTAAGAGATGCGTTCAGGCGAATGATCTTCATTTTGATTAATAAATACAATTTTTAACCGATCTATGCTCGATACATAAGAACCACGATTATTTGTGCACCAACCTGACACATATTTATACACACACAAGCATGTCCGTGCATGTGTATCTCTGCATCAAAATCTGATCACGGTGCTTATAAAAAAAAATATACCAACAACAATGTTTCGTTAATCGGCCGCATGTAATTACACTGTATCCGTTTTATTCGTAATACACGATGGCGTGCTTATTCATAATTAATTTTCAATTAAACTGTTCTATTTGTCACACATACACACACACACACATACGGCCGATCGTACGTCCACACAATTTATTATATAGATTAATAGACGACGTGAATTTAAAACTGAACATAATTGCACGTCAGATAAAATCAATATGTTGGGAATCGTTCCACTGTATTCCTGCGTCACAGAGGATATCAAATGAATTTTTATAATCTAACTTGAATCATTCATCATCATCATTGTCGTTGTCACGTGCACATATATATATATATATATATATATATATATATATATATATATATATATATATATAAATGTAACGAATCAAAATACATAAGTGACGTCAGATAAATAATTCAATATCGATTCGCTCGTTATGAATTCTAACAACGTTTACGAACCTCCATACTAATAAATGTGTTCCCCCTATGTACGAAGTACAATCTGTTCGAAGAGCGATGCAACACTTTTCTCTCGGTACAGTGTTCGGATCTTTTTTAATTATTTACTTTGTAAATGTTCGAGGTTGTGTCGACCTGTGAAAGTCACTTGTAATTAGAGAAAAGTCCGTGAGAGAGAAAGATATGATCGATAAAGAAACACACAGTTCAATCCTAGCGACTAAAGTATAAATGTTACTGGTGCCGGATAGTTTTTTAGTTTTCTTTTTTTTTATATTAAAATGAAAACCAATTAAGGACAGGTTTGATCAAAAAAAAAAAAAAGATTTACGACGTGTGCAATGAAAAAGAGTTCATTCGTCGAAGAAATAAGATCAGCTGTTACAGTATTCTCGTTTTCATTAAACAGGCATTACTCCTATTTCTTCGCTTTTTCAACTTGTTCTCTTCATAAACATATAAATCAGTATAGAAACGTTAGAGTTGTTTTATATTTGAGAAAATATCCATTAACGTTTCCTCTAATTTTTAATTAATTTCATTCCATGAATGGTTTCTCAATACATGATAATAAAAATTCGATTCGAACTAAACTCATACACACAGTACTGTTTTGTGTCTAAATTCGCACTCATAATTGAATTCTCTTTCACGTCACAAACGAAGAAACGTTTTTTTTTTTGGACAAAAACGATCAGTAAATCATTATCGATGAATTTCGATTCTTGCTGATCAATATTCTGCGATCCGTCTTGATCATAGAACTAAAATACAGAAAAATCTCTTCGAGATGACCAAACTCTACTCCATAAATACACGATTATTATTTTCATCCGTTTAATCGATTCGAACTGTTCATATATCACTAGTTAATTGTCTCGTAGGATCCTCGATTGTATTCGAACCGTAATACCAGTATGATCGATTGATACATTCACAAATTAATTCTCCCGCTCCTCACAAACTAATCGAAAAAAAATCTCCGATCAAAAAATGTACAATAAATGATTCATCTTCGATCGCTGAGTATTTCGATGGTTCTCGTGTCCAGAAAAGCCGGAACTCCGGAATGAAAAAAAGAAAACAATTCGTTCATGTAAATGCATACACCATCGGAACTGTTTCACTGAATCGAACTGCAAGAATCGTGACACACTCACCACACCCACTCGGTTCTAAACACACACAAACATTTGTATCTATTACACAGGATTAATTCGTTTTCTGTTTAACAAAAAAAAAAAAAAATCAGTCACGTTCATTACGACCATTAAATTCGCACCGAACAGGGAACAAATTTCTTTCTGCACGCGAAACAATTAGCATTCATAACCGTACATTTAGATAATTAAAGTACGCACATCTTTTTTTACACGGCCGAACACATTAATAAATTGAACCGCTGTGGTCCTCACACACACATTTACATGTGTATATATATATATATATAAAAGTATATATAAATTTGTATACGATACGACGTTTATATTATTTCATACCCTCGTCTAGACCGAAACTGTAATCTAAAAAGGTCACCGTTATTAAAATATGAGATAGACATAAAACGTTTTTACAGATAGACGTGCATATGTACTTTTAAAGAAATAATATTCAACACGCATACATTTATACAATAGTATTTGTACAGGGATGTTGCAGGAATCCATCTCATACATCTCTGGTTTGAATTGGGCCAGTTTTATATTCTGTTATTTTTTAAATTCACTCTCTCTCTCATATATATATATATATATATATTAATGATTTATTGAACATTTTTAATCAGAAAAAGTGTTTACAATTTTGTGGAATGAAAACAATTCATCTGTGACACAGATTCACTGTTATGCTATTTATGAATGAGAGGCGAACCGGAAACTTGTCAGAAGAACGACTGAAAACTTTTTCTACACACACACGTCTCATCGGCATGCCGTGTCTGTGTCTTCTTTCACCGCTCCAGTCGTTCCTGCAGACGGGGTTGTTTTCTTAGAACAAACAGCGTTTGGGGTTTGTGTGCGCAATATTTCAATTACGGCCGCGTTTTTCTGTTCCCACATTAAACACTGAATTAATTCCCGGCCAGTGTTTGATCAAGACTTAGTCGGACGAAATCCGCAAACAAGAAGCGTCAAAGTCATTTGTTCGCTACAGAAACTGACTGGAAGAAGGCGCACGCGACGACAGATTCCGCGCTAGCTGCGAAATTGTTCAAGTAAATTTACAGCCGCGAGAGAAAAACGCACCCCTGAACGCACATCCACACACACATCGACCATTCGTTAGATGTGACGTCGAGCACTTACACGGTACTCATTTCCGTCTGCCCAAACACAATTATTTTTCCTTTTATCTTTGTGCCTTATCAACATTTCACACACGTTCATCTAATGTCCTTACTTCATACGTTATTACTTTATATATATATATATATATATATATATATATATATATATATATATATATATATATATATGTACGTTTTGTATTTAAACAGAAAAATACAGTTACGGACGATGATAAAACAACAGTACGGGACATAAATTATACATTTCCAGTAAATATCTTGTAATATTCTGCACGCGCATGGGAAAAAGGTATAGTGATTAAGACACACTGTACATTACTTTGTGTACGAGCTAAGGGTTGGTGGACAATTAGCGACTGCAGATGGAGAGATTAACTTGTAATCGATAAGAATGTTGTATAATATTCTATTAACACATTACCGTCCGGAGACATAAAAATATGGTTTTTGCTGACTGCTCCTGAAATTAAAAATATTATGCTCTATCTTTTAATTGATGAAGACATGACGAGTACACAGATATTGTTTTCAATTTTGACTTTTTTTTCGACGTTTAAAGAAAAGAGACCTGATAGAGGTATACGTTTATCAAATATTTGTTTCTTCAAACAGAGTTGGATTGTTGATATAAGTATCGAAATAAGAGAAGATAATGAAAAAAGAATGGGATACGGCAGAATTTCTAAACGGTTCGACTCTCATACATACTGTGCTTAGGAATGACCTGAAGATGTGGATCTCAGTCTGAATTCCGGACATTTTGATTCCATTTTACTAGCTGATGAATCGTTTAAAAGATTTTTCAACTTAATTTATTAACTCTGGTGTCAGAGACAGCACGATTAGTTCAAATAATTATAAACACTAGAGAATATATCGAAGGAATTCGTTTTATTTTATTTTTTTTAAAAAAACTATTTTCATTCGAATAGCTGTTTCTTTAATAACCACACTGGACCGTTCGCCAAGACCTGATAAATAATGCAGACAGAGTACACTGATAATAAACTAGAAAATACATTGTAGAGGTATTTTCGTTTCTGTCGTTTCTGCACAAGCGAATGTAATGAATCGATACATAAATAATGTTAGGCGTGCCTCTTCTTGTTTCGACTACGACGCTAAAAAATTATAACATGTTCATTATTTAAGTGTACGTTCTTCGCTTTTTATCGTCTCGACGGGCGATTATGAATAAAATATCACGATTGACGGTTACAGGTGCAACGGCCTAATCTGCAACGAACAGACTCTTGTTTTTTTTTTCTGAACGCGTATTAGCTTTCAGGCACGTCGAGTCATCGAACAAAAACATGTGTACTCGGTGAAAATAAACATAGAAGACTAGCGGTCTCGCGTGCAAGGTTCGTTGCTACTTGGTCTTCGGTTCCATATACTCTCCCCTATTCATTCGTTTAAGTTGGTTTGATAATTGCTTTCGCAGTATTTATTTTATCATCAAATACATTAGTATCTGCTTTATTATCAACACTCTGAAATGTTAGTCTGGTTTTATAGAGCGGTAGGAAGTGTGATGTCTGAAAAGGAGAGGGTACAGGGCAACGGAATCGTGTACAATTCTTCTACATTTCTTTTTTAAAAAATGTATTTTTCACTACAACCCGTTAGTTTTGAACGGATTTAAGCCTGAGGACTGTGCAAAATTTTCTAAGACACGACGTTACTGTTGCTTAAAACATGTATGAAAACATTTTGAAGTATATATGAGAGGAGGTTCAAAAGTTCGTCAACAATAATATATATATATATGTGTGTGTGTGTGTATGAATATCAATTAATAATCAATTCGAATTGCGGTGTCCGATCCTCTCGGATACAAACAAATATATTTTTAATACAGTGGAAACATTGAACTCGGGACGGTTTGACGCAAATCTGACAGGCGGGCAAACAAATAAAAATCAATAATGAAAAATTACAGCGTCGAAACGAAACTGAAATTAAAACGTGAAATTGAAAAAAAAACTCAGTGTGATTGTGTGTTTTTTCCGTACCGAAATCAATGGACAGATATGATTTATAGGTATTGAATAGAAATATTGAACGAAAATGTATGTATGCATATATATATATATATATATATATATATATATATATATATATATATATATATATATATATATATATATATATATGAATAGATAGAGAAAGGGAAAGAGAGAGGGATTTACAATCGTTTGATTGATGAATTACTGTAGAAGTGTTAACGAGGTTAAAACTGTTCATAAGAAAGAAAATATACAATTGTAAATAACAGGTCTCGAACACTGTGGCTGAATCCATTTTCAAATACGAATTGTTTTTTAATTTCACAATATAAAAAATATTTTCGGATCAAAAAACGTTTAAGAAACCATTAAAATAGATAGATAGATTCGTTAAAAATACAGAACTTTATTAATAAAATGGTTTCTTTTAAATGTAAGAAGTTAGAATCAAATTTCCAGATCAAAAACGTTCAATAAATCATCACTGAGCTTCCCTGATCGTTGTTCATGACAGAGAAATTCATTTTGATTTCTCGTCTCGTTCTTGAGATTTTTCTGTGCCCTGAGATGATGAAATCGCAATGAATAACGATCAGAAATGATTAATAAACATTCATTGAGTGTTTTGATCGGAAAATGTTTTTTTTTTATAATTTCTGGGACGAAAAATAATCTATTTGTACAAAACTGTCTCTTTCAATCTAACTGTCATCATCAAAGAAATTCCTTACAAATATAAACAGTTCATTCGTTGATAACATTTGCAAACAAAATATTTTTCAGTTAGTCTCAGATATAATAATTGTAATGAAAGGTTCATCGCCAATAATTCGTTTTTAAAACCGATCCATGTCCTGGAAATCCTGTCAGATAAAGGACTAGACTCTTGCAATTTTTCTCAAGGCAACTCTTTACAATCGAGAAATAAATTTACAAAAAACCCATCCGGAAACACACGGCTAGCCTATTCTATTATGCACGTGTGTTCAATGCAATTATTAATGAGGAAGATTTGAATTTTTTACACATATGGAATATTCCCATGACTAACACGGTCATAAAACGATACAAGGATTTTATTTCGTCGACTATTTCTTTTTCATACATGAATAACTGTATTTATAATCGCACATTAATATATATATATATATATATATATATATATATATATATATGTGTGTACATAATAAACTCTGTTGAATTTACATGTAAATGAGGAGGATTTGTTGTAAACTGTGCGAGGCGTATAATCAAATTGGCGAGACTTATCTCGAACTGAGAGAGAGATTTACAGCGAGGCAACGGAGAGTACTTAAAGACTAATTGTTCGTCTATTAATCGTTTAAGTATTTATCAACGAGCGTTCGTCAGTGAAACTCGACGGGGATTCAGAACGAACACACTGGAAGGATGTGTCGTTCATATTCGATTTCGACAAAAGTTAGTGTAAAAAATCCTGCATGCTTTTGAAAATAACCAGCGCCGAATAGAATAGAATTTGATTTTTTTTATATAGTTCGACTCGTTGTGAATTCGTTCGTCCATTTTTCAAAAAATCGACCTTAAAAATTGAATTTGTGGCTTGATAAATCGAAATTAACAGTTTAATCGCGGTTCAAGATCTTGCTGTGTCCCAATATAAAAGGACGAGTCAAACGAAATCCTATATAAAAAAAATGTCTTTCACAAATTGATTCGTTCCACAGACCATCGATTGTTGCTTATGCCGTTCGTTAGGATTTCAGCACAGATAAATTTCAATCGTCCGAGCGTCAAGGAGAAAACATTTCTGATCAGAAGTGAAAGTGGATTTAGCGACTGTCAGATCACTCTCCGCGGAAATTATTCGATACAAGTATGAGCAGAGCTTAATTGAACCGTAAAATAAATGTATCAATGCCACAGACGTTTCTTCTACAACATCAAACGTCTAAAACAATAAATTATTGTTCTTCGATTACAATTTTCTTATACGACTATTCACCGTCTCGAACGGACCATTCCGTCCGACGAAAATTCAATTACCGCGCACACCTGTCGTCCTAATATCGAAATTGTTTATAACAATATTGCTCCATTACCGCAATCATAACTGAGAGATGCAAAAAAAAAACACACGCGCACAAAGTAAGTGTACAGGGAAGTAAAAATACACTATTCGAATGTTACTCAATACGATTCATTGATCGGATTTTTATTAATGATTAAATAATCGCCTCCTTGTATAATGGAACAGTAATTTCGCTAACAAAATATTATCTTTTAATTAACAGTCGATGTTGGAATTTCAACGATCGGAATTCGATTCGAATTTAATTCAATTCTGATTCAATTCAGTTTTGAAAAAAACGCCTTTAATTTAAAGAGAAAATTAGCATTTTGTTTAAAATTGTCAACTGTTTGAATAATTTTGCTGACCACTGTCTTTATATATATATGTATGTATATATATATATATATATATATATATATGTATGTGTGTGTATAAATATGTGTATATATATAATGCATATAACTGTACAGTCTTACATTATGCAAATTTCGCGTTGAAGTTTCGTTGTTGTGTTCTTAGAAAGCAGTTTATTGTCAAGAAGTTGTTTGACTTATTTACACATACATACATTTATATATATATATATATATATATATAATTGTATATAAATATGTAGATGTGTGCATATAAAAGTAGGAGGGCGTTACACGTACGTGTGTGTCAGTTATGTAGGTAAAATATTCGTGGGAACCTCGTTTACATTTATGCATACATAGCTTTAACTCGAACGTAACTTTAAATTACACCGTACAAGTTTTTAGTGAGTGGCTGGCACGCATGCAACGGCAGCGCATTTAACATAACTCGAAAGTGTGCGCATTATAATTGCAAAGTAGCGGCGAAGAATAAACCACACACACACACACACATACACGTGGCCGAATACCAGACAACCACTAGCTCTATGTCTGGGACAGTAGTTTTTTTTTTAAAAAAAAGAAAAATAATTTGTCTGCCTGACAGAAAATCGTATCGAAAATCGAATCATTGAGTTCAGTTTAAATTCTGACAACCACTGTCACAAATGACTTCTTTTCTCGTCCCCACTGCCTAAAATTCAATAAATCATTATCGAAACGGAATCAGTCAGTGTTAGATCTCTGCACAGATAACAGAGAGTCTGTATCTCTAGGATAACGTTGTTTCATTTTATTATTTCTCTTTTAATATCTTTCTACATTTTCGACCTGCGCTCGCACGCATAACCATAATCACATTTGTATCGAACATCCATCCGCGCCGTTCCTGACAAGAAACAGAACTCACGACCGAATCGTACATATTAAATTTTTAATAGAGAGCCGCACGGCACTGTAATAAAATTATTGACGTGGTCGATGCAGCAGTGGTAACAGTGTTTCATTGCTCGCTGTATGCGGGCTTTGTGTTGTTAACCGCGTCGGCCGAATGCACGCTTACAAAAATCCACACGGATCTTTATCACCGGGATACGAACCGAACGCACAGAAATGTGATTACCGTGTGTTTTTTAATCAATGATTTATGATGGAACGCACCGTTACGGGCCTGATACGGCGCGTCGATTAGAAAAATGTGGAATTATTTTGAGACCGCTTTAAGGAACTCATTATATATACATACATACATACATATATATATATATATATATATATATATATATATATATATATATGTATATATAATGTATTAGCCAGTTCTTCTCTCCGCGAATCTATTTTTCATTTCATGTCCTTTTCCTTATCTCCCCCCATCTTTTAACACAGAACCTCGAGATGTCCGGATTGAATTCCCTGTCAGATCATCTCTCTTCAACCACCGCTCAAGTGATTTCTCTTTCGTCATGCGTTTCTTTCTATTTCTATAACGAACGACGATGGTGAAACATTTTTTTCGGATTTCGCTCCCATATATTATTTACATGAACATTTCTTGAATGTTTAATAAATGCAGTAGAGATTGAAAACAGGGAGGGATATTTCGTCGCGGTCGCTGAAATATTAATCGTTGTTAAGAGGGCGGATCGTACGATTTGATTCGGCCGTGCGCCACTGGCTGCCGTTCGTGATTTTATGGAAATGCTTCCACTGTTAATTTTAAATGAGGCAATTAGAAATAATCGAAAATACGGTTCTGACACTGTGGACGAATTCTTTTTCATAGCGCAGACTGACGATTTGTTTGAAAAATTATTTCAATGCACGCCGAATGAGATTATAAGAATAGTTTTCATATTTTTGGTCAGGTGTACGATCGAACTGCTGGTAGAAATTGAAACAAACGTTTTTCCATTCCATACGAAATACAAATCGTCTTAAGATGTTTAGTAAATATTTATCGGTCGTTCTGTTTATTTCTCGTGCATATTTCGATTATGATTCGATCATGGAATTGTTTATTAGGAAAAATGTACAGAAGAAAAATACAGTCCTGACACTGACTAAATTCACAGGCACAAAATCGTCACACAAATAGAAGGAAAAAGTTTTTTTTATACAGACAGTTTTCATACTAGATGTGTTGATAAACACTTCTGACTCCTAGCAGATGAGGATAATCATGCCATATTTGATCATATACATACTTTATATCGTTTGAGAACAGTCATGATGACATATCTTTGTATGCTACAGCATATATTAGGTTGTTAGAAAAATAATTGCAGCTTATGACCGTCAAATTCGTTACAAAAACCGAAATTATTTTTCTACCAACATGATATATATATAGAGAGAGAAAGAAATATATACTCTTTATCAAAAATTTTCAATTTTCAAAAGAAAAAGATTCTCTCATCCACAATTAAAAGAAAAATCTTGATATTACAGAACTCTTGTCATCACACAAGAGGAATTCAGAAATAAACTCTGCCTAAAAATTCTGTTTTCTACCACTATTGCTGTATAAAACGTTATCCTAAACAAGGATATATATATATATATATATATATATATATATATATATATATATTAATTATATATTTCAACTTTCTGTATACTCAAAAAAAAAATCATATCACAACTCGTTCGAATCTACAGACGACGTCTATCATATATCATATTCGTCATCATTTTTCTCAGTCATCCTGTTTATTGTTTCAATACGTGTCTATATATTTTATAACGATTAGATTCTTTAATTTTTAATGTTTGTCCCGGTACCAATATTCTGGTACAATTCTCCTAGTTCTTCATTGTTCTCGTCAACCGTACTCCATTTATGTTAGACCGAATATTCTTTTTAATATTTCTCTATCACATTTTCTGTACAATTATTCGCCGTCGCTGACAAGGACCCACGTTTGTAAAACGCACATAACTATCAACTGTACTGACGTTTTCAGTACCAGTGTTTTAGGTTTTCTTATCACGAACAGTGCTGATATTCGATATATCGGCTGGTACCATTCCATAACTGCTATTTTAATGTTAAAAAAACGATAAGAATGAACTATTCAAATACTTATGAAGAACAGTTAGAACTTACAAACGAAAAGAATCGTTGGAGATGAGAAATATTCTAATAATTGAGATGATTCAATGAAACTAAATCAATCTATACAAGAATCTGAACGAGATCATCAGTATAAAAATAAATAATAATTATATTTATATATATATATATATATATATATATATATATATGTATATATATACTATTTAATATTCAAATAAAAAAAATAACACGAACAACTGATAGCATTTTAATTATAATAAATTAGCATTGATATTAATTTTATCGGAAAACAAACAATTTATCGTCTCATTAAACAGTAAATCGTGCATTTCATAAACGTTTCGATAAAAATGAAAACAACAACAGCAATAGTTTCAGTTTTTTTCCAATCTACAGTTTATTTAGATTGAAACAAACATACACTGATTATGTGTCAACGAATTGTGTTTATCGACAGTAACTTATTTGGTTTCCGTGCTCAAATTTCTGTTTATTATTTTCGAATGTGTGTTTCTGAACCGAGTTCAAGTTCAAAGCTCTGTCATACGGTTTTTCTTTAATAGAAAAAACTCCACTCCTGTATTACCAATCGGTTTAAATCTCTAGAATTTATCGAATGTTAACGTGTACTTTCAGGTTTACTTTGCGAATAAATCTGAAAGTATTTATGAAATTGTAAATCGTTTCAGTTTGAAAAGTCGATATTTTAAAGATTCGTTTAAATGATATGTAAAGCTTATTTGAATGTACGTTCGATCGGATTGAATCGAGAGAAGAGATTTAATAGAAGAAGGAAATAATGTACTGTCGTCAATCGTATAGGAAACTGTTTGTGAATCTGTCCATCGGAATAATCCGATTCAACGGGACTGAAGAGACAGTGAACGTTTCAATTACATGTAATCTATATATACCTTTCTTGTCGTCCGATCGGAACTCACGACCGTTTCTTTTTCTCTCTTTGTATTTATTTATTCAATCAACTGAAACACACAACAGACAGGCCATCTCGGGCTAGTCTAGATTCACTCAATAGCACACGGCAACAACACTGACCGACGTGACGGTGAATCAACGGATCGTACCGGAGTTCACTGTACCGGAAATACTGACGATCGGAAAAACACGCCGTCGAGAGCGCACACGTCGGGCTCCGGTGATCGACTGGAGACAAACAAGTACGGCGACGACCGTACCACCTGGTGGCGTCGAAACGAGGCGCGCGCTGCACCCGTGTTCTTATAGTCCCTCTCTACCACCCAATCCCGAACGGGCGACACGTCCGACTACGATACACACAGCCGGCGTGTGTGTGTGTGTGTGTACGGAGGGGATGATGTCAGGTCTGATCCACGGCAGGGGGATGGCGTACGGTGCGGTGTGTGTATAGATCGGGTAGGTCGGTACTACAGATGAACACATATTCGTTGCTTCGGAAAAAATGTACGCCGAGGAGTTGTGCGCCTTTCTACGGCGGAAAGTTTATAGAAAGTTCGCACGAAATGATTTATTATTATGGAGTCGGCGAGAATACACAGTTGAAATATAGTCCAATAAAAGAGTGTTTACATTTTTTTTTCTGTATTCAAATAATCCCGCACTGTACATTATTTCTCGTTCTGAGCATTACTTTTTTCTTTTAAAGTGGAATTTGTTTTTCAAACATCATGAAATACGCACATGTATATACAGTGTACTCCAAAAGTCAGTTGAAATAAACACTCCTGAGTTGTTAAGTAACATAATGTTTAATAGCTCGGTTTCACAGAACTGGCTTGCATAGTTATGATTTATAATTATAAAGCGTCTTGCTTCATATAGCTCGGGTAACTAAACAATAAATAGTATGTAATCATAGAAGTTCACCGGGCCAAAAGTCAGTTGAAACCGAAAACTCGCACTAGTCGCATCGGAGAAGGACACATTTGTTTAGGTTTAATGTATTCAGAGACATTTTACAGTCAATCAGTAATATTTAATCTCCAAAAACATAATTATTGTTCATTATTAGTAAAAAAAATTGCTGCGATGCGAAAATTAACTATAGAAGAAAGATCGAAAGTTCTGAGTGAATATGAAAGACTGAAAAATTACAGTTCTGTTGGAAAAATATTCAAAATTAGTGGTGAAGGAGTAAGGAAAATCATAAAGAAGAGCAGAGAAGTTTCGCGCTTTCTCTCGCTAACGCGCCCATAAAAGTTTCATTTCAACAATCGTAGAATTAGCTAAAACCGGAGTAAATTTCAATCCGGTACCTCTATCAATCTATCGTTCACGAACCGTCGTTCTGTTTGGGCCCAATCAGTCTCGCAAGTCTTGAACGGTCGGTTGCAAAAAAAAAATGCACGAAACGTTGTCCTTGTACACACTTGGTAACAATTTAGAGTAGAATCGGTGCACCCTTTGACCTTGCCGCTCGTTAATTCATGCCATTGTTCTTCGATAGTCTAACAGTCGATTCTATGCAACTGTTATTGAATCAAACACCGTTTCGGAATCTCCGCGAACCGAACTGAAAGATCTGTACATTTCTCGCCTACACACACTCCATTATAAAAATATAATAATGTCCGTTCGAAAATTTAAAATCTTGCCGTTGTTTCAAACAACAGCGAGCTTCGTACAGAAATACACGGCGCTAGAAAAAAACCTCACGTGTCGCAGACAACAAGAATAATCCTCGACGTTCGCTCCGCGCCCGTTCCAACATCGTTCGCGGTGCGCACCTAAGGCGTCGACGTCCTGTGACGTCACGTACTTATCTCCAGGTCGACACTGTGAAAACCCCGTGCCTGTACACCTGACCCGAGACGACGGCGGCGGCCTCTTTATCTTTTTACGTTACCGGAGCTGGGACGACGACGACGGCGGCTCGGTCTGCATTATTACTTCAGGCCACGTTTGTAATAATAACGTTTCAGATTCTACATCATCTGCAGGCAACGAAAGTTGTGTACCGTGCGATCACACAAATATATGTGTGGACAGAGGGTGTGTGTGTGTGTGGATAATAATTATTCGTAGGGAAAATTGTAAATAGCGGCACAGTATGAAAGCTCGAGTGGTCAAGAGGTAATGATACGAAGGAACAGAAATGAGAACAAATTTCACATAGTCTGTACTAGAGTGAAATTATTGTCCTGATGGTCGATTTACCTTCCTATCTCGTCACGGTCGGCCTAAAAAAAATATACATCACCACACCCTCTAATTGTAGACGTTTCTGCATGTAAATTCTCGCATAGAATAAAATTCAAATATTCTCCAAGCGCTGTTATTAATACTGATCAATCGCTTGAATATTCATCTTCAATCTGTCAAGATAGCGATCAATATCGACAGACTATTTGATGATAGTTTATGATCTAAAAGTAGAAACATCTTTGATAAATAATCATACTGGGAGACCGTCGAAACGGAATTATCTAAAAACGAAGCCAATGTGCACCGTGCATGTTGAATTATCTCACCTTGTATGAAACTCAATTCGAATTGTTGCATATCAGTGTTCAATAAATGCCTTTAACCTTTATTCAGGTCATTACAATTGTTTAACATGATTAATACATCTGTGCACGTATCAAATACACATGTGCACACATATGTAAGAACAAAATCAATACCGATTGAACTAGTTTCGGGCGAAAATCATACAGATATGCCCGTGTACTGAATAATGGACGCTTTGTAATTGTTCGAGCAGGGATTGTTCGAGTGGCAGGATGGACAGTAGAAGAATTGTCGTCGCTGAAACGGATTTTCCGTTCGTACGAATCGTACAAGTACAGAATTGTTGTTAAAATCGAATCTATCATTTTGGGTTCTACAGGATGCTCGCTCTCGTTCGAATCATCAACAGTGTTCAACAAAACATTCTTATTATTCAACAAACTTCACCAATAGATTCGGCCAAATTTGATATGTTTAATCGATCGTTTCAATATTATCAAAAATGTATGTGTTTTTTTTTTTTACAAATTTCCGTTTAATAAGAATCCTAGAAACGACAGACAAATTAATGACACTGATTTATTGGAATATGGTTAAGCGTTTTGATCGATTTCATCGACGCCCCACCAATTCGACCGACTTAAACTTCGTATATATTTGTATAGAGAATAATCCTTGTTGTGATGAATAAATTGTGAATTTAACATTTTTAAAATTATTTTCGATTCCGATTTGAAGGACTCGACATAATTCAAACGATAATAAGTATATATTAACGAATTGTTGTTTCTTATTCGATTCGTTTATTATTCGAATTAAATATGAAACAGACAGACAGGAGAATATCCGCGACAGAGAAAACAGTGGTAGACAGAGTAAGTGCGACAGTCGTCATGCGTTCGACAGTGTTCGATTGTTAGGATTTGCAAGGATTACGGCAGACGGTGGAAAAAAAATATATAGAGGAATCACGGAGGGAAAAAAATGATTCCGAGCTAGCGCACTGGTAGTAAACATTAACCCTGATAAGCTGAGACGCATGTAACAGCAACGTGCCGTGTGTGTACGGGGCGTGTCTCCGGCGAAAGCCTCCGAGCTTTACGTTCCGAAAGCGCCCTTATGCAACGTACAAATAGCACACACATACACACACACACATAAATATATATATATATATATATATATTCCCATGTAGACAGCAGTCCTTATGTTGAAAGGTCAACACCGGAGGGCGATGTAGAAATGTTGAACGGACAAAAAAACTTTTACTTTCATCTCATATGAGTTAAATATGAAGTGGGTCTTTTCATAGTTTCGCATACGTGCGTACGTTATTCTCTGCAGGTTCAGAGACTGTGACCGCCACGATGAACGCAATTAGGAATGAACGGGACGACGGATTTTATAATTTTCTATGTACTTTGTTTTATTGCAGACGAGCACAATACAAGAAAGTGTATTATCTTCTCGGTGCACTTTTTCGTCGTGCGTCGAATTTAATTAAGAGCGGAGACTGTTCGAAACGAGACAGACATTTTTATTATCAGGATTGATTTTTTTAAAAAAAAAAGAAATGAAAGACGACGATATTCGAAATGTGGCGGTTTTTGTCGGTGCACACAGCTGAGATTTTCTTTGTGCGTAGATAAAAGATTAGAATCTTTGATTTCTAGAAAGAATTTGATATTGAAATAGACAATATAATTCGTATATATATATATACGTGTGTGTGTGTGTAGCTATATAGTTGGAAACATTTGAATCAATAAATTAAAACAGAAATAGAGTAGCATTCCGACGAACGGACATAAGAGAATTCAAAACCCAGTTGATAGCAGCAAATACTTGCGACGATATTCGAAGAGACACACACATACACGCACGTGTGTGTGTGTGTGTGTCGAGTGTATCCGTACGGTACAAACTTGTTTATAGTAAAAGTCAGGAAACGAGCAACGAGTCCGAAATGAACATCAAAGTTTTTCAGCTTCGGTTCACCATCACCCCATCGAACGAGTCAATCCGGAGTTCTTTTTGTTTTCCCGACGGTAACTCCCAAGCGGATCGAGTTTATATGACTTGCATTTACAGTCATCAGCGTGACTTTGTGGAAACTTTACCTCCGGCGGATACGAACGAGTATCATCGTGATCTCTTTTGTATAAACACACACATACATATATATATATATATGTATATATATATATATACATCTACATATACAAACTCCATTGTGAGTTTGTTGTACAGTTGAAAACAATTCCGAGTAGGTAGAATATGTGTATCGGTATACGAACATGGATATTTTATGACATGTTCTCTTACGTTCTGTATCTCGTATCGAACTTCAAATATAATTACATATTGTAATTTAATATCTTGTATGTAAGTCATATTTTATATCGTACACGATACGGTTTTAATCCTGTACGTATATTTCGTTTCATTCACTTTGTTGTATGATATGTTTTACATTAGTGCCTATGCTCTTTATTTGTTTCCATAATAAATTCGAATTGAATTACAAATACAGTTGAAACTGACACGAAAGCTCAACTATTCACAAATCGATCGGTTTTTTAACCACCAAACAAACCATAATTTTTTTCTGTTCAAAAACGTGTTCCATAAATCATCAATGATCATTTTTAAACAGTTCCAATCACTTCACAGGACCAAAGTATAGAAAAATGTCTCTAAATACATTATTATCAAGAAAGCTATTGTGTATGTCTGTAGACAAATTTATCAGAAGTATTTCTGTCTCGTTTCAGATTAATATTTTATGTATGCCTCTCTCACTTTTCCAATTAATGTTTATTTACTGACTTGTAAAATATCAAAAGATTTTAAAAACAAATGAATTACTGTCTATTTTTTTTTAAAAAAAAAACATTTTCGGCAAGAAACATATCCATATTGGAATTAATTCTTCATTTTTATCAGATTAATTGAAATTTAATTGAAAAACTATTTCTCTTAGAGCGACAAGCGTACAGAAAAATCTTAAAATGAAACCCTAAGCACTGCATTCACAAGTTAAAGAACGCTTTTTTTAAAATTGAAAAAGAATATAAAATATCTACTCTACTTAAATCGAATTACAGAAATTAAACCATGATAAATAGATTGAATGTTTCAGAGATTTTGTTAAAAAAAACATTTATGTTGCACGTTTGTCGTTTATTGGGAATTTTTTTAACGAACGACTGTGTAATTTGGTCCATGTGAAAATTTTCCAGTATATTTAAGACAGAAAAGAAGATATTATAATTATAGAGTTTTATCTAAAAGTTTCGATGCGTTTTCTGGATCTCTGAATGAATTTATTTTGTACTAGCGCTGTTTTTCGGCTCGAAATTTTATCACATTCCTATTTTCGTTATAAAAATGTAGAATAAAATTGATAATACACATTTTTGTATACAAGAAATACATTTTTATTCGAAAAAAAAAAACAAAAAAACAAACGAACACTCGAAGGAATTAGATACAATGGAATGAAATTTAATCTCCTGAAATCGAAATTGCCACTTTCTCTGAAACGAGCTGCAATCAAAACAACCACCGTTCGAAACTCGTCCTCATTATTTATCTAATGAACCAATAATGTCTGTTTTATCAACGATCCAAGTTCGATATTGAGGTGTGTGTAGTAACACCGACGATGGATAAGAATTCTAGAAGTAACAGGAACGAAGGTCATCCGAATGATAACCCTTAGTGTTAGGGAAAAAAAGTCAAGATCGAAGACGATTGCGTCGCAGATATTCTTCGATAGTCGAAACGTCACGTAGCAGTGCGCACGCCCGTGGCGAATCGTAAACATTAAGCTCGCACGTTTGTCGAGAGGGCTTTCTGCAAGCTCTAGACATCGTTAGCACTCGATGTTGTTTCTAGGTCAAGCGTTGTTATTAAGAACGACGCAAATTCATCGGATCCGTCGTCACGATTAAGTTTTGTTGCAGTTTGTTTCACTCATATTAATCTATCTGGAGTAGATCTGGTCGACGCACAGTTTCGAGACCGAAAACATATGGTCGTATGAACGACAGTGCATGCGAGGGACACATGCGTTCCCGTACTGATATATTCATATTTTTTAGACGAAATGAACAGAGAATAAAAACAATGATCGACTTACATTTTAAAACGCCGTCGATGCTTCCATTCTAAACCGCTGACTGGAAAAAACGGAGGCCGTTCCGTACCGGAAACTCGCACGAAAGTCAAACGTCACACATACATAACAGACGGTGCATCGTGCTTAAAACAGGCTCAGTCGCAACGAGATACACACGAAAAAACGGGTACGGTTTTGAGGTTATCTTCGACGGGTGTCCGTCGGCCGTTAACGGCGTGTAACGGCGTCGCTGCGTCGCAGTTCGAGGCCCGCCAGGTGCGTGTCTCACAAAATATCGACGTTCGGCGCGGTACGACAACGGTGTCACGTTAATTTATTACTACGTAATCGATTCGAAAACCATGTTTACAGTTTTTCCGTGGAAATGTTCGCTCACTGTAACGCGGCACGAGCGCGCAAGTCCCGGAACATCCCTGTGAAAAGTCGGGGGAGCGATCGATACACGACGGAGTTTTCTAACAGCTAGATGTTTCATGCGCGCGTGGCATCTATCAGAGAGGTTTCGGTACTTTCGAACGGTTCGTGGTTTGATTCTCTCGCACGGAAAATTCCACTGGCCTATACTAAGTAGCAGGACGGTACCTCTGGTCGAAAATCAAAACGATTACATCGACGGTCGGTAAATGATTTACAATTAGAACACTGTGACCTGCGACAAACATACTCTGGCGATTCAGTCCCATAAATTAATGGGACTGAATTTATTCCACTGCTAGTTTAATCACAATTGAAACAAAAACTTGAATCCAGAGATGTACACCACATTGTCTATTTGAAAGAAATACTGTAATTATTTAACAACAATGACCAGATGGATTGTTTGCGAACGTGTTTTTAACCAGCATGCGCACAATTCTGTGTTAAAACTATCTAATTTAAAATTGAAACAATCCCTTTGCAGATTACTTACAAGTACTTTTCAAAAAAGTCACGAATTTAATACTTCTGGCCATTTCTTGATGGGAAAATATTTTTTCAATAATTAGATCCGAAATGATATCAAATAGAAAAAAACGACACTTTCACAAACGAAATATTCATTACTTCACCGACCTCTAAACATTTTATAGCCAAAAATTAGTAACAAATTCAGTGTACATTGGAATTCTAGCATGGACACATAAAATTATCAATTGATTAAACATTGTTGACCAGATGAACCAAAATGTTTTGAGGTTTGTCGGGCGAAGAACAAATTCATTTATAAAAGTGAATTTCGCCAGAGTTGTAAGAAAAAAAAACAATACATTAGATGACTGGTAATATGCTTAGAAAACTAAAACATTTTTATAATAAATAAATTACGAACAATTATCTAAAAAATGTCAAATAAATAATAAGCGAAAGGCACAAACCCGGCCACAATCAATCGCAGCAGACATATAAAAACACGTAAATAAAATCATCGTACGAAATAAACGAGCGGGACAACATTTATAAATAAATCAAAAATAAACAATTTCACAAATCAGAGTTATAATCGTCTGTGCACGTCGTTTACATAATCAGTATAGGCGAGATATGAATTTATTTATATTCACAAATATCTCTTTCGACAAATCGACCTTGGCTCGTCTAAACGTGACCAAATGTATAGTGTCTTCAAAACCTGAATGGCTAACATTAACATGGAACGAAGATGCGTTACAATCAACTGTTAAAACTGGACAACTTGGACCGATTTGAACACCGAACCGCACTCACGCACGCTCGCCACAAGTAATTATAATAAACATCACACGTATTACACGGGCACAATATCAGATTTGATCCGTAATTAATAAGATATTTATTAAACTGTTCTGTATGAACGTCGAGATGATCGAAAATAGATATTAAATAACCATTCTAGAACAATGTCCAGTCACAACTAATAGCTTACATAAAAGAAATGATTGAAATGTTACTGTCGAAAAATAAAACTGTTGATAACCTTTTATTGCATGACACCAATACAACTAATCTGGAAACAATTTGTATTATACAGCAATACACTCGGCTGTTTGCTTAAAATAGCTCGAGATGAATGATCTAACGCGCATGGAATTATGCAAAAACTTTCGATTACTGAAAAAAAACCTACATGTTATTATCTTTTACTTACAATGTTGTAATATAGACAGATAATTTTTTATCATTCGGTTCCTGATATGTTTATGTCTTTAATTCGATTTCTTCATTGGATACTCTTTTAGAAAAATTTATATTTCTATGAGAATAAATTGTGAACAAATTGAATCATTAATATACAAACGGGTTCATGTCATACACAAATAGAATTAAAACAAACTATCGGCTCGCAAAAAATCTCTTCTTTCAAACACAAGTTTAGCAAAGATTAAATTAATAAGACCTGTTGGCTGTCTGAAAAAATGTCTTTATAAAAACTAAAGTGATTAAACAGAATGGTTCTGTCTTCTAAACGACACGCACATTTTGAAAGAGTGATAAATACCTTTTTAGGTCCCAGAATTATTCAATAACAATGTATTTGGTTCAGATTGGCTATTTGGGGTTTTAGAGCGCTTCGAAATAACAATGTATTGTTTTAACAATTATATATTGTGATTTATTTATGAATTTCTGTAGAAAAACTAAATTGTTTACAGACAAAACATTCGAGCAAATTGATGTAGCAAAATCTATTAGTTTTATGCGACCAGATTTTTAACAAACTATAGACCTGATAGTTGTATTTTTTAGATCTAATTTCATCACTGATTATTTAATAAACGCTGACGATTATCCGAAAAATATCTTTATATGCAAAAAATAAAAAAAATAAATGATTAAACAGAATATTTAAGTCTTTTAAAGAGATAAAAACAAGATGTATATTTTAGTAATTAAAACTGCACACGCTTGTAACATATGTTGAAAAATTGATACGTGATGAAAAATATATATGAATATATGTTGAAAAATTGATGATCACGACGTCGACCGGTAAATTCTAATATCAATTATCGAATGATATTTGTAAATAATAAAATTAGTCAATTTAAAAGCATGTACCTTTTGTCAGTTGTTGAAAACAAATACAATTTCAGTTTGTGTCCGATTTTATCCGTGATTGTTCTGATTGCTGCTCGCACATATTTCTATGACGATTTCTATTGAATTTGTAGTTTGACATTTAGTAGATGTTTAATTACAAATTAATTAAACATAACTATTACAGTGATTACATTTTGACTGACAACTAGTATTAACAAATGACTACACATATCAACAACATATACACAATTTTTATCTTGTTTTTAAATCACAGCTTACTATAAAAATAATATTACATTTTATTTTACTTTGACAATTTCAAGTGATAAAATACAGGAAACCCTTTTTAAACGTAGATTTTCTCACAGTTTCAATCAATCTGTAATAAATATACAAAAAAAATATTCAAGATATAAGTAAAATATATTACTTCAAACTCTTGTATTAACTGAAATTTTATTTTTACGAATTTACAAACAGAATAGACATTCACTTCCAGCCAGGTTTCATTCTGCTATTTCTCAGATAAAATATCGAATTTGGAAAGGCGCACAACTTAGTTCATGCGAAAAAAATAATCATTTATATTTATTTTTACAATTTAATTTTTAAGAAAAGTGGACGTGTGATTCGAGCTTGGTCAGTAATTAAGTCGTTCGGTATTTCAGACAAAATATAGAATCTGTTACGTTTTGAAAAGATTTAAGGATTAGTTTCTGTGTAAATAATAAGCGTTTTATGTCTCTTTACAATTTCAAGTTTTGATCATCTATTATAAGAGGTTTTATTCTATATTTTTGATAAATCGATGCGTGATTGGAGCGCGGTCTGAAATTAATGCCTCTATACTATGTACTTGTAAGTTTTTTTTTTGTTTATGTACATTAACTTCACTGGATAATATCAATATTAAAAGAACATTCATTCTATATAAATCAATAATACATTCAAATGAATTTGACTCGATGAATATTTTTACTGATCAAAATATTTAATAATTGATCATTATGATTATTATTTATGTATATTTCGACAACGAATATCATCCTTTAAACGACAAACATACAAAAATCGTTTTATATTACTTAAAGGGACTGACAATTAATTTATGAAAATGAATGTCATCGTAAGTTCGTAAATTAAAAATTCAAAGAAGTATTCAAGATGAAATATTTCAAAACCAGTAAATATTTCAATAAACCGTTTTAGTCTATAAAATAAATTGATATCCGTTTTGATTTCAATTTGAAAAATGCACACAGAAAAAGAAAAGCAAGCATAAATACACTTTTACAGATTTTATTCTATTCTAAATCACAAACAAACAATGGAAACCAAACATTTGACTAGTACAACTACTTGAAAGAAAATAAAACTTAATACGTATATTTATATATATATATATAACAATAATATTAAAATTGCATTGCTTTTTAATAAATTAACATTTACACACGTGTCTATCAAATATGATATACAATTATTTCAACCATCTACAACAGTTTACTGTACATTTATATGGTAGTATCCATATAAAAATATTCCTGATACATATACATATATGTATACTTCAATAAATATCATGCTAATCAATTGGCAAGAAAAATAATTAAGTTACTTAAATTAAAAAAAAATATCGCTTAACAAATAGCTGCTGCACGGATGTGATTTTTTATTTATGTTGTTTTTCAACAATACTTGACTGAAATGTAAATTGCATATACAAAACAGTATATTTATTTTAATGACTGGATTTTTCCATAAACAGTTATATTTTTATTAATATAATTCTGTTTAAAACAATAACTAGAACTGAAAATGACACATTTGAAAGTCTAAATCATTTCAAATGAATTTACCGATATGCAGAGCTTAACAACAACTTGATAAAACAGTAATTACGAAAAAATATCTTAGAACATATAAACGCGTTTCAAACCGATCCAGAAAACATAAAGAAACTTTAATATCAAAACAGAGTAATAATTGATAAAACTACCTACAATTTATCCTATAAATCGATAGTTTCAATATCTAGGTATTAACTCGACGGTACCGTATCTTTATCGCACAGCCCTCAATTTCCATTTGAGTAAAAAGAACGAGACTATTCTCAGAACGAGTAGAATGCCGACGAGAGCGGCGATGTCGTTGTTGTATTGGTCACCGTTCATCGCGATATCAGATAAGAATTTCTGAGGGTATCTGTAATGGCAATACTTTTCGGAGCACGACAGTGTCGGCCTGTCCAGTCCGTAAATAGCGCCGACGAATCCTTCCAGACCGTATCTGAGGTATGAGAGATAACTACCCCAGTAGAGGTAAGGTGGCAGGTCTCTCAGAGTCACTCCGAATCCGGCGAACATCATCATCGGAACGGATAAGGTTGGTCCGAGGAATGTTCCGTTCTATAAGAAAAAAATATTCAAGACTGTCGGAACTGTTTTCGTCGAATAGTAAGAAATGAGAACGGAGATACCAAATATAATATTTAAGACTAGTAAAGACAAGAAAATCAGTCATCAACAACAGCCGTTCGTGCTGAAACCATACACTTTTCACACAATCTTCTACATCTTTACATGCAATAAGAAAAAGATTGAGCCACTTACCACTACGTTGAACACAGCACCTATCATCAGTCCAAAACTCTGGGCAACGAAGACGACGAGCATGCTTATAACCCAGAATATTCCGAAACGAAGATATTCGCACGGCTGGGCACTCATGTAATATATGATTACGGAAAATAGAGTACAGCAAAGGACCTGCAATGAATGAAAATGTAGTTCGAAAATAGAAAAAGTTTGTTAGAAATCTGAAACTAGAAGAACTGAAAAAAAGAACGATTGTAAAATGGATACGACTGAATCCTCACTTACAGAAATAGGAATATCCACCAGTGTCACTGATATATAGTACGATTTCAACGAGTACCACCGATTGAAGTGTTCTTTCTGTAAGATTGTCATCTCTTGTGGAACTGGAATGAAGAAAAAGTGATTTTAGATAATAAATATGTCGATAAAACGCTTCTGTTTGTCTCTGTTGACTGTGAAATAAATCTGAATTATATAAAACCGTTTCTAGTTAAACGAACTGAGATTATTTCTAATTTTTTGTTCGATCCACTTTTTGTTAATATTTTAGAAGATGTAACAAGTACGGTCTCTTTATTCTTTGAGCCTGTCTCTCCTACGTTCGTCGCACTAAATATTCAAAATACGTTTTTGGACAGAACATGTTTTAGAATAGATTTTTAAACAGAAATATTACAAACACCGGATTGTATCGCTGCAATCTAAAATCAGGTAGCTCTGTGAAAGCGATCCGGGTCAAAATTAGCTCCTAATCTAATTAATTAACATATGAAATAACGGTAATATTTTTATTCGCATAGCATTTATTATCTAAGAATAAAAAACGAATCTCTTGCCTCCACAAATCACAAAAAAGTATAACCAAAAATGTTCAATAAATCATCATCGATTATTTTTGATTATTGTTTAGTTCGATGGCGACAACCCTTACATAACCGCCATATAGAAAATCTCGATATTATTTGTTAAGTATTCTGATAAAAATGCATTATTAAAGATGAGTTGTCTGACACTCGTTTTTTTAAACGATAGACAAAGAATCTTTAATGTATTGACAATCGATTACAGACTATGAGACAATCTGATTGTAAAAAAAGAACAACTTGTATATTTCGATGACGACTCGAACGTCTTCTAAGTACACTACCAGTTTTTTCCACGACATATAAAAACGTGTTCTTTCGATCTGAACGACACACTTACAAGTCAAAATAGTCAGCATCATTGTTGACATCATGTGGTGCATAAGAATCGAAAACAGGAGGTTGTAATTGTCCAATACTCGTGAGCCCATGTTGCCGGAATGCAGATATAGAACGCCGAGCATGAGACCGGTAAAAACGTTTACAGCTATCCGTAGGTACGTCAACGTCTGCAAAATTATTAAATTATATTTATTGAAAATTTATCTTGTGCGCTGTCTCTTCGGTCTTCGGCCCGTCGAATCGGCGATGAACTCTCTTGTCACTCGGCAGACCGGAAAACGTTTCGTTTATTGAACATTTTTGAGCCGGATGTCTTTCTAGATTACCGGATGAAAAAAAAATCGATTCGTGAACAAATCTATTGTGCCAATTTCTTGTACTCTGGCACGACTGTCTCCGATTCTTGAGCTATCGGTTGTAGGTGAGTCGGGTAGAGAGAGTACGGAATAAGGTATCAGAAAATCAAAAGTCGAATATCTCGACAACGATTCAACAGGCCGAAGAAGAATAGAACAATCGTATGTAATCGTACAGGCAAGCCGAAACCGCTTTCAGATAAACTCACCGAATCCCTCTTCGCTTTCAGAAAACCTCTATTTATCAACACTTTCATTTGATTCAAGTTCGATGTATCCTGCATCCCGCTCGTCTGTTTCAAGTGTAGGTCGTGCGTTAAAGGATATTTTTCTGTAGAAGAGAAAAAGCGTTCATTTAACAATTATATGAAACGACATTCATTTCACAGTTCGAACGGAACGGGCTCTAATACCTCTGAGTTCCTTTTTACTAGGTATGTCTTGATGTGTGAACCACTCGAGATTCTTTCCATTATCGGTCGCTCGCACCATCTTTTCGATCTTCTCTTCGCCGTACTCGCCGCAAGCCAGCTCGATCACTGCACGATTGAAACGAAAAACACATTAATTTATCGTCTGTTCGTTTCGGGTCGATGAGAAACATGAAATCGGACATTCCGATCGACAAAGATCTCCAATCTAAATATTATGAAAACGATCGTTTACCGTAATCGGCCGGGTTGTGGTACTGCGGACACGGCAGGTTCAACACTTCTAGATATTTGACGAGGTTGTTCGTCGATCCTTGGTACAGACATTCGCCGGCGGCCAAAACGTACACGTGGTCGAAGAGTTCGAACAGTTTCGCGGAAGGCTGATGGATCGTGCATATGATCGTGCGTCCCTGCGACGCGAGCATCTTCAGCAAGTTGACGGTCGACATACAAGTCGAACTGTCGAGACCGCTGTAAGCACCGGCACGATTAACACAAATAGGGCGATATATACAACATATATATTAACACAAATATCGATAGGGCGGCACGATATCGAAAGGAGTAATGAAATAGAGACACAGAACAGGGCATAACCGAACGGCACGATCCCTTAACGATCCACCGGGCAATAAATACAAAAGATATCGTACTTACGTGGTCGGTTCGTCCAAGAACATGATCTGCGGATTGCTTATGAGCTCCAACCCGATCGACATTCTTTTTCTTTGACCTCCGGACAGGCGGCCGGCTCTTGTATTGAGACACTCATATAATCCTAATTCTGATAAAACATCTTCTATCTGAAACGACAATGTTCCGGTTCGAGTTATTGTTGCTGTGTTCAAGATCGTGAATTATAAACTGTGATGTGAATTATACATTTGGTCATGTAAGATGCCTGATTTTCAAAACTAGCTCGGTACGCATCTCTAGTTTTCTGTGGATGGCAGGTGTGTTCCGCACAAATAATTTATAATATTAAGAGTTCTGCGAGTCGACAAATTTTGAAGATCACCGAGTTATACTGTTTTCACAGACAAATTTCTTTATAAAAGTTACCACGAATTAATCGACTTGTACAGATGAATTCCGTTTACCTCACAAATCACAAACATTTCTACTGATCAAAAATGTTCAATAAATCTTCACGATTGAACATCTTCGATCAGGAAAACTTGTTGCGGTTTGCGAGTCGAAGAAATGATTCGTTCGTGAATTTAGCCACGGAATTGTGTTTCTTTAAAACGATCGAGAACATTCAACGCTCGACAATGCAGAACAAAAAACCGACTCACGATTGCATCTTTCTCGTACTGGTACATATTCTCGCCGAGCTTCAGGTTCGCCGCCGAGCGCATGTTCTCTTGGACGGTGAGCAAATCTTGCAGACGATCATCTTGTGTGATGTAGCACGACATCTTGCGGAACGACGCGAGGTCGCGGCCGCGGCCGTTGATGAACACCGCTCCCTCGACGCCGGTTATCCTGTAACCGGACAGTACGTCCAGTAACGTCGACTTGCCTGCACCGGACGGTCCCATTATGGCGATCAGCTGGCCGGGCAAGAAGTGTCCGTTCACTCGGTGTAGAATTTCTTTCGGAACTGAAACGAAACATAGATCCTAAGCCGTCGAATCGAATCAAACGGAGACTATTTTTTCACCAACCTAATATATATATATATATAAACATCCACAAATGAATTCCTCACGCAAAGAAAAGAATAGAAACTTTTTCTCCTATCTTAATTTTCAATACTTGATTACTGAACATTCTTGTAATCGAATTTTGTTATTTATTATGATACAAACATTTATTCATTTGATTTTAACCAATCAATAATCGATTATTGAACATTATGATCAGAAAAAAATCAATGCTTTCCCAAGAATCCATATATATATATATATACATATAAAAAAATGAATCTTCATTCTTGGGGAAGCATAGACGCTTTTGTTTCGTGATCAGGATGTTCAACAATCGATTATTAAACATTTTGATTAATTTTAAGAATTTAATATGAAATGAAGCATCGAATCAACGTTTTTAAGCCTTCATAAATAGAATAAAAATAAAAATAGAATAAAATTTCAATCGTTCGGTTTTATATTACAATTAATGCAAACTTATACATTTCTATGCTAATTATCATTCGATATTCTTTCAGAAATACTGCAATTCATTTAAAATATTGCAGTCAACAGATCGATATATAAACTCAAATGTAAGCTGTTTTTGTTCAAATATTTTAACTATATATATATATAATACTGAAAGATAAATCCGTTCTAATTATATTCGCATGTGCACGTTCATAAATGTGTATGACACCAATATAAAAGTAGAAAAGATAACGATAATAATTAATCGATGCAAAATTTAAATTAACGATATTGTCAAGTGTATAAATTTTATAAATTCACACACACACACACATTTATACAAACATTCGTGCATATATATATATATATATACATAAATGTGTGTGTATAGATGAGTGTGTACGTTGATAGAACAAAATCCCTATCTTATCTGTTCGTTCCATCGCACATATATTTGCTCTTGAAAAACAATGGTTGAACGTTGAAGGTCACTCTAGCAAAATTTATTGTATAAATTAAATATTGTAGTGGTTTCGAGTGACACAGGAATATTTCAAGGCCCGGCCATGTGCAGGTTTTTTCAAGATTTGTATCCGAAATGTTATTTGTTGTCGTTGAAATTTATTTGCTAGCGGATAGAGAGTGAGACCGGGAATTGTCAGATTTGATTTGTACATCTGCTCGTTTTTTTAATATATATATATATATAATATATGTGTGTGTGTGTGTGTCTGTGTGTATGCATAACAATAAGTGGATGTGAACGTCGCGAAAGGACGTCCTTGAATACAAGTTAATTAAATATAATTATTCCAAAATCACCAGTTTGTTCTAATAATATGTTTCAAACCATTAATCGAAACATGGATAATGAAACAGTTCGTTTTCAACAAAATTACTTGATGAAATGAACCTCGGAACGATTTCCATACAAACAAATCGCCGATTCTTCTTGTGGTCGTGACGGGTGGTACTTCGGTTCGATCGGAAACATTTTTTGGAGTTCGTTGTGGCAGAGAATAATTTTTTGTATAAAAATCAGTATCGTAGTGGGTGGTCAGACTCAAATTCACACATGAATTATGAGATGACGATGCTTCATATCAACTTCTGATTTGATTTGAAACATTTTTTAAGGTGCGAGAGAATAGTAATTTTTTTAAGTGTCAACGTACAGAAAAATCGAAATCATCCTTTCTTTCTCTGTCCGTTAGTCAGCCTGGCATTAACATCGCTGACTTCCTCATCGTTTAATTCCCCGATCATAGACACTTAAAAATCGCTAGACGATTTCTACAAGTAGGATTGTTCTGTACTTTGAATTCTTTCTCAATAAATTAAATGACTGTTCTAAATCAATCTGGACACGTTCTGGTCTCAGTCAATCAGATCGATACATTCTTTAAGGTTGTTCGCGCTAGGGCACTGATGATTAAAACCCAAATAACTAACTTGAAAGATTTATTGCAGATTCAGACGTTTCGCAGCACAAACAACAAAACGTCTGATCAAAAATCTTTAATAAATAAACATCAATTTTGATTCTCGCTTACAATAGTTTCATCCTTCTCACTGCGGTTCAGAAACATCTGATATATGAAGAATTTTCAGTCTACCTTTACTTTTATATACATGCATACATGTACACACACACACACATATATATATACATATATATATATATATATATATATATATATATATATATATAAATATATATATATATATATATATATATATATATAAAAATAAGAGCAACAATAAAAATTTTATCAACGTTTTAAGGACGACATGCCAGCTGTACATGAGCTATTTACGTAATTGTATAATCAAAAACAAGTTAGAATTTAATTTTCTCACATGAACTTTGAACATTGTTTTCAATATTGACTGTTTATATATATATATATATATATATATATATATATATATATATATACACCAATTGCGATTTAAAATAAAACACATTTTATATTCAATGTAATGACTTTTATGTTATCATTTATATTATAATTGTTTCACAACAACACACAAGTAATGCACGGAAAACATATAACAAATATACATTTTTGTGTTACTAGAAAAACAGCAGTCTTAAATCATCGATGATTATGTCCATCAGGTACTTGTTTTCCATAATTCTCAATTACTTTATGAATAAATATTTAAATGTTTAATTTACAGGGAAGACAGGATGAATCCACGCATCGCCATCGAAATGCGTATAAGCAACAAACGATATTGATTTATTGAACATATTTGTTTAGAAACACTTTTTATGGTCTGTGTGGTACTTGAAAAGGATCGTCTGTTAAATATAGACATGAGTTTAGTCCCAGATTTAGCTGAGTCCATGTCATTTTCATCCTTTTGACACAATTCATTTTCTGTTTATCATTGCCAGTCGTGTGAGAAAAACAACTATGGTTGAACACGATCAAAGTGTAAATCTGAACACTTAAACAAAATCAAAAACGATCATCTCTTGATTTGTTGACTATTTTCGATCAGCAACGCGTGGCGCGTGGGTCGAAGAAAGAATTCATTCGTGAAGCGATTTCAAACTAGTTCGATGTGAATTTTAACAAGAGACGATTCGATAAAGCTGTGCATCATCCATCCACGTGTGCGTTTAATCGATTCACATCCACGATTACATTCTAAGATTTCGAACAGAAGTTGTGTAATGTACAAGAAATGCAATTATAATGTATGCAGACCAGTTAACAGAACCGGTTACACGGTGAGACAGTCCTCAATGAGAGTGAAAACACTTTTGCTTTTTATGTCAGTGAATACGTGATTGTTTAAAATTGATTCGTACAAAATTTTCACATTGATTTTTTAAACGGGTGCAGGTCTTGCTCCACAAATCGATTCGATTCTTCTCGTCTTACAGTCGTAAGAAGGTTTTCTGATCAATAAATGTTCGGAAATTGATGAACGATATAGACAATGATAAATGTGTTAGAATAGTAAAAACGTACGATACAAATAGAGCAATACACTTTTTCTCGACGAACGTGATATAGATTTGATGTCTATATGAAAATCAGATCGTGTCTTCTGTCTCACGTGAATGATTTGTGTCTACAATTATAAGCGTTCTATTCCCGATGAAGAGGTTTGCACAGATTCTTCATTTAAAGTAAAATGAATCAGTAATTAATAATACAAACATATGCGATTATCATCCACAGTTAAATTGCTTAGATAATATTTATTGGAAAATTGTGAGACTCTGAACAAGATGAACGGAATGTAAATTGTTTTACACCCACTTAGTCTTCTATTCGAAAAAATCTATGAATTCATATACGGTTTTATCTGTTTTGCTTCGAAATTGAATAGTGGATCGACAAGTTATTATTTAAACTGAGATACAGAAAATTCTCGGATTTTTCTGTACTTGCCTTGGAATTCTTTTATCAATACATAAATATGTACATCTGTATATATATATATATATATATATATATATATATATATATATGTGTGTGTGTGTGTGTGTGTGTATTTATGGTTCAAAGTCATAAAATGGATTAATGAATGATTATGGATGATAGTTGACGTTTTATCGTTTCCTGATATACGCAGGTCAATTATGAATTTTTATTAGACGAGCATGCGGAAGTAACAGTACAAAACAAGGATACAAAAATAGCCAAAATGTGCAGAATGTCGTTTTGTTTCTGTTCTTTCGATGTTCCACACATGTTCTCTGAACGTAAATAAAGTTTTACATGACACACACATGGACGTCCGTTGCATAAATACAACTAATGAAATGTAAACAAAAACAATACACTTGTTTATGTATACATATATATATATATATATATATATACACAAATGTGGTTTGAATTAATGGAAAAATATTAGTTTCATTATTAGAACATGTAATAATTTACTTGAAGGTTTTGCAACAAATTTGGTTTTACAGAAAATACATCAATAAGTAATAAACGATGACTTGGAATTCTTTTATCAATACATAAATATGTACACGTGGGTATATATATATATATATATATATATATATATATATATATATATAGAAAAGTGTCATAAGTCAGAACAACAATTTTTACATGAAACTGGCGTTTTATGTTTGTTTGCTTAGCACTTGAAAGAAAACTGTTGTTCAATACAATCTCTGCTATGAAAACAGTGTTTACTTTTAAAGAAAATTATTTTTGAATATAATCCTACTTATTATGCAATATTGAAACATTAATTGATTTTAAAAGTAATCAGTTTACTACTCAGTTTTTTTTTTGTAAACGTACAAGAGGTAACTGATAAGTGTGGCATTGAGGGTCATAATTATTGAATGGTTTAAGGTATTCTAATGAAACATTTTTAAACATTTTTTTTGAAGCAAAGATAGCGTAGAATATAAGCTTTCTAATGACATGTTTGTCATTTCATTTAATCACCATTATTGCTGATGCATTTTTGATAAAATGTAACAAGTTTCTTTAAAGAAGACTAGTGTTTGTTCTTCCAGGAAATCCTCAATTGCAGCCATAGATCGATTGTCAAATTGTAATAAGTGTCTTAATCTATTAAGAAAGAAAATTTTTTTTTGTTCTTCTATCTAATATGTCGTTGTATCCTTAAATTTATTGTTAAAGTGTAGCAAGTTTATTCAGTCGATTAAGAAAGAAATCTGGTGTTTGTTCCTCCATCCATCGCAGCCTTAACTCTATTTGAAAATCTAACATGTTTCTCGAAACCAGCAAGGAGGAAATCTGATATTTGTTCTTCCAACCGATCGTTTATCACATCCTTAATTTGATTTTCAAAGCATGACAAGTTTTTTCGTGCCGTTAAAAAGGTTTTATATTACTTTTTAAGGTCTGTGTGGTAAAAGAGTATATTTAAAAGAGTGAAAACACGATGACTGAAGGTTTAATTTCTTTCTGTGTCGTCTGAGTCTTTCAAACATTTAAAAAGCAATATGAAACTGTTTGAAGGTGCGTGCAATAAAACTCTTCAATCACACTTTATATTATAAGCTGATATTACAAACAATGTTTCAGCTGTATCGATAAGAAAGAATCGATAAGTTTATATCAGTAAGAAAACTCGATTGCTGATCAACAAGATTCGCCATTGTGTTTAATTTTTTATCGTTTTGTTCATTGAAATATTTAATAAGTCATGTTTTTGAAAGAAGCGTCCGTTCTAATCTATTCGTAGGTGTGTTATTTATTGATAATCGGACCACTTTTCAGTTCGTGGATCGTAAAACAAATCCGTCGAATGGAAACACAATTTAAAATCGTCGAATTGTCTAAACAGACATATTTTTATAAGGTCAAAGTTGACAGGTCGATTTCCAATAGGAGGCAAAAAAATATCGGCAATTAAACGCAGATTACATCAACGTATGTACAAGTATCCGATGAACTTGTGTCCGATATTTCTTTTTTTCAAATTATGAAATCATTTTCCAATAAACGAATTCGACTTTGATCTTCGATCGGCGCATTCTCTCAATCACGTATTGTGCGAGTGTTTTTCCATGAAACGAATCACATTTCACAAAACTGGTCGCACTTCATTGCACATGCGGATTGATTTAATGCCGATTTAATTACGGCTCGCATTTAAATTACAAATACTTTTTTTTATATAAGAAATGCATTCGATGCAAAAACTGTTCTATAGTTCAATGTCAGCGTGACCGAAATCCGCTTCAAACAATTGCTTGTTTTTGAAAAATCGATAATTCCATTTTAATAGTAAATCAGTTCTAAGACACACTGGTTAATAATTGCTCGTGTACTTGCTAGATTTGATTTCTTGCATTTCATATTATTTGAATGATATTGAAATTAAAATAGCCACATGTTGAAACATGCATCGGGCGTGCAGATTAATTCGGTACTTTTAAATTCAGTCGATCGCGACTCTGTTTTAAATGAAAATATTCTTTATTTTAGGATTTTCAAATATCAACCTTTATTGATAAAACTATCATCTAAATATATATAGATACAGTTATAAAATAATTAATAGTACATTTTTGACTAGGAAATTGTTTGTTGATTGGTCATTAATTCTTTTGTGAAATTATTTGGTGTACAAATTGATTCTGTGCCTTTAATTGAATCAGTCATAACTATATTTTCAATTAAAACATTTTACCGCCGTTCTAAGATGTTCAGATGGCGCCCGAAAAGCAGCATAGCAGGCATTGCATACTTTTCACATTCCAGTTGGCAAAAAAAAAAATGCCGCCGTAACCGTAGAAACGATTTGTTCAGCTTTGGGGGAATGTGTTGTTACAGACGAAGCATGCAAAAAATTCTAGAACAGTGTAAGAGGTCCGAAAATGTATTAACGACTTCATCGACTCAAACCCGGCCATCATTTTTTCGATCAGAGATTCGTCAGTCACCCGACAAATCAACGGGGGATATTTTTAGAATCGAAATCTATTCCATTTTTCGATAAACACACATTCGTTTTCTATTAAAAAAAAGGGTCGCCGAATCGATTCGTGCGCCTGATGTTATGAACAAGACTCGAAAGAAATCGATTATTTTCATAAACTGTCGTTTGGGTTCAGTTTAAATTCTGACAATCATTATCGAAACTGAATCGGTCGGTGTTGGAGTGACAGAAAAACTATCTCAGTGTATTTTTTTTTTCAGAATTGTTTCTCTATCTAAAACAGTGTCGACACACGACGACAATTGTAAAATCTATTAATAAATGACTGTACTATCAAAGCCGTGATTAGATTGTAAACTTTTCCCAGGGTCCAAGCCGATATCGACTCGCCGACCGATAAGCACATCTCACAATCGCATGAAAAACATTCTACTTATCTCAATTCTTTTCTAATCGTTCGATTAAGTGTCTTTGTCGATTGTCGTCTTTAGTGAAATCACTATCAAACATACAATCACCTATGTACACAGATTGCCTTAAACCTCGAACGCAGAATTTCTATCCGCATGTACGTTTCTATTTAAGTGCACTTCTTATTTATTTGATTTACTTTCATTCGACGAATAGGTCTTAACTAATAAACGAAACAATTACTTGTAAATATTTCTACAAAACCGGAATGTAATTGAAATATGCATCTGTGTGCTCACTTTCACCGATTCGTATCATTGATTTAGGATTTTTTTCCAATAATTTATTTGTTTTTCTTACAGAAACACCGTTTCAAGACTTACAATCCGTACGGTCGTTACGGTTAATTAACCTTTCACTTTCATATTTAGATATTCAACGCGGACAATGTTTCATAATTTAGAAAAAAAATTAATAAGAAATCAATCAATAATAAAGCATTCATCTGTGAGATTTATTCAGTATAGATGTGAACTCTTTGTTGTAGTTTCCTAGTTCTTTGAATCACTATTTAAGTATTCTTTCGTTTTTTGAACCATCTTAGAGAACGTTAAAACGAATATTCACTGCTCACAAGACTTACAAGGATTTTTCTGACATTCAAAAATGTTCAATAACTGACTAGTACTCTTTTTGATCGTTACTTATATGCATTTCGATTGCAATCCAAATCCTTTATAGAATAATACATCAATCTTTTCTGTGTAAAATTTAACAAGTTCAGCTATTTGGAACTGATTAACCGCTGTACCCTACAATTGTCTTTAAGTACGGAGTTATTGTTGGTCTTTTTATTTTTTATATATACTTTAACAGGATGGTGTCCGCAAAATATTTGCGGCTACTTTTTTTTATACAAGTTGGGATACAGTGCAGCGGCAGCAGGTAGAAATATCAATGAGGCTTTCGAAGAACGGTCGGCTAGCCAGAGAACAATTCGATTATGGGTCGAAAAATTTCGTTCCGGTAATATGAATAAGCCTCGAGGGAGGGCCAAAACAATTGCGATGAAAAGTGGATTCTGTGTGATAACAGAAAAAGATCTGGACAATGGGTAATTGCAAATGAAACACCAGGACACGCACCCAAGCCGTCATTACACCGAAAAAAAATTATGGTTACTGTGTGGTAGATAAATACAGGAATGATCCGTTATTATTTTTTAAAACCAGTAGTGAATGCAAGTACCTTTTTTGATGAATCCGAGCGTCGCCGTGTAAGTAATATTTTCGAACTGTATGTCGACGGAGTCTTTCTGTATCAGCCGCGTGTTATCGTTAACGCTCACGTTTCCGTTCGCAATGTCGTCACGTTTCTCTTTGTATGTCGAAATCCTGTCGCCCGACTGCGACGAAGGGACGGTCGTCGGTCTGTACACAGACATGTTCTGTGTGGCGAGGTCCTCTTTGACACTATTCATGAACACGTCCATCTCGAACGATTCGCCTGTCTATTGAATTTATTTTACTTTATTTTTTTTGATTAGAAGAGAGGAAAGTCGTTTCACTTATTCGGAACGGTGTTTAAGAGTCCGAGAACAATTGAAAACGAACACAGCACAGTCGATTCGAAAATCCCGCGCGCACATCCGGTCCGCTCGAAGCGTTCCTCGTGATCGCTTCGGTGTTACTGAAGAACCAGTATAAACAATGACCGACGTGCCGGACAAGAACTAGCTCCCACTTTAAGTAAATGATTAATGCCGATATACACATAGATTCGTAACATTTATAAGTGCGAGCGTTTTTATATCTGCTATTTAAAAATTGATAAAACTCGAACAATCGAATTTTTCAATATTAATCGGACTATGGACTATGATTCGAACACTGATACAAACGGAAAATGTCGACGAAAGTACTGGACATGGCTGTGTGTATTCGACGATTCGATTATTTCAGATGTGAATTCGAAACAAAAAAAAAAAAATAAAAAAAAACATCCGAATTCTTGATCGGTGTTCGCTCTTGACGATTCGCACTGTCAGTCCCGACTGTTGAAACTGTTTGTAAAAGTAAAAAGCGATCACGGATGATCTCTGATCTGGATCTGACCCGACGGTCGAGGAAGAAAAATACTATGCGAAGCGTTTCAGATAAGACTGACGTTTTTATGGACATGTTTAGTCATTGTAAATATTTGCTGTGCTCGGTGACATCGGGTGTCGATGCATTTCATTATTTGATTAATTGTTTACTGTTTGTGATCTTGTATCAAACTAAATGACAGATTTCGATTACAATATAACACACACACACACTAATAGGTTTATTACACAGAGAGTTCATCCTCTCTATTGTTTGTATTTTATAGTTAGAAAAAACCATTTTCACCACACGAATCGAGTTCTTTTGCACCGCCAGGAACGTAAGGAGCACTAGAACATTCTAGTTTTCTGGTGTATTTCAGAAAAGAAATCCGTCTATCGCCAAGAAAATATGTTTCGCAAACACGTATTTCCTGGTAAAACCATATCTGCTAGAAATGTACAAGCAAACCGTGAACTATGACTAAGTCGGTGTATGTTTCGTGCAATATAATTGTCATTTATTTACTGGTCAAACATGTAGAATAAATAGATGTAAGATTTAGTCAAACACAACTCATGTGTTATTGAAATTGCTAGTCGAAGAAATCTTGTGTGATCTGTACGTCTTTTTTGTATAAAGTCAACACTGTTCGCAAAAGATTCGATAGAAGAAAAACAATGATTGTTTGACGAGACGTGATAGATTTGCACATAAACATCTCCGATTGACCTCACGATTTTTTTCAACAAAGTTCGAATACTATTAGAGCACACGAGCTCATATTTGTTGCATATTGTAATAGACCGAATATCTACAGAAAGGAAATTTTTCAAACGCACCTCGAGGTGCTCTATCAGAGTCTAATTTTATCTACTTTATGGCTAATATATTTTTCTTTTTTTATACACTAAGTATAATATAAATTCGCATTGGTTTATTTCTCTGTTTTCTGATACATGCTTTTACTTGAATTCTGTCGTATTCTCCCTTTACTTTCGGTTATTTTCAAGCCGTATTTTTTTTTTAATTTCCAACTATCATTACTGGGAATTTTCAGTGACGCTCTCGACAACTATTTATCATTCCATCGCTCGATTTACCTATTAAGGGAATATTTGGAAACGTTTCAATATTTGATTACAAACGATACGTTTCTGTATGTAGACGGCCATGTGCCCGTTTCATTTGATTAATGCGTCGGTGAAGAATATACTTTAAATCACAAGTTTTTTTCTTTCAGATTTAAATATATTTTATGACGACTACCTATGCCGAGAATCATAATTCAATATGTACATCTAAACTATAATTTATACTGATATGGCGTTCGGATCTGTGCTGATACTTCAATATAAATATTTAATTAACAACAAGATACAGGATTCAATGTCAGCGTATCATTTTTGATAGATTTTATGTGAAAAGTATATTATTATGAATGTAGGAATGTGTGTGTGTGTGTGTTGTAACGTAAGGCACCTTTTGTACGAAGTTAAAAGTCCACTTTGCAGCTGTATCAATTACTGTTGGTTTTGAACCTGTCAGATTTAAATATAAACAATTAGTTATTTAATTTACATATACATTTGCATGTACATTTATGTATATATATATATATATACATACTTTTAGTATTAATAAATTTAGTCATTATATAAAGATAACGCCTTATCAACAACGACTTCGTATCAAACAAACGCCACTTGTAGTCAAATCCAAATGAATATAACAAATCTTGAATTAGTGAAAACTATCAAGACACTAAAAACACTCAAGACGAAAGCATGCAGTCATCGCCAAATCCTTGTATTTTATAGTAGAATCTCACTTCAACACCATAGTAATATCCATCCTGGCTTATATCTGTGTGTATTCCTTGCTGATTATCTGATTACTGGATTTAATTAGATTTTTTGGAATTATTTATCTCGGTAATCAAGATCCACATAAGTTAAAGTACTAAACAATCAAATGTGTAATGAGCGACTCAAAAAAAGAGAGTTTAACGAAACGAAAGCGTACAATAAATTATAATTAATTCATTAATTAGTCGATTGGTTCAACCTTCTCAACAAATTAACAATAAACTCTTGCATTCCCATGCGTTATCCTTTTTCATAACAACAACTAGTTTGTTCGATTCTTGCGTTTGAATTAATACAATAAATATGATTTCCAGTCTTACACAGATAAACAAAGGGAATAAGTTTAACGAATTCTGTACAAGGAAAAAAACATACATGCGATATTCTTGTTTTCAGTTCCACATTGCATACTTTGTGTATGAAGTGAAACATTAGTGCGTTTCAATACAAAGTCCGAATAACAAAAATAATCACGAATGTGCAGAAAAAAAATATTGTACACACACACACAGCAGCAGATAGCGGTTTTAATATCATTACGATATGACCTTTTTTTATTTTTCAATAAAATATGTTCCGTAAATATTGCTTGCTCTAAAAATAACAGTTTTTTTTATAATACAAAATGTTCGCTTCCATCAACAACACCGAACTATATATATATATTTATATATATTACAACATATCAGGTTAAATCACATAAGGGGATGTAGATTTTTCTGTGTTTTCAATTTGAATCGAACATACGAATGACTGCTCTTTGAAACGTTGTTTTTTTTCCAATGAGATTTCATCCGCTTTTAAAAATTATAAATAATTGAAACAAACACTGTATTTTTTAAAAAAATCAAAATTGATTGAAGTTAAATGAATGTAAATAGAAAAAAAACATGTACCATTTTTTCATTTCGCAAGTCAATTTATCAATTAAATAATCGTGGGGAGGTTATTGCCGTGCCATTGAACATTAATTGTTGATGATTTTACAATAACAGCGATGGAGGAGAGAAGAGACATAGGGGGACATGGGGTGTCGAGAAACCCCACGTCAACTGACTCTCGGGTTCGAATCCATAGAACTTAGAGGATAGTCGATCACACACGATCACGCATCTTGTAAATCCAATTCGAGCGCGTACAAATCATTGTTACTTGTCGGATATTGTCTCATCGACGGGACTCGACGCGCTGCCCCGACACAACAACCGCCCTCTCTCACACGCGACCATAATTTATTTTTTTATCGCACAAAGTACAAAATGTGAGAACCGTTCGTTGTATACAAATAGTGAAGCGGTCATTACTCGTTCTTATAAACAATGGGTCAATGTGTAAGGTCAACGCGATCGAACATCGGTGCGGGTCGTACGGAGAGGCGCGCGCGCGCCTTCAGTAATTGTTTCATAGGTCATTGATAACGAAATTTACGTTGTAACATGTGCACGAGCAATGTTAATGATTAATAAATTATCGCTTATCTTTTCATGATATATATATATATATATATATATATATATATATATATTTACAATTTTTAATTCGGACACAATGATAACACAAAAATCTTGTGAAAAGTCAATGAGAATCTTTTAGCTTGGAAATTTGTAATCCGGAAAAAATTTGATTAATATGATTCTCAAACAGGGTATATTTTAAATAATTAACTCTTTTGACAATATCCCAGTCATCTAAATAAAAAAAAAATTCAATAATCATTTACTGAACATTTTATGGCTCTATATGGAAAGAAAAAAAAATTCGTCCGTGCAAGGGGATACGCGTCCTGTACATGAAGTGTACGCCGTTAAGACGAATCCGTGCAACGAACGACCCCCAATCCCTTCCTCCACCAGTGCACTGAAAACATTTCTGTACGGATGCAACCGTACCCAATCTCACAAACAGAATGTCGACGCAAACAACTCGGCTTGTTTTGAATCGAAACAGGAACGGTTCTCCCGATGATCTCGATGCCACTATCAGCTGTGAACTTAATTTTTGATATCGAAAAAAAATGTAGGTCGTATTTGTTTATGCTCGACGTTTCATAACAGAACCGAATGACGTTTGTCATTAGCTGTCAAACGGATTTTTTTCTCTCGAAAAAAAAAGAAAAAAACGAACGCCGATAATGAATAGAACATTCTTTTTGTGTGTCACAAAAAGTTTAATGTTTTATTAGTTGTTTGTCGACGGATCGCTATTAATACTTTGATTTATGTATTATTCAAACTGATAACACTGAGTTCTTTTTTAATAATGTGAATTCGACGTAGAACAGAAAACAGATGGAATGAGGCACACACACACACACAACAATGTACTTCGAATACATCCGTTAATAGTTAATTGAAATTGAAAGTAATTTACACACAATCCTATTTCTCAACAAGTCGTTTTTTATGTAAAATCAATTATCGGTATTCGTATTCATTCAAACATTGTGGTAATTGGATATTGTTTAAATAGTTTCAATCATATTTAAATTCCATATAAACACAAGTAGCATAATTGGAAATTATTAATCGACCCTATGACGTTTTCTTAACCCCTTAAGCGTTCTGTTTCATTTCGAGAATGTGCACTGAGTGTGCTTAATTATTTCTAGGCGATGACGAAAACGCAGTAAATGCAATTTCTGTTCGATTTCAGTGACCACATCTGATATTTAACAGTTTAATCAGTCGTTTATTGAATTAACTGGAATGCACAAACTGGACAATCCAGTTTTTGCTATGGAAAAGAATAACGTTTAAAATTACAAGAGAATGAGATGAGCGAGAACGTTGCAATCGATGTATTTAAGTAAACAGAGATTAACTCTGAATTAATATCAAACATTTTTCGTGTTATTTAAACCATTAAGCGTTTTTTTTTTATTTTATTTTGAGAATGTACACTGGCGTGCTTAATGATTTCTAGGCGATGATGTAATAATTTTTAATTGTACATAATGTATATTTAAATGATGATGGTTTTATCAATCAATGTTGATATTTGAAAATCGAAAAACGACTAGAAAATATTTTAATTTAAAACAGAGTTATGATCGACTGAATTTAAAAGCGCCGAGTTAATTTGCACGCTCGATACATGTTTATAACTTGTGGATATTTAAATTTCATTATCATTCAAATAAGATGAAATGCAAGAAATCAAATCAAAAAAAATGTACGCGAGTAAATTATTAAGCAATTAACTAATAATTATTCAATAAATACATTTTTTTCTAAACAGTTTCGTTCATTTTTTATACCCTTTCAAAATGTCGGAAATCTTTACGTCCCACCCTCCATATATATATATATATATATATATATATATATATATATATATATATATATATATATATATATATATATATACAATTGTTTATTCTATGTAGATGTTTTTTTAAACATTTGGTGAGACTCGAAGGGTCTTCTTCATGTGGTATCTGACTATTTGAGTGTCAAAGCAACACTCCGTACACTTTTTTTAGAACGAATCAAAAACGAATCTATTAATTTTCATTCGTGTAATCGCTCTAGCTTTTCTACGGGACCTCGTGTACATTTTATAAACGTACACAATCGACCATAAATAATACACGAATTCGATCGTGCTTTTATCAGTCGGATTTTTTTCCTATTATTATTATTTACATGCACACAAACACACGCCCGTTATCTAATATTATCAGTCGTCCGAGGACTTGGAAACAAATTAGCCGCTTAACGTTTTACTGATAATCGTGCATAATAAACGGGGGGATTTTTCCCATCGACACGAGAATCGAAAAAATATGTATAAAACGACATATTCATCCGGCTCGTGACCATATGACGACTCGATCAGCAAGTCGGTGGAAACGGGTTACGAAACGATGCAACGATGAAAGCAATTTCAGCAATTCTGGTCGAGTTCGGCGCATCAGCTGTTCATTATCATCGAATATATGATTAATCGATATTTTTGTATGAAGTTTTTGTTTTTTCGACGAGGAAAGTAATAGGTTTGCGCAAAAATAATTGCGGCTTATCAGTTATATCGGTAGAAATTATATTTATGAATCAAAATAAATACCATTATTTTGCGCACGTTTCTCCCAACGGGAAACAAGCTTGTTTATTCTTACAAGATAGAATTATGGAGTCCTATTATCACCCTTTATTTACACTCGATGTCAATTTAAACTGCTCGATTGGATCTCTCCATTCTAATGTCATTCTTCATTGTAGTGATTTCACTGCAGTATATCCCTATTATAAATCCTTTCATATTTATTCAAACAGTCTGTATCGATATCTGTACGCACAGGTTGAGTATTTCGTTCAGAGAATGAGCAGATCCAGGTCCCGTTTCATCGAGTCCCGACGACAAATACCACAAATCGCTCAAGTCCTGTACAGGAAACGTACCGTCTATTTAACGATATTCGCTCCGGCGATTCTATTAGAGATTTCACATAAACAGTACAAAATAAAGCCATTAGTGTAAAACGAACTTATAGGTCGAACGTAAGTTCAAGAACAATTATCGGCCGACGACGTCGCACACGCTTGCGCTTTCTTTTTATTATCTGTTCGACGGCTTTCCTTGACGGACGCGACTGAAAAGCAATTCACGTCGGAAAAGTCGAACGGAACATTCAATGCCACGCCACTAACTGAATTAAGTCGTGTGCGTGTCCTCCATTGGGCGTGCGTTCGTGCGTGCGTGTGTTTGTATCCGCACAGTCCTTGAAATTCTCATCGCAAAGTGGGAATACAGGAAATTGTCTTTCGGAACGTGTAATTAATTGTGTTATTATCGTCGATGAATGTACACTGTTTAATTCCTGTACAATAATAATAATTAACTGGACTACTGTCAGATCGGAGCACACTTTTCAGTTCAAAATATGAACCGTTAAAATTTCACATATGTTTTTATTCTCAGTACAAAAATGATGTGTACAAGTAAGTACATCAACATAATCTTGACAAATGATCGAAGAGAATCAGGGATTTGATTTTAAAGATTTAAATAGAACCACTGTCCTGCTCATTCACAAGTAACTTATTGATAAAGTTATCACGCTGGCAAACGAGTCTCTTAATTATTAAATCACTGTAATAATTAGGGGCTCGCGACGGATGATTACATGCAGTATTACAATCCGAATTCTTAAAACAGAATGAGAAACTTTTATTTAAATTTTATGATTTATTAATAAAGATAGCATACTGGTGCACATGTCTGTTGATTATTGAATCATTGAAATAGTTAGGAGACTTGCAGTGGATGATGTTGTGGATATGTGAGTACTACCAGTCTTCTCTTGCTTTAAAATGTATCAATATTTAGTTTATATATATATATGATTATATATATATATATATATATATATAATTATATATTTATATATAATTATATATATATTAAATATAGAACAACAGAATTATTATAGTTTTTTTTTCCTATAATTATGTGCAAATCGTGCCATAAACAATTATTTTAATTCCAATAGAATCGATATTATTTCTCTGTAAAACAGGACTTTGATTGTAATTATATTTTTATGTACGGACTGTGGTATACAGGTTCGTGTTTGTCGTTTGAGGAAATCGTATCTCATTTAAATTTAATTAATGTGTTTAGAAGAGAGTGTCGATCGAGTATTTACCGAGCGATAGATTTTCAATCCCAACAGATATCTGCGAAGGTCTGATAAGTATTTTTCCACGAAATGGATATGGAGATTGTCCGATGCGTCGATAAAGCGTCGAAACAAAGAACAGTTCGATTGAGAATGCAACAGTCGATGCAGTTCAAGTGTGTGTTATCTTAATAAATGTTGCTCATAGAACTCGTTATGCGTCCGTTTATCGGACAACACCATGAATCACTCGTGCGGATTATTTTCTGTTCATGCAGCGGCGGAATTTACACGTGTATCGTACGAACTGTCGATAATTCATTTCGATTGCGGCGTGACATTTCGCTCTCTACTGCATTCGGTCGATCGTTACAATGTAGAAAGATGTATCGAAGAGGACTTATCACGGTTTCATATTTATACGAGGAGTTTATCTTCGATCATTGTTATTGTTGATTTCATCAAAGTCGGACGAATCATAAATATGTCTACAATCAAAATTGATGTTCTCATGAATCAACTTAATATATGTACTCCACTGCTGAGTTTGCGGCATCTTCAAAGACATGTTAGTGGCTCTAGTCTGAAGATAGAGCACGTTCTAAAAATATAAAAAAAATTGAAAGGTTTTCAGGCTCTTTTGGATCCACTCTTGCACCGTATTGATGGCATCCTTATCAGAAAGACACGTTTGTCCTCCCAATTATTTTTCACGGACATTTTTAGGGCTAGAATTTTTTTGTTAATTGCTAATATGACTGATAAACAATTCTTGATATTTTGTCTGATAACAAGTGTAAACAATTCTTGGAATTATTGTACGTTATAACAACGATAGAATCTTCTCGGTTACTTATATATATATATATATATATATATATATATATATATATATATATATATATATATATATATATAAATGTATTTGTATACATCTTAGAGTACTTTTTTTTATCAAATTCAGTTTACAATGTTTCGTGCTCGATACTAAAACCGCAAGTATAGTACAGACTGTACAATAAAACTTCTTGTCGTTCCACCTTGCTTCGCTGATATATCACAGACGAAGAGGACACACATCACGGACTGAAAACTTCTAGCGAGATCAAACAGCGCGACGATAAGGGCACGGTAGAAACAGAGCGAAGACTGCTTGCACGCTGAGGTTGGGTCAACCGACGACGACGTTATTTTAAACACAAACGGAATCCGGCGGTCGATATTCAAATCAGAAGCTCGATATTGGACAGGCGGCGACCTTAAGAAACAAATTAGATTTTTTTTCAATCTGTCTGTTGTTCTGTGTAACGGTCTGGCGTACAACTTTTTCGTTTGAATATCAACGAGATCGCCGATACAGAAATCCACACACTACACCAGTTACGTCCGACGAATCTGACTGACAGACCTTATTTTTATCGAAACCGTAACGCTATTATAAAAATATTGTTTCGGGGAACACGGACGTTGTTGTGTTTCTCGATTCTCTTTCTTGGAAAACGTACGTGTTTATTATCGATGAATTGATATTGAAACGTGTGCTGACATTTCGACGTGAGAGCGAGACGGCGCTACAAGTCCGTCTGCGGAATGATCTGTAGAACATTCCGTTCGCTAAGATTGAAATGAAAGATAGCCATTCTGACTGAGGGCATTCGAAAATCTACTATCGATTTTACTAGCGGTTTTACTTCAAAAAAATGTATCAGGAATTGGTTGAAAAATGGTACAGTGTTTTAATAAATTTCTAACTGTGGACGTGATGCGATTGGAAAAATACTGAATAAAAATAAACGTTCCGAATGTAAAATTCGAACTGAGACCATCAGTAATCAGATGTGGTAGATATAAATTTCATACCCTGTCGTTGCTGACAAATTAACCTAAGTAAGTGTCGTAATCGTGATACCTTATACCCACGAGACTTGTGTATGGATTATCCAGTGTATTCTAGAGACAGATATATTCCTACTGTATCATACAGGATCACGTAAAGTCCCGCGGGACACATAAATTCCGAGTATCTTTGAAGTTGTATTTTTTTTAAAAAAAAACAGTAAATAAAAATTTATTTGAGACCGAATGTATCTATATACCACAATTGAATCTACATTATTTGTAGTCGTGCGATTTTATAAAGTTCCAGTAATACTCTTTAATATATTTTGTTGTATATAAAAAGATTTCGTGTTCGGTAATCGATTTTATTTAAACAAACATACTTGTTAGGTTGGTGTAAAAATAATTGTGGTTTTTGTCGTTTTAAGTTTGGTGCCTATTTTTCTAGTTATCGTTATATTTTGTTGGTTCTAGGATATTAATCATCCGTCAATAACCCTCTATAAAAACCCTACCGGACATTAACCTCCCGTGTAAAAAAAAACAGATATTAACCCTCCGTGTAAATTCGTATTATTAACATGGTAATTCCAGTTTTTTTTAAATTAATTCTTATGCCAGAAATCAAAGGTATGGAAAAACGCTGCCTTTATTGAAAAAGGTCAGGCTCTTTAAGTTACATCTATTGTTCAGTATCAAATCCAAAAATATCTGAAATAATTTTCTCTCTCTCTTTCCTAAAATATGTATATTAGGTTTTAGTATAATTTTAAATATTAATGTAAAACTACATTCTCTGTTAGAGATTTCAATATTTAAAAAGTAATTATTTTTTCTCCCTCTCGCTATCTCTAAAATAAATTTTAATTTTATAAAATTTTATCAAATAAATTTCTGTATCCACTGTTTCTGTGTAAAGAAAATTTTTAAAGAGTTTTTATTCTTATACGGGGGGTTAATGTTTGTTTTTTTTTTACACGGGAGTGTTAGTGTCCGGGAGGTTAGCTTTTCTCCTTCTCTCTATCTTTAAAATGTGCGTATTAGGTTTTAGTATAATTTTAAATAATAATATAAAACTACATTCTCTATTAAATATTTCAATATTTTAAAAGTAATTAATTTTTCTCCCTCTCTCTCATTAATTCCACGGCTCCAGAATTCTATCTTGTAGGAATGAACAAACTTGTTTCCGGTCGGGAGAAATGTGTGCTGGCCAATACTCTTTATTTTAATTAATAAATATAATTTTCAAATTATATATACTTCTTTATGCTCGATACATCCGGCATGAATATTTTACTTGTAAACCGTTCCTATCTGAAAACGTTCGACAACGAATCGATCCGAGAGTCGAAACCGGACTAATGATAACCAGAACGGTTACTTCTGTTACAGTTGTTGTCCTCTGAAACGACCGCGACGTACGGAAATTCTATAAAACGATGGCTCGCAATCGATACTCGCCCGGCATGGAAAAAAAGAACATTTAATTTCAGTCGGACGCGCTCGATACCATCTTCGTGACACGGCGGCGGCGCATTAATTAATTTATTAAGTAATTTTCGTATTATATCAATTCGGTAATGAGTGAATTGCGCACGATGTCGATGAGAAAGAGGACCGTACGACGTCTCATAGTTCGCGTCCGGTAATTCTTTTAGTAATTCACACGAATCCGATACACGGCGGCGTCGGATCAAATCGATCGACCCCTTGTCTTAAAACGAATCTAATTGTTGTATCGACTGAAGGTAATCACAGAGGCATTGGCTCATCGTATAAGTAATGTGGTCAAAATCGATTTTCCGTTATTATTGACGAGTTATTCGTGTCTGAATCTCAAATTTTCGACACCGTGACGATAAAACTGTCCAGGATCTGCATTAAAGAACTAGCTCTGTTCAGACATCACTCTCTGTATTAAGCCCGTTTTCCATCGATGTGATTTCGGAGATTTCGGAACAGATGATAAACCTATTGTGATAAGTCAGTGAAATATGCTGGATGAGTCATCACTTCCCATTCGAATCGTTTCAGTTTTTGAACGATTTCATGTTCCGTGCGAGGACGGGCGTTGTTTCTGTTAACTCATGCTGGCAGCTTTTCAATTCGTTATTTTAACCGTACCGGTTGTTCACAGGACAACTCCTTTGTGATGGTTCGATTCTCCGGTAATAGCTAGCATTATCCCTCACTAGCTCCCTTCTAGCATTATGTTTTAGATTGACCCGGCCGTATTTTGATAGTACTTTCTTTTTATTATTAAAAACCGAACGAACTGACGAGCTTCTATCGAGCACGCTCAGTTAAAGCGACATGTATTTCATTCGAAATGAAACGAACAGAAGTACCGTACCCCATCTGAAAGGATAGCGCGCCACAAGTGGTCGTCACTGACGCCCTCAACACGCCGAACATTGCGTGCAGGCGAAGCACATCACATCACGCTAGCCAAACAATCGAATTGAATACAGTGTCTTCAGTCATTAACATTTACATTTCATTAACGGCGTCTTCGGTAAACATTTCAACTCTCATTTCGAATGTCTGTCTGTCTTTTATCTTTTAATAGACAACAAATGGTGAAAGAATATTTTTTCTTTTTTATTTAATATTTGTACCTGTATTAACAGACACCCCGTGTCTAATTGTATTTATATTCAGATGAATTCCGAATATAAAACCGGACACATATCTAACAATAATTTAAACATGAGAAAAGACCTTGCTTGGTTTTTTTCTGACCGTATTTTTTTTTTATATTGGCTATTACTATACTTAGTAATCTTGTTGTATTTGTTGATTGATTCCCTTTGATCTAGACTTTTTCATGTTCGATTAGCGTCTTGCTGTATCTGTATCACATCTTGATTCTGATTGCTAGGAGAATTTTCAAAAAAAAAAAACAACAGTCGACCTTGCTTAGAAAATACTTCAGCCGTCGTTTCATGACGGCCGGCCGACTGCCATCCCTCTTTGTAAACGAATCGAAACCGTATCGTTCGAACGCAATTTCCTCGATCCGTTGACACACACACTCCACATGTTGATCCGTGCGTTTTCCATGCCGAGAGTGAGTTAACCTCTTCGGTTGAACGTACGGTTCAGGCGTCGCGACGCCGACGCGAACGCGCCGGTGCCGATGGAACGAGCGCGCCGCACGCTCTCCGAAATCATATTTCCGCGCTTACTCCAGAGCTGTTACAATATCGGTTGGATACAGCCGCGTCGGACGCGCGTTTGCTGTTTTTTTTTCTGTTCTTGCGCGTGCCGTACGAATAAATAATAACTTATTTGCATCCGTTCGAACAGGAACACGAGGACGGGAGGATCGTGTCCAGGACAGCTTTATTTAATATATCTATATTTGATAAAAATATTTACAGATATACAAAGATCGGTTGTTTGAAGTGTCGGTTGAGTAAAGTTCGGTAATTGACTGAGATGCGGTTTTCAAGTGACTTAGAATGAACTCAGTGAGAGTTTCTTCTAGACCAGTGTGACGATGCTTCGATTAAGGGACGTGCTCTAAATGTAAGCTCTTCATTCTTCTCTCTCTTTATATTTTCTTATATCGTATTTCACAGACAGGCATTTTTTAAATCTCCATCTATCAGTGTTGCATTTTCAAAAACTGACTAAAAGTTCTTTATAAAAGTTTCACTTTTTTGTACTGGCTGATAATTTTTATAAAATTTATTCTGTGATTTTATTCAATGTTTTCTGGAAATCATCACAACTTTTCTTACAAATATTCTCGTTCTGTTCACCAGTATCTTTATATATTCATTGTATTTCAAACGCAAATCTTTTTTAAAAAACTTTATACATTAATGAGTCGAATTTTCAATCAGTTTTAAATACTGGCGGAATTTTTATGTACGGTAGAAAAAAACTGATATGGAATAATTAATGTTTTATCATTCATCCCGAACGATTTTCATGTCTGACATCAGAAAAACTTTAAAATTTTACATTTTTTAAAAAGAAAAATCTATTTTTTTGTGTTTTAAAATTTCGTTCGCTTTTATGATAATTAAAAATACATTCGTTCTATTTTACTAATCCGGTAAATAGAATTGACAAATCTTCTAGTTATCTTGAACAGTTTTCAATGCTTTCAGTTTTATAGAAATTATTTTCAATCATTTAGTTAAATTCCAATCATATTCTTTTAAATACTTCTAGGATTTATAGGCAACGCCCAGCTTTACCAAATAAAAATATCAATCAACAACAATCCGATCAGCACTAATGATTTTCTTCTTCGAATATTTATTCAATAATTCTGATCAGCATCGTGAACGTTATATTTCTTGATACCATTTATTTGATGTGTCGGTTCTTCCGTATCATAAATCAATCCGTTTTCCATCCCATGAAACAATTAAAAAATGTTTCCGGTCAAAAATGTTCAATAAATCATCATTGATCGATTTTTGATTCTCACTCGATAGCGATTCCATCATCTTCAGAACATGAAGATAGGGAAGAATCTGAAAAACGATCTCGAACGTACGATCAATAATTATTTATTAAAACGTTTTCGATTAGAAACATTTTTACAGTTTGTGGATTAATAAAAGAAGTTTAACTCTTTTGCAATTAAATCGTTTCTTTATATATAATTGTTGCTTATATTTTAATTTATTTCTTTTTTATCAATTATTTTTATGAAAGAAGACTGGATTGATTAGATAGAACTATAAAAGATTTATTTATCTTTTCTCACAGACAGTTTTTTTCTCAAATGACAGTTCCACGAGGGAAAAAACGTTTTTCTGAACCTGACTAATTTTAAAATAAGTGATTACTCAATGGTTATTTTTACAGATTGGAACAAAGAGGCTAGAGTGAATCACAGGTAAACTGTTTTAGTCCTGGGGATAAATTATTCCTCGCAAATTAATTTTACACCTTACTTCAGACCATGAATCCTTTTTTCCCTTGAAAATGTAAAATAATTGACAATAAAACTAAAGACAGGAAGCATAAATAAATCACTGATTAAACTTTTTAGCATTGTAACTAAATTCATTCGCGCAAATTAATTTTCTAACTAATTACACAACGAAAATCATTTTTCTGTTCAACAATGCTCAACAATTGACAATAAAACCAAAGACAGGAATCCAAAATGAATCACTGATTAAACTCTATAGCTAAATTCATTCTCCCAAATTAATTTTCTAACTAATTACAATTACATATTTGCTCTCTTTGTTTACATTTTGAATAAGATTGACCTATAGAAGAACATTCGTGTGTCTCTTCATCTTCTATCCAGTATTTTCAGAATGAAACCGTCAATCTATATATTTAATACATCTATGAATCGTAAAAGACTGCAGAGTCACAAGCGAAAAAACATTTAGCATGAAATAAACAAGATGTTTAATGCCTAGATCGTTTCTTCAGTCTCTTTCAATCCAAAACGTCCAACTGTTTTGTATCGAAGAATATCCGAGATATTTAAACAAGAGCTGTGAAGTTCGAACGCGCCACTCGTCCGATATGTGCGCGTCGCGGTTCATTAAGGCACGATGAAACTTCGAACTCGCGCTCACTCATTCCGTTATTTTATTCCGCGCTGAAAATATATCGAGTTACCCATTATTGTGTCCTTAACTACCGTGCAGGTCGTTCCCTCGTCCTCCTGTCTGTCTCGCGGGATGCGAGAACGAGCTGCTGCACGTTTTTCCAGCAGAGATTCGAACTCGCGCGCCGTGTTCTCGTCGACCGTCTCCGGTAATAATGTGCCCGTTGTTCTCTAATCTTAATATGTACGTTTTATGTCGTCTAGCCGCGCTCGACGACCTGGCAACGTATTTACGGTTAAATAAAAACTTACTAATATAATTAAACAGAGATCAGTTATCTGAACTTGTACTGCGCGGCTCACTCGTGTTTCAAATTATGTTCCATTAACGAGAATCGCTCGAAAATTTGTAAATGAACAACATCGCTCGGTAATTATTATTATAAACTCGATTCGTTAAACAGACACTGTTCGGAATAGAATTAAGTCGTGGACGTGTAACTAAAGTTACACAGACTTTACTGCAGAGTGTTTCTGTCGATTTTCTTTCTTTAAAAAAAAAAGAATCTCGTACAGTCGAGCGTTTATGTCGAGTATGCTCGTCATGAAAAGATGGCATTTTTTTGTTTAATGTCATTTTAGAATATTTCTAAGCAGTTTTCTCTTTGTTTCGTGAATCTAGAGTCGTCTAAGTTGTTATAGAAAAACTTGTGAGTTGAATAATGTTTCTATGTATCCTTCCAGGCGAGTTTTACTGATAGTGAATAGAAAATATGTCTTTACATCTAAGAAAACGAAAAATAGAGATAACACATGTAAAATATTTGATGAAAGTAGTGATGGGGTTGAAGGTGATAATGAAGGTGCGGTTTTACATACAAGGACACAGAAGGGAATATCAGTATTTTTCTTATGAAGACAGTGATGAGGATGAAGAAGGTAATGAACCCGATAAAGAAAATAAAAATCCAAATGTGCAACGGAATATTAGAGGTGGATTAAATTTACTGCTATTCCTGGCTCAAATTTCGCTATTCCTCATTCTTCAAGATCTAAATGTGTGTTCTATATGGAAAAAAATACTAAACATAATAGTGGAGCAAACTGACTTATATGCATGGCAATATTTGTAAAGTCACCAGAATTTGAAACAACATTCCGGATTTAAAAAAATCGAAGCCAACAAACACTAACGAATTACTCACCAATAAAATTAAAAATCTATCATTTTGTTATGATTTAACTCAATCTTACAGCAAGTGCATTTACTGTGTACTCGTCATCGCCTGGAAACAATCGAGCACGCCGGCAGCACATTCTCAAAATGAAACGAAACGCTGAAGGCGTTAATGTTTCATCGATCGAATAACGTTCGAAAATTGTTTACTACAAGACTCAATCTGCACCACTTTTCTGTCTGACTCGACTACTTTTTACTATTTGATAAAACAAATCTAATCAACGGAAATGAAACCACCGCAGTATTAATGAAAATCACGATTTGCGTTTAGTTTATTCGATCTGCGATAAGAAGACATCACGTCACATTCATTTCCGAATCGAATCTGATTTACTAGGCGTAATAAAAATACTCGCAGAAATAAATTAACAGCAATGAAACTGGATTGAACTCAGTGCATACAGTGCGATACACAACTTGCTTCTTGGTCGTACGAAAAGACAGGAAATTAGGAGCACAGATAAATTTATTTATAATAAATTAATAAATTTATTATTAATCTGTCTTTTATAGGGGGTTCCATTGAAAGCCGCTATGTTTTTTGTGAGACCGACAGACAAGTAGGCAGGCAAATAGACAGATAGGCAGGCAGGCAAGTGACCAGGCAGATATATTCACAGACAGACAAATGGATAGACAGGGATGCAGGCAGGCAGATAAACTGATAAATAATAGAAAGTTGCATTAAAAACCGTTGTTTTTGTGTTTTTTGAGCATTTATTTCAATAGCAAAATGTGTGAATGCATTAATCAATGTATGTGTAGAGCCATCTTCGCATGAACAGCGACTTTCAATGCAACCTCCTATCAGAGTAGATTTATATTTCAAGCGATTTTTGGCATCGTCACTGAATTCACTTCCATAAATTAATTCTCTTCACGACCATTTCTAATCAAAATTGTTCAATGGACCCTTATTTTTCACTTACATTATTTAGCATGGTCAACAATCATAAAGGTCTGTGGGGAAAAATCAATAGATTGTATCGAAAATTGACAAAGAAATGAATACAATTTCAATCAATTCTCTAGTTAGATCTCTCTTCCTGTATCAAACTTGTATCAGTTGTTTTCTGACCGGGTCGTTCAATCTGTGTGTAGTAAATGAGATAGAAAAGACACAGAGGCGTGAAAACTTCTATAGAACGAACGAGTAATCGAAAATTTGCATATCTAAATCGCGCATCGCTAATGTATGTATTACAACACCTGATAACACACTGACACCCTTTATCCTGTCGTGTATCCGAGCTGAAAAAAAGACACGCGCGCACACACACACACAGACACGGGCGACCTCTCCGCCCCATCCAAGAAAACATCCTGAACTTTCAGGATCGCTGAACTGTGTGCACCGTGTACAAGCTCTCCACCGTTCGAGTGTTTGTTACACCGTTTAAGTTTATGCGAGTTCGAACGGGAAAAAATTACAAGACACGGATGAAAAACGTATTTTGCATGTTACTTCCAGACGGTTTCGCGTGTGTTCGATACCGTTCGCACGTCAAACGAGAAAACTTAAGTGTTTTCAATGTGTGTATGTGTTTACATAAATTCCGGCGAGGGTAAATATTTTGACACGGGCTGGAAATGAGTATCGGTCGTGCGCCTCGCAAAAATTATGCTGTAGTTCGGTCGATGGGCAAATACTGAAAATATATCGGTCTATTAGATGCTATATATATATATATATATTAATGGATTTTTCAGGCATACAAATAATATCTTTCTTATGAATATATGAACAGGTTATTGAACTGAATCGAAAAAGATTAACTTTGAAAGTAGTAGATAGTTTTCTATTGATAGTGTTAATGTTTAATGAAAAGAACTATCTGCTTTGAAAATATTTAGCGTTAAACAGGAATTTTTATTTAATTTTTCTTTGAAAATATTTGTATTCGTGTTCATAACCTGTCTGAAAATTGATCCAGTGCCTATCACTGTTTTTTGATTTTTCATAAATGTCAGTTAGTGAAGTTTAAGTATTACTGTGTGATTTCTAAAAGAGCTTTTATCATTAGAATGATTGATTAGAAGAAGGAATGATATAAATTCAAATATCGATCATTAACAAAGAAGATATCTTTGAAAAACATTGAAATACAAACTGTACTTTTTACAAAAATAAAAAAAAAACATTACAGTATATTTATATTTTCTTATAAATGAAATTAGATACAGTGTTCATATATCATGCTCTAATACGATTTCTCAGTTTTCAATAATGTCTGAAAAGCTTATAGATTTATTTATTGAATCTTTACGCGTGTGTGTGTGTGTGTATGAAAACATACACGCGTTGAATAAACGCACGAATCTGAAGATAAATAGCATTGCGTCCGGTGTCGTGGAAAAAGTCTAATATGTCTGCTTCTACGGCGAACGATTCGAAAAAAGTCGACACTTTCCATTGGAATAATCCGTTTGGAAAACTGTTTCGTGCACATTTATAACGCGGAACGTGCGAAAAGTCTCTTTTTTATGAAGTATATTCTCGAGTCGTTACAGAATCGTGCAAGCGAGAAGAAACCGACTATGTAATTCGACAGAGATTTTCTTTCGCAACAGCAAACAACGTTCGTTCGATGAATGGTGGGGAGAGGATCGATCGGTTCAATGTGCTGTTTAGATTTTAGATCTCTGTTCGGATTAAACAGAAACGTATGACGAACGATGATCTCGATCGTGGATCAGCAAGTGTAAGTTTCGGATTATATGTCAGCCGAAGAGTTTCTGTTGCTGTCCACCGTTTCATCCAGACGCCTTCCTAAATTCCATGTGTGTGCGTATGGTTGTTTTTATACGATCATTATACACACAAATTTATGAATGCATGTATAAGCATGCACACACAGTCATAAATAAATAATATTGTAATTTAATTATGATGAATACTTATGGTTTATCTTCAGTTATAAAACTACCTGTTTGACAGCACTATGCTCGTACATAATTATATTTGCATGTGATATCGTATTTTAATTACTGTTTAAATTAACATTAAAACATTCTGCCTACTGTTATTGTCTTTTTTTGTCTATCTCGCATTAATTTTATAGGAGTGATGTACAAGATAAAGATTAAATATTCACTAATTCATGTAATTAAGCCTTCGCCTTGCAAGTCATTATGTGTGATGTCTGTGTACAGTATTTATAGTTGTAATTTATTCCTACGTATATATATATATATATATATATATATATATATATATATATATAATGTGTTAAGTACAAATTGTTCAAAAAATGAAACAAATATGTTCGACATGTCGAAAGTTGTGGATATAAAAAAGACATTCGAATCGTTTTCATTTCCAAAAAAAAGAATTGCTGAAATTGTAAAATTTGTGATTCATCTTTTCTTAACAAAGTATATTTAAGTGTTTATTTCTTGGATTTATTCCCAACTGTCTTAAATTCAGCTTAGTAATCGGAGAAGTTTGGTTTTAATTAACGTTTTTTTGTCGATTAATCAAAGACATTTTTGAAAATTCGAAGAGATAGTATGCTTGTTGACCTGTATCTCAGACACAGTTCAAAATTGAAAAATTAAATTTTACAGAAATGAAATAGACATATGTAACTATCATATAATTTTTTTACAAAATTTTAACCATGATATTTTGTGTACCAGTAATACTCAACCGTTATCCAATAACATTTTTGAAAGATCGAAATACGGTTTGTTTGACCTGTAGCTCAGACAAAATTTAGAATTTGAAAATAAATTCTGAGACACCCACTCACTAGTCTAGTTTGTGACATGTTCTCGACCGACACACATACACTCTCATTTGGCCTCAAACTGATATCAATTAATTTTAATCTAGAGAATTGTAAACACACCAAACTTATTCCACACGCTAAGGAATAAAGCTATAATCAAGTATGAGTTTTGTAAATAGACTCTTCCTGGTAACGGAACGTTGAGAACGCTACAAACAAGACGGTACATGTGTAACAGCATAGATGATAGGCCCGAACAAATTCTGAATGCGGTTCGCTTATGAGGAAACAAAAAACAAATTATAGGGGTTGGAAATAAATCCAATGTGAAAGCGTTAATTAAGCACGAGTTTCTGACAAACATGTAATCTTTAATAACAGGCATCAATTTCAACACACACACAGGCGCGGTTTCTTTCTGAATGGATGGATGAATGGATAAATAGATGTGTGTGTGTGTTTGTGTGTGATTATATTCATGGATTTAGAATATTAAACACATGCCGCTTTATAAAAGCACAACAATAAATTTTGATGACATTGTAATAGACATGCGGTCGTCAACCCTGTTTTGAGATTCAGCTATTTCGAACACACGGGCAGGGGATTTATCGATTAACCTCGATTATTACACTCTTTTACCAGAAATCAGTACGACGTCGAATTGTCGTGTGGTTACGAATTTCAAATGTTCGATTAATATATCGCACAATTCTCATCCCATGCTTCGATTTTTGTGTGAAACATATTTGTTATGTCTATTAGAGTCGATCTATGCAGAAAAAAAATCAGTTTTCAGACTTTCGATTTTTGGTCAAAAAAAACGGCAAGGTATACCCCTTGAATTTTAGCCGAAAAATTTTTAGAACTCGATTTTCGTTTTTTTTACCACGAATGTGATCTTTTATGAATATAAAGACGTGAGATAGGCATTAAACCAATTTTAAACCCTTAGAAAGTATTTTTCTGGGCGGAATAAGCTTAGAACTGAACATAAAATTGAATATCGATCAAATTTCGCATAATTCTTATCCCAAGCTTTTTTAGAAATCAATTTTCATTTTTTTTACATCAAATCCGTTCTTTTATGAATATAAAGACGTGAAACAGGCATTAAACCAATTTTAAACCCTTAGAAAGTATTTTTCTGGGCGGAATAAGCTTAGAATTGAACATAAAATTGACCAAAAATTGAATATCGACTAAAATATCGCACAATTCTCATCCCATGCTTCGATTTTTGTGTGAAACATATTTGTTATGTCTATTAGAGTCGATCTATATAGAAAAAAATTCAGTTTTCAGACTTTCGATTTTTGGCCAAAAAAAACGGCAAGGTATACCCTTTGAATTTTAGCCGAAAAATTTTTAGAAGACGATTTTCGTTTTTTTACCACGAATCCGTTCTTTTATGAATATAAAGACGTGAAACAGGCATTAAACCAATTTTAAACCCTTAGAAAGTATTTTTCTGGGCGGAATAAGCTCAGATTTGAACATAAAATTGAATATCGATCAAATTTCGCATAATTCTTATCCCAAGCTTTTTTAGAAATCAATTTTCATTTTTTTACAACAAATCCGACCTTTTATGAACACAAAGACACAAAACAAGTATTAAACCAATTTTAAACCCTTAGAAAGTATTTTTGTGGGCGAAATAAGTTTATAACTGAACATAAAATTGACCAAAAATTGAATATCGACTAAAATATCGCACAATTCTCATCCCATGCTTCGATTTTTGTGTGAAACATATTTGTTATGTCTATTAGATTCGATCTATACAGAAAAAAATCAGTTTTCAGACTTTCGATTTTTGGCCAAAAAAAACGGCAAGGTATACCCCTTGAATTTTAGTCGAAAAATTTTTAGAACTCTATTTTCGTTTTTTTACCACAAATCCGTTCTTTTATGAATATAAAGACGTTAAACAGGCATCAAACCAATTTTAAACCTTTAGAAGTATTTTTCTACGCGGAATAAGCTTAGAATTGAACATAAAATTGACCAAAAATTGAATATCGACTAAAATATCGCACAGTTATCATCCCATGCTTTAATTAACTGAGAATGTAATTAATTAAGTTCCCAGATGTTCGATTCATCGATGGATAAGAATCGGTTTTGTACGATTCACAGGTATCTGACAGCGCGTTAATCCTCGGAATAAACTCGAGCAGAGATTAAATAATTCATGTATCGTTTAACTCGATTGTCCTTCACACACACACAAATCGTGAAAAATTAAATTCGAACCGTGCTGTTTTTACCGAGCGACAAAAAGTTCACCGCCGAATAAATTGACAAGACATTGAAGAATGAAAGACACGTCCGTTGCTCCTGATCTACCGCAATCGATAGATCGTCGACAATATTATACGGTGTAATGGAACAACCGGCTCTCATCAATTATTTATGCCGGTGTGCGGGGTGGATCCGTACCGTCTCCAGAGGAATAAGTGGAACGTTGATCGAGTTAAATTTCGTACAGGTCTCGGACTGAAGTTTTCCTTTCTGTCTGCTGTAACGAAATTACTAGATTTTTTTTATATACAGCGCTCTCGATAAATAAACAATAAGCGGCCAGTGTCAGATATATATATATATATATATATATATATATATATATATATATATATATATATATATATATATGTATATGTATATAAAGAATGAAACGAAATCGAAGAAACTAAATAACAAATATCTAGCTTTAGTGATTGTCAGTGTTGTATATTATTTGAAGATTTTCTTTAAGAAATTAGAATTCTTTCAGATATTTTGTTAATAAGATTAAATCTCGAAGAATAAATCCATTAATATATTCATTTCATTTCCATAAATGAATTCTTCCACTCTACAGAATGCAAAAAAATGTTTAGTCCAAAAATGTTCATTAAATATTACTTAAATTATATATTAGTTATTATTTATTACTCAGTATTCATTACTAAGGGATTTTCTTTGAGATAATTATAATTCTTTCAGATGTTTTGTTGATGAGATTAAATCTCGAAGAATAAATCCGTTAATAAATTAATTTCATTTCCATAATTTAATTCTTTGACTCTACAGATTACAGAAAAAGTTTCTGGTCAAAAAAATGTTCTATTGTGATGTCATCGTTGTCAGTGTGTTCTGAAGACGGGCTGAAGTGTTAAGCCTGATCTCACATATTCAACTCAAGCTGTTTTAAATAATTTACTACAAGTTACATATCACTTATACGTTATTTTAAGTCAGATTCATGATACTCTTTGCTAGATTTGTGAATTCGAGCTCGAATCAGTCGATCTGGTATTTCACCAATTACTACGTCTCTAGTCCTGCATGCTCCTCAGGACTATCGTCGATAACATCTTTGTTATTATGAAATTATCAATAAATACTTTACTATTTGATCGAAAACATTCAATAAATGATTATTGTTCCTCTACGATCGTTATTTGAACGTATTTCGATTACTGTAACATCATCTTCAGGTATATTCATCGAGTCTAACGTCCTGAAGATGATCATCAATCACAAAAATGTCTCTGATAAATAATCAGTGCGAAGATGACAATTCCGTCATTGTCGCAGCGCTCGAGCACAGAAAAATCCAACTCACTCAATATTGAATCCGGTCGATGTCCAAATATCATTCTTAAACGTATCTCGTATCTCTCCTCCTGTTCGTTTTTTTCATCTTACCGCAACACTAATTTACAGTTATTGAACAATAAACGTGTGTCACAGTAACATGACGACGGTATCTCTTTTATAGTGGATTCTGTATCGATGACTTTCTGATATATTTCGAATGATGTGGAGCGGCGTCGACGCGCTCTCATTTTTTCATACATTGAGACCGAACAGTTTGTCCTTGTGTCGTCCTCTGTGTTACTCTTACATTTGATCAATATTATCAGTGCGTTGCGGGCGTCATCCTCGAATGAAAAATAATTGTACACGCAACAAATATTGAAACAGAACATTGAAGCGAGCTTAAAACGTAACGTACGGAGAATGCATGGATCAATTGTGGGTTTTGTGTGTAAATTTAAATATATACGTCTTTAATTATATATATATATATATATAAAACTTTGTCCATGGTCACATAAACAATATTCGTATACTAAAAGATTGTAAAGGGCTGAAACTATTAAGAAAAAGCCTACTTCCCAATATCAATCAGACTAGCATCAGTGTATTTATGGAATCAGTGCTTGTGGTCAATTCAGTTTGAAAAATTACATTTCTTTAGTTTTTGTTTTCCAGTCCGATTCATTTCCTTTTAATTAACGCATCGGCTACAGCATAACTGTTTTATTTATAGCCCAGCGTCACATATATGTGCCTGTTTATAAGAATGCCTAACCGCTTAAGTGTTTATGTCGAGTGTGCTCGTCGTGAAAAGATGACATTTTTTTGGTTTAATGTCGAGTATACTCGCCATGTAGAAAAAAAATTCGCTTATACTATTTATTGTAAAATTCAGATTAAAAAAATATACATGTTTGTAAATTTAGTACATTTTAGAATATTTCCAAGCAGTTTTCTCTTCGTTTCGTGAATATTATGCCTGCTGTCTATAGAAAGATTAAAAAAATAAACGTTCAAGATTAAAAAAATGGATGCCAACGAACAGTAATCATTTACTGAACAATGAAATTAAAAAAATTTCAAAGGAACAACCAAAAAAATCTATAATTTTTTTTAAAATTCAACCGAATCTTACAGCAAGTGCATTCGCTGGGGTTTTCGTCATCGCCTGGAAATAATTAAGCACACCAGTGCACATTCTCATAATAAAACAGAACGCTTAAACGGTTAATTTAGTTATTTAGAATGTTCTAAATCTATATAGGTAAAATCTATACAATATGGTGTTACATTATCACAAAAAAAACCCTCGGCTGTGGTGGACGTTTTTCCTCAAGACGATGATAGCGAACATATCGATCATATCTTCATATAATATGAAATTATTTTCATTCGTATCGAAAATTCTATATCGAAAACACTTACGAGAAACAATTATGAAAAATTGTTCAGAAATCAATACCGGGAATTCATTACTGAGAACACTCCTCGGTCGCTGGTTGTCAAACGTGAAAACTTTGTTATTGACCTCATTCTGTGTCAAATATAAACCGTTCTATCTTAATTACATACATACATATATATATATATATATATATATATATATACATACATACTAGAAATTAATATAAACGAAAGTTTCCCTACATGCACATGTCGACAATAGGAAAACTTTTCGCAAGTTGCCGGCATCTCTCACAGTAGACAAGGCCAGGATCACACGAGCACAGTTTCCTGGTACACTTGTACGCGAACAATGTGTGTCCTTGTAGGACGGATATTAGAGACACGGCGTGTCGATACCTTTTCACGAAGACGGATCATAAGAAAGATGTTTGTTTCGGCACGACTTGTGCGCAGTCATCTTTTATTCATCTGTACGCGTGTCTTCGTCCAGTCTGCACGTTCGACTGTCAAAAATTACAAGGATAGAGGACTCGTTTAAGATTTCAATCACTTCTTCCGAGTATAAGAACATCTTCTCCGAACGAGTTAGATTTGAAGAACGTGTGGAGTACTCGAAACTGCCTCTTTTCCGATCAACTGCTTGGAAAAGTCCTATGCAGAGAATCTCTAACATTGTAACGGATTTATTATACGAATTGAGTGATGATTTGTATTCATATTTCTGTGTATATATATATACAGATATATGAATATAAATCATCACTAAATTCGTATAATAAATCCATGAAAATATCTGCAACGGACTGTATTCGATCCGACTCGAGTTCATGTACAAACAGCAATATTATTTGGAATTAAACCGACGCATTATGCAAATAAATGTATAATATGGACGGAATTTCTTTATTCGACGCTATAAAAAAAAAACAGTAAACGTGACACGGAATAAATTAAAACCGATACAATTCGCCTGTGGACAGTTGCACACGTATCTGTTCCCGTCCAATTCGATAATAAAAGCGTCGACGACGTGTCGGGTATCTCGAGCTCGTTTCGCACATCTTCAGCGTATCGTCTTTCATCGAACAGATTTCGAAGACCTTGAAACGGATCGGCGCAGACGTTCACTCGAATGTGTAGAGAAGAAGATGGTGGATTGTTGTCGAGTGCATCCTTGTACCGACACGCTCGTACGTTTATAAAACGTACCCGAGTGTTGATTATCGAACAAAGGATAGAAATGTTGAAAGTCTGTTTGATCCTCCGGCGTCGAAAAATAATCGCACTGATAATTTATGTAAACATGTTCGCAGTCGATATTGAGTTTGATAATTGCTATCGGCGATAACGCGCGATAACAGCTATCGATTTTTTTTATAAATGTAATTGTGTAAGTTTCCAATACTCGGAAACGGTTTTTTTTCGAGGACACTGCGTCGTCGATCGGTTTTAAATATTACATTCAATGGAAAACGAATTGAAAACGTTGAACAAGTGATTGATTTTTTTGTTAATTAGACACGTGTGTTACTTTCTGCACTATATAAACCGTTTTCAACAGTCTACAAGTTCTTAAGCCCGCCGAGTCATTGATTCTATTCAGTCTCCCCGACTTGATTCACAAATAACTGTGGATAAAACCAATCAGTTAACATTACAGATACAACTGTACAAGTTTTTCCGAACGGAATCGGGTCATATAAGGGTTGGTGTACATTAGGGTAGTAAGCGGTATAGTAAACTAGCTTACCTTTTCTCTTGAATTCCCCCAGAATCTACTAGTAGGAGAGTTGGCAGCGAAATCAGTACATGTATCGAAATTACTAATTATATGAATATAAAATGAGAGACAGACGAAATCGGGTAGATGGAAAGATGTTGTTGCCAGGTTGTTGAAAAATATAACCACTTTCGGTTTTTCTTTCAGTGGAAAAATCATCTATAAGTATCACTAATGGAAAAAGTTACCATTGGATAGATACCGATTAATAATACCTGTAATCGGGGGGGTAGAACTCCGTTTCCACCGCACGTTACACATGCCACCGTAGCCCGACGTTGAACAACTTGACATTCTTTGAAACTTTCACGGCGAGAGAGAAAACGCCGTCGTTCAATCCCGGAAAATATTATCGTCGCCATCGCATAAAAAATAACAACGTTGCACGGGAGAGACGGACTCGATAATAAAAAAGGGAGACGGAATCATTCGAAGGATGTTCCGGAAGGACGGCGTAAACAATGCCATTCATCAGTGCGTGCGTGCGAAATAAGAATAACACGTGTTTACATCCTTTCGATGGTCGGGGCCGTGCGTCAGTGCGGGGGTTGTCGCGAACGGCCAGAAATAGAAATGTTAATAGACTGCGATGTTACCGTCTGCTGGCTTGTGGGATTCTTGTGTCGCCCTGGACAGTTTTTTCCGTTTCTTTCTATTGAATTTCGGTCGGCCGGGATATCGGTGTCCGGAGATCTGTAAAAGTAAACAAGTCTCGTCGAAAAATCGTGTCAGATTTGAATGTTTCGAGCGGATGCTTTCTGAAAGACTGCACAATCGATTTTACAAATTAACATTAGATCTATCAAAGGGTGTCGAAATGTTTTGTCACTTCTTATAATCGTTACTCATTTTCAGTGAATCTCATTTTATAAAAAAATTCTGACTTTTATTGAAATATATGTAGAGTAATTTTCTTCATTTCTTGTTTTTCTTTTCTATGAAATTTATATGTACGAGAGGATTTCAAAAGACTGACCCGCATACACATTTCTGTGTACATGAAAAAAATAATAAAATTGTAGATAAAGTGCACGAGATTAAAAAAAAAATAATAACATGTTATAATGAAAGTGTAATGGACAGAGATGAAAATAATTCAGCGACCGAGATGATCGTTCCCGTTCGATACGGTGTTGTATTTCCTTTTTTCGAACGCCTCGCGAATAAACGACAAAGAAAAAGAAAACCGTTCATTTTCTCTGTACGATTAACACGTACCGTTCTTTCAGGTTAAAACCGCAATGGATAATTTTAGACCGGAAACGTCTCTCAGCCAATCTAGTACAGAGAACGCGGCCGTCGCCGTCGAAACAGGAACAACAAAGAAACGTTTCGTACAAAGTGATGGTAGCTCATTCGAAACATCAGTAACGAAATCAACCGACTGTTAACGCGTTTATATATATATATATATCGACGGAGGCAATCATGTGCCAGGAGGAAGGAACGCCGGCGGATTCCGACGGGAGCACCGTTGCAACGGGAACGGGTGGCGGCGGCGGCGACGGCGGCGTCGGTGCCGAGCGCTCGGATCAAACGACGCACCATGCGGACGCGCCCGCGGAAACGGATGACGTCACCTGCACGAACGGGTGAGTGAGTTCATAATTCGTGTAATTAATTGTCGAATATGAATTTTCAAATGTTATAATTAGATTCGGCGGATGGATACGAACGCGCGCACAATGCACACACGAACGAAACGCGCGCCGTGCGTTCGTCGCGGCGCCCCCGGACGGGGCTGGCCGGATTCGGCGGTCGTTTCGTGCGATTGTGCGCCCGTGCGTATTTTTAGATTTGCAGAAGTGTGCGGAAAAATTAGCGAGCGTCGCCGAAATCAGGTGTGGCGGACCGATGCAATATTGACACTGTAAACGGACGGACGGACGGACCGGATTTCTGAACGTGTAAACAGAAACGAATTTATAAACGGCCGTTTAATTAATCGCACGATACAGATTGAGAACGGAATGCTGCGGTGTCGGTTAACATTCGCAGGGCCGGTCTCGGGAGTCGTCGAGCGTTTCATCGTCCGTACGCACTTTTTGTACTCGATCGAAATCGACAGAGTTGATTCTGTCTTAACGTCCGTCACGATATCGACTTGTGCTGTTGCTATTTTTCACGTTCTTGATTATTGTTCCTACCCATTCGTTCTCGAAACGAAAAGATATACACACATCTCTGAGGATGACGTTTTCGACGAATAGATAGATAGATGTACTAAAACCCACTTCAATCGGAAATAATCGGTCATCAGCTGTGATCACAGCTGCTGGTTTGTAACACATTTAACTATTTTCAACGAATTTCTTCCGCACTTCTGAAATCAAAAGTTTGTGGTTTCAAAAAGTGCGTAGAAGTCAATACATAGACAACAGTTTGAGGCAGTAAAGTTATTTTTATTTTTCAACATAATCCCCTAAGAAAAGAAAAAATATTGTCACCTCGGGGAGAAGAAACACAATAGATAGAAAAATATATAAATAGATATACAGATATGCATATATATGTATGATAGATCGATTTATACATTTAGAACGAGGGGATGACGAGATACAAGTTCACACGAAACACAGTACACAGAAAACACAATTATTCCGGCTCTGAGTCTGCGGCTCGCACATTTCGACTGCTCGAACAAATATTAATGTACATATAACAAGTTGACATTCTAAATTAACTGTTTTTAATTACAATTCGAGCGAAATTAAATTTAAATTAATAGGGATGGTGGAGAAAATCATATTGTGCAAACACAATTACACGGCTGCAGAACGTGGAGGATTTAAAATGTCGCGTCGTCAGTTTTGCATTTTTATTTCAGCCCACCGCCGTACATGTGCGCACATCTATCTGTCTGTCTACCTATATATATATATATATATATATATATATATATATATATATATATATAAATCAGGCCGGACTACAATTAAATCCGTACGGCGACAAATATTTACGACATGTTTCCTTGAACGTACACACCTTCAGTTATACGATTACACTCTGTGAAATTGCAAATCCTTTCCAGTAAATTACACATCCGAATGTAATTCCGGCTCATTTAACGTTTCATTTTTACCGATAACCTTTTATCTCCAAAGCTTTCAGATAGACAGACGCACACGGTTTCCAGACAGTTCTAGGCTTAGTGTCTAACTCTTAACATGTTCTTTCTGGTCTGAACGTTTAATTTGTTCTCGTCATATAAAACAATATTATACATATATATATATATATATATATATAGGTTGGTTCAAAAATAATTGCGGTTGTTACGTATCTAGTATAAGAACGCATAAATTAAAAATGATGTTTATTAATCAAAATAAAGACCTGTGGCCTGCACATATTTCTCCCAAAGGGAAACAAGTTTGTTTATTCGTACAGGGATCTGTATTCCTTCCATCAGATGTACAATAATTCATTAAATATCGATTTTAATTAAAATAAAGCCTATTTTACTGAAAAATAGAACAGACATGACTGTAACAAAAGATAACGTTAACTAGAAAAATCGACACCAAACTCAAAATGATAAAAACCGCAATTATTTTTGCACCAATCAAATATATATATAAACTAACTTCATATTAACTTTTATATTGAATAATCTTTTTAATTTGTCCAATAACAATTATATACATCATTGATTTTTTACAAGAAATGTTTAGTTTGAGCGAATGATTTGAAAAAAAAAATGAACTGAGAAGATAAACTGCAACACTGTAAATTTATTTATACGATTCTTGCTAAAACCTCAATCTCAATTTAAATAAACACAATTCTACTGGAGAAAAAAGAACAGTCGAATATTAAATCCAATCCGATTCTTCGTACCGCATCACTGCATTCATTCTAATTATTAAACAATCATTCAGTCGAATCGAATCCGACCGATTTCATTCTCGAACGAAATTCAGAATAATCTCGGCACGAAATCGTACGATTTTTTTTTCAATACCAATCAATTTTCATATTCGTTCCATGTAACACCTGGTAAATATTGTATATTAAATAAGTGTATCGTGCCGGTGAAAAGATGTCAATACGATGATCTGAAACACCATTTTAAGTTTCTTTTGAAGACACGGAAAAGGTACGCCTCGAACGGGCAATAAATGTAGATGCACTCGAATACACCTATTTATAGGAGACGGGGAAACGAATTCGAAATAATCGACGGGATAGATGGAACATGTCATGTTTTCGTCGGGCCTCGGGCTTACATTCAACCATGTACGAATTTAATTTAATAGACTAATACGACGCATACATACATCTATACATATATATATATATATACATATATATATATATATATATATATATAAATATATATATGTGTGTGTGTGTGTCGAAAATATGTATCGATTGGTATTTCTCTAAAGTCGAGCTTTTTCGCACTCCGTCGAAGAATTGCGTTCTAGTCTGTGTGGTGTGAAGCTAAAAAATTACTTTTAGTGTTTACGTTTGATATTATTATCAAAGTAAACAGCTCGCTGTATTTACTTAATTAGCTTAACGTCCTGTAAGGATGGAACTGTAACTTCGATTAGTATCGTTTCGAAAATTAATAAATAAAAAGCGGTTCGTACAAATATGTTGTCTGCGTGAGGAGGAACTTCTTCGTATCGACATGTCTATTCGTTCGATTCGACGTCATCCAGTTTAAAAAAATATATGCTATACAGTAAACAATCTCATAACACGCTTTCTATACAATACAACTTAATTAGCTTAAGCAGTCTCCCTGTCTAGCATGAGTTTCTCTATTACACTTTTACGGTTGAAATTGATGGGTAGTTCTCCTATTTTTTTCATGCACGTACATCGCCATGTTTCAATTTCAGTTGTCAGGGAATTCCACTGTAATCGCAGAAACGATACAGAATTGTAATCTTCTATGAACTCTTAAATTCAATGAAAACAATTTGAAATGTGTAAACAAACATTTATATTGCGTTTTGTATCTATAAAAAATTATTTCATAAGCGTATTCATCGTGACATGGTGCTCTCAGAATGCAGTTTTCATATAATGCAGAACGAATCAATCTGATGTATATGTACTTACTGAGTTTCACTCAACGCGGTACGAATTAATAATGTTATAGAAGGATTAACTGTACAGTTTATCCGTTTAGAAAAAAACACCGTAGTTTCAAGCCTGAAATTATATAATAAAATATATTCTTTGCTTCACTTTATGAGGATTATGTTTGGAAACTGGTTAACTTGTATAAAAGTGTTCCTGTATGGCTTATATGGTGGACACGCACTTAATAGGTGTTGAATTATTTCATTCGCATTTAAATTGCACATTGGGCACTTGTCCGTTTCACACATTTGATGAGTAATCCTCCTGATGAGTAAGTCCTTTATTGCTGTTGTTGTAATTAATTGAAATTATTTTAATTTAAAACAGCGTTCTGACCGACTCGATTCAAAGACGGAGAATTGATTTTCACACCTAATATATACAAGGGGTTAAATGTACAAATCAGCAAAACTGTCTCATTTGCGAATACGGCCGCATCCTCCAATCAAATTTTATATAAGTAGGTTTACTTGCACGTATGTGTGTATATAATAATTTTATCTTTATGTACGGTACCTTTGCCTGGCAGTCATGACGTTCGTCGTTGAATGGCATACATGTACTTCGGAGCGCAACAGCTAATTTATGTTTTTGATGTATGAGGGGATACGGATTATCAAGGATAAAGCGAAACGATGTTAGTTGCGACTAGCTGCAAGGCGATGGAATGGTGTGTACGGTACTAATCGATCATTATATATATATATACAAGTGATACTGGGTATGAACAGTTTCAGTTTTTCATAGATGTGCTCTTTTGTACAGGTGAGAGTAATACCCTGTTTGATTGATTGTAACTATAAATATAGTGTGACAATCAATCAGTTTGGGTTTTAAGAGAGACATGTGAATGATTGATCCACGGAAATTCTTTTTAGTTGTCGAAATATGAAAATGTTTAGTGTTCTCTTTAATAGCCATAAGATTACTGGTATAAATTTATATTTTTCGCTCTCTCTCTCTCTCTCTCTTCTATTCTATTCTACAGAATCGAAATCATTTACACTGGCTTCATGTTCATCCTCCTGATAGAACGATCCCAGACAAGCATATTTGATCGAAACAGCCATTAATTCGTAAATAGGTCCATTTTAAATGTTGTAGTCCGTACACTGAACGCACAGAATATCGCATTCGTCGTCCATGAAAGACATCTCCGCGACGACGGGGCGTCGTTCGAAACTTTTCCGTCCATTCAAACTATCCGACTTCGAATTTAATTAACTACAGATAATTTAATGTGAATGCGTATTTAAGGATCCGACGGTATCGTTTCGGTGCAACTTCGCAAACGCCCCCACCGACGCCGAACCGTCGTCGGATGTTACAAAAGTGTGACGTCGCCCGTCACGTCGACTCTATCGGCACGAAAACTTTAACGTGCATGAAATTTTAAACTATCGATTACTATTATTATTATTATTTTCGTGTATAAGCCGCTATGAAAACACTTTTATGGAGGTGAGCGCAGATAAGACACGTTCGGCCGCACTCACCGACTATAAATTCATGAACTTGTGATAGGGGTGCTACGTGGCTCTTTCCATGTGTGTGTGTGTGTATTCATATAGTTCTGATTCGAAATTTTATCAATTTATTCTCCATTGTGTAAGAAAGCATCTTCCTGTTTCAACTGTATGCTTAGAACACAAACGATTATCTCTTTCTGTCCTGAATTAATTATAACTCACTTACAAATTGAATTTAGTCAGATCATTGTACAAAACGATGTAAACAAATTGTAGAATAAAAACGGGTGTGTGTGTGAGGCCACAAATAGACTTTTTCAAAAATTTTCCCAAATTGATCTAGAAGAAAATAATGCAACAGATGAAACTATGATACCATTCAAAGGACACAGTTTACTCAAACAATATACAGACCAGTGCCTTCAATAGTGAATACCACTGGCATGTGCACATGGAATCGAAACATAAATATCGTTATTGCCACTCCTATTCAAGGATGGCTTTCGATTTTACAAGTCTTGAATCAGATCTGAATTCTTGTTCAGATTTGTTTCATGTTGAGATGAGAGTGAGCTGAGATGAGATTTTCCTGGAACTGTTGTTGATATTTTTATCTAAATCTTGTAAGTAACATCTAAAATCTATAAGAATCGATTATCGATTGTTTTCATGTCGGATAAAGCCGTCGAGATGCAACACGTTTCGACAGACAATCCGACAGGTCCTCGTCGTCCACTTCAATACATTTTCGACGATCACAAAAAAAAAAATAAGAAAAAACACCTCTTTCGGTCTCTGGACAAAGTTTCCTTGTAAATAAAAACACTGGACCGTCGCATAACCGTGTCCGAATTTAATAAAACATGAGATAAAAAGAAGAACTAACAGAGAAAAGTAATTTAAACTCGAATTAAACGTCGTTCTGAGAATGTGTGTACATGTGAAAAAATCAGCTCGACGACGCGGTGTCCGAGCGCCATGTCTGCAACGTGGCGAAACACTAACAAGTTTTTCAATATTAAAGCTGAGACGGAATTTCGCCAGTGTTTAATATAATTTATTGCGTGGTTTCGGCACAGTTTTCGACCACGCGCTCGGTTCTTTGTTTTTTTTCCCTTCGTCGACCACCACCGTTCGCTCTCACCACTCCTGTACTAATAAAGTAAATATGATTGGATTGATTCTCTGGATATTGGTGTGTATAAAAAACAACGAATGCGCGTGTATAGAGAGACCATGTAATCGTCTTCCTGGATAATATAGGACGAGAAAATAATTTAATTAAGTTAATAGATTCTAGAAGTTCGTTTCAGTGTATGAAAATCATAACGCTCGGACGTGACTTCGACACTAGTCGTACATATTAAAATTATAATTCTTTGTTCTTTGCACGGTATGAAGGTTTGTTAACCCGTTAAACGTTTTGTTTTAATTTGAGAATGCGCACTGGTGTGCAAACAGTGGTCGGAGGCGAATACTTAGCACAAGAGAATAAGCTGTTATTGTTAAAAAAATTCGAAGTTATCTTCTTCAGAAGTGTCTGCACAAATCAGAGGAGAATTTAACCCCTTAAGCATTCTGTTTTATTTTGAGAATATGCACCGGTGTGCTTATTATTTCCAGGCGATGACGATTAAACTCGACGAACACATAGTAAATGCACTTGCTGTAAGGTCGAGTTAAATTATATTCCTGACAGAGATATTTTCAAGAATCTCTTTGAAAAACGCTGAAAGAATGATTCGAACGATTATCTGTATAAGATATTTTTTTTAGATAAGGTTAGTTAATGAGGTTCTGAATTTCATTTCGTCTCTGTATACCTATTATTATTATTGTAGCTGTTTATATTACCAAATTCTGACTTGCATTCTTCACTGACTTTGATTACAACACTGGTCTCTTATATATATATATATATATATATATATATATATATATATATATATATATATATATATATGTATATATATGTATATATATATAATTCATGTTTTTTACCAAACACCGACCGTTTGAGTATAATTTATACGTTTGTTTTTTTCTATATGAAGGCTATCACGTGTTCACGATTCTTTTAAAACTCGTGCCATAGAGAAAAGTCAATAAATCACCCGGCAAACTGGTATATCTATTAAGAGAATTGCCGAGTAGTGGAAAAAAGACAATATTTGCATGTATGGAGATCTATACGAGGGATGATTGAATGAAAAAAACGTTACTAAGAAATTCTCGCCGTTACATTTCTAGTACGTTTCTCAATTTCTCATTTTTTTCACCGCGATGGACGATTTCGTCCCGAATTCTATTTCCAGTCGATAAATTCTACTCATCTAGACACTTAATTCTAAATTTTAAAAACGAGCATCACGGTACACATCCATAGTACTGACAGTCGAGTTTATATTCTAATCTATCTTAGTTATATCTTAATTCAATATCGATTTCTCTGTCGGTTGTATCGAGTGTGTGTGTGTGTGTGTGTGTGAGCGCATAAAGAAAAAAACCCCGTCCGCAACATCCCGACACCTGCGCAACGACATTCGGTTTTACGGCTGGAAATGAGGCCGGCCGTACGACGAAACGTGCTCCGTGCGGGAATCGAACCGAATATGTTTCTCTGTTGTTGTCGCGCTGATTAAATATTTATGTTTTGATATATTACCGGCTAGTCATAGAACATAACAATGCCGTCGAATTCTCGCAACCTATCTACGTTTTCGTTTCTCGTTTCTTACACTTTCTGTGCCGCATTATCGTGTCCAGATCATCAATTATGCAAGTCCGTGGAATAAGGGATATGATAAAAGTCAAATAGATTACTCAGATATATTTAGATTAATCCGTACGGCTTTGATTATAAATTCATTACTGAAAAGTATTCCCGTAAGGTTCGTAAAGGTGAGAGATGTCTCCCTTGCAGGTTTCCTCGAACCGATTCGCAGACAAACATTGTAATTAACAGTTTTGTAACTTTTAAACACGCTCGGATGAGCAAATTGGATTTACCACATATCGATAGAGTGTATTTCTTGATTCCTGATTGTAAAATTAATTGTTTTATTAATTCATTCATTAGTTACTGTAAAATATTTTTTTAAATTGAAAAATAATAATTGTAATCAAGTACAATACAAGTGTCTGTTAAGATTATAATTAAAATGTAGTTGAATAGCTGAGTTTTGTATCTATCGCGTTTAAAAATTTTTACCAACCTGTAAAAGGAGTGTGAAATGTGATTAACAAAGTATGTGTATCTCAATAAAGAATATAATATATATATATATATATATATATATATATATATATATATATATATATATATATATATGAGTAGATAGATAAAGAGCAACATGCATAAATAAGGATTTAAGTTTCCAAACGTGTCACATTATCTTATTTCCAACATACCAGTATTAATCCGTTCATTAATTTTATCTCCATTGAACAGATTTGTTTATCGTGCGATCGCAACAGGATACCCGTTAAATTCATAATCCTGGCTGGAATGTAGAATTACTTCCGGACGCTTATTGTTGTGCTCTGATAACTTCAGACGTTTTATAATTTCGTACGTTGTTTTCCAAGAAGAAGGCGAAATGACAGGGCGGAGCACATGTCTGTGTATGGAATTACATACAGAGACAACGGACGAGCTAATAAGAAGAAACGCGAATCTGCACAGACGGTGGATAAACACAGACGAGTGGCGATGTGTGTTTGAGTAAATAGTTCGATCGGTCGGTCGGTGACGTGTTTGTTTCGTTTTAATCAGGTCCGATGTGTGCGCTCGAACCGATCGTGAGCTTTTTTTATGTTAGGACGGTGTGTGAGCACTGAGAAGAGTGCCTGACGTTCCGTGCAGCTTGATATATATATTTTCAGAATTGTGGCCAGCTTTGCGGTCAAGTTAAGAGAGAGACATCAAGAATATAAGAAAGCAGAGTATAATCTGTTCTGTACAACACTGAGACATGTTTTACATACTGGACAGTCATAATATTTTCTTAACTGTCGAGAAAATCGAATATAAATTCAGATCATTAAATAATAATCGTGCCATAATACAGATTGAAAAAATAACTCGTCTGTGAAAATATAAAAGATTTATCTCGATTGATTCGATTTTTATATTTTATCTATATTAAATCTAAATAAATAACTAGAAATCTATTGAAGTCGATTGCTCTTCCTCTGATCGTTCCTTTTCTAGTCTTCAAAGAATTATCACCGTGTAGAATCAGCTTCACGCGTTTGCTTGGATTTGTAAGAGATTTATTGATACGAGTATTGATCTGATCAAGATTCCGAATTGAAAAGAAATACATCTGATGAGAAACAGTTAAATGTGTTGTTGTACCGTTCGATGCATGTGTTTACATTGCTCTACAATCGTTGCGAGTGTATGTAAAGCGTCGCGCACGAGCAAGCAATCAGGCGTCGTCGGACAGAGACATTGACTCTTCGTGACACAGAGTGAATTTTCCGCTGACGCCGCCATCGTTCGACCGCCACAAAGACACGAGTCGGTGTTTACCGCACGCCAGATGCGCTCTCATCTTATCGACGGCATGATTTCACTTCTAAATACACCCCAGCTATCTGTCGTGTCCGCATGAACATAATGCTGATTAACAGCAATGTTGTGTATTATACAGTACTTGGGGGATGCTCGACGTGTACGAAAACTCTTCTTTCTGTCAGGTTAGGGGAATGGTAGCACTCGAACTATATCGGCTATTAATTGGGAAAGGTCCATTGTCTCTTTTAAAATAACGCTGATTGATTTTTTCAGGGTAATCGAACGGTGTTATAGTCAAACATTTAAATCAACCCTTAACGGGAGTTTTCAGTCTAGACCGGTTTTAAGAATTTCTTCTAAAGGAAGGAAAAAATATTTTTTTTATAGAACACCTATTTGAAATTACAAAATAATTTTTAGTTTTTATTTTTTTTTCTTTCTTTTTTTTTAAAAAAAAAACAAAACGACATCGGTCTGGTTTTCTTAGCAAACCTGTCAGAAAGCTTCTTCGACGGCGTGACGTCTAATTCCTTAAGAATTAATCGCAGTATTGACAAATATATATATGTATATATATATATATATATATATATATATACATATATATATTATATATATACATATATATATATACATATATATATACATATATATATACATATATATATATATATATATATATATACCTAAATTTTACAATAAATAGCAAAAGTGAATTTTTTCTACATGACGACTATGCTCAGCATTAAACAAAAAATGCCATATTTTCATGACGAGCATATTCTACATAAACGCTCAAGGGGTTAATTGAAATATTTCAAATAATAAAAACCGTACGACAGTCTCTGTCTGGCTTTGTTTCCACTCGGATGATTTGAGACCGCTGTCAAGATTAAAGCTTTCCTCAGCTTTCAAGACAATTTCTTTCTCAATGATAGATGACAGATTCGACGGGGGTGGATTTCAAGCTATATCGGTTGACACAATTCAGAACTGTGATTGAATTGTGGGCATTTGAAAAAAAAAACGTTATAAAAGAACAGAACAGTTTTTAATATTTTATGGAACGAACAGATAATTTTTAAATAGAAATACGTATTTAGTTTATTGCCGCAGTCTGTCGAAAGTATATATCCATCGTTTATTTTCTTATCTAGAAAGATTAATCATTGTTTTAGTTTCAAAGATTAGATAAAAAATTAGATTCTCTATAAACCGATACTTGTTTATATGAAAAAAATATTTATTGGTACAGTTCTGGTACACTGTCCAAAAATTCACTTTGACCAATGAATTCTTGTTCGATTCACGACATTAAATTGACATTTCAGTAAGAATCGAATAAATAAATTCACTGTTTTCGCTTCTTTCATGACAGTACTTTTCCGAATCGATTAATCGATTTAAAAAAAAAAACCACTGATTTATATATCTGTTATTATGATATTCGAACAATCCGAAGAGCAGGTTCACAAAAAAAAATCCGACGAAACGTTGTGTAGAATGAATCGTAAAAAAAAACCGCCGTCCGTCCAATAATTGTTTCTCTTTACCGCGAACGTGATTGAATTACGGTTCGCACGTCCACTTTTTCGAGCGATCGAAACCGAGTAAAAACCGACATCGTTAGAGCGAGGGTTCGATAAATTCGAGCCGTACAATCGACACAGGTCAGCGCACTTAACGCACGCCAGCCCACACTCCCGTCCGGACCGTCCGGCAACAGTCGGTTTTCTTTTCCGGTTCGGCGTGGCGACGAGACCGAAAAATTATAAAATTACACAAGTCGACCGAGAGATATATGTATTGTGTCGACACAAGACATTGACCGACAGTTATTATCATCGTCTTTACAGTCCACGAGTTGTGACGTCTCTGCAACCTCCCAGTTATGTTTATATAAACATGATGTGTATGAGAAGACGGACTCTGGTTTTTTGACATACAGTGTAAACAGTTTGGTTCTTTCAGTTATAAAAATTACTTTAAAAATAAATTGATGCAACCAAGTATAACATGAAACTTGTTACCGCCTTACATGTCACTTGCAAATTCTAGTTAACAGTAAATAAAACAATATAAATGTAGGGTTGTGAGACCACTGAGTGGGGTACAGTATAAAATTTACCCAATACTCATTACCATAAAAAAAAACACATTCCTTTCGAAACCGGCTAAAAATCCACAAGGATAAGTTTTTGGAATCCATAATCATACTCAGCTCAGCGGTGTCGAGCAACTTATTTCATCAAAATAAAACTATTTTTGATTTGCCACTGAATGGAGTACAGTACAAATCACACACGAGTACAACAACAGAACCCAGAGTACACACAAAGAATAGAATTCATAGCAGAGCACAACAACAGAACGCAGCAGAGTAAGTAAACATAACAATAGAGTGTAAAAAAAGTGTCTATTCTATCAGATGTGTCTAAAAATAAATAAAAGGCACCATCCTTCTGCTCGAATATCCTCACACCTCGACTTTAATGCGACAGTATTCGAACGGATAGATCACGGGAACCACAGTTCGAGCAGGTTTTTCATATCGAATCATTTCACTTATGAAAAGTTATAGTGGAGAAAGTATGTAATCGAATTTGAAAACAAACATAAAGTTGTGAGCGGGAGACAATCGGCGTCGGTACGAAATGCCGAATTTATGGCCGCATCTACTCTGCAATCAGTTAACTATATATATATATATATATATATATATATATATATATATATATATATATATATATATATATATTAGGGGTATTGGAAAGTTTTTCGTTTTTTCCATTATTGCGGTACGCGGCCAGTCGAAACTTGTTCATCTTGAATTGTGGTTTAACTGTGTAATCTTGAGTATCTAATTATTGTTGTTGTTTCGTGTCGAGCCATTGTATTTCAAATAGCAAAAGTGTTTCCATCGAAACATTTTCTACAATGTTTAATTTTATATGAGTTTCATAAAAAAAGTTATGCCACAAAAACATTTGCGGTGTTTATGGTGATAAAAGCGGCGTGTTCACATGTCAACAATAGTTTGAAAGATTTAAGTCGGGCAATTTGTGTCTAGATGATGAACCTCGATGACACTAAGAAACATTGCTCACTCATTCAGTGCAGAAGGATTCGACGACATGATCGAAGACGATATGCATGAATTAATAAACGAATCACGGGATTTAAATGAGAAAGAGTTGATTCAATTAACCTGAACGATTTGATCGGATCAATCGACCGGAATTTTAATCAGATTCAATAAACATACAGGCAGGGGAAATAATAAAATTCAAATAAGTTTCTGATACTTAAAAAAATCGAATAAAAAACAAACTATTAATAAAATAAAAGATATTAAAATTAAAGATGATCTGACTTCATATGAAATTGTATGAGCGACTACCTGCAAACGCTGTAATAAAGTATAAATTGAATCAGAGGATCAACCAGCAGTTATAACTGTATGAAACCCTGTTCTTAAACAGCACAAAAAAAAATTCACAAATCAAAGGTTCATATTGTTCATTCCATAGCAAACACTATTCGTGTTATTAATACTAAAAGGAATACACTAGGGGGTACCAAAAAGTTTTTTCGTTTAAATAAAACAATGTTACTGGAGGAAATCGAAGCAAATCCAGAATTAACAATCCAAGAACTGTCTAATAGACTTCAGTGCTTCTAGTCAACAGTACAAGGATATATGAAAAAAATTGGAAAGGTCTGGAAATTATAAACGAGTCATTCACGATGAGACGTTAAACCTGGGGGTTCCTGTCAATTCTGATCTCTGTTGTGAACAACAGAATAATGATGGAAACTATATTAATCAATAAAGTACCAATTCTTCCTCTTAATTGGTTTTTATTTTAATATGAAAAACGAAAAAACTTTCCGATAGCCCTTATATATATATATATATATGCATGTGTGTATTTGTATAAATGTGTAATGTGTGTGTGGGGGGGGTGGGAGCTAGAAGAGTTGACGTGAGGCGTCGCGCGTCCAGACACATAAATTTCGACGCTGAACCTGACGATCGGAACAAGTCGGCCCGTATACAGCTCTACAAATTTTTTTATAATAATAACAAAAATACCCTGGTGAGTTGTTCAAAACTCGTAAGATTTTATTGTCTAGCAGTTATGGCGGCCGGCGTCGTTACATGCGGAGCGTCGTTTCGACTCATCCTAATGTTAAGTACCTACATTCATCCACATCTACAAGTCTATCTACCTTTATATATACATATATATATATATATATATATATATATATATATATTAGTGTGTGTCTGTAGGGGATGTATCTGCGCTTATATGAATGTGTAAACGAGTCAAAGAACTCGTTTGTTAAGTGGACCTCTTCTAATGGAAGTCAGAACACGATCTCAGGAAATTGTACTTAGATGCTTTTACTATTACGGAACGATGCGGTCATACATATATGTGTTTTCCCCTCCCCCTCCCCCTTCCTCACATCCATTCGGAATCACTCTGAAGTTCTGGAAGCACTGGCCTTTGGTTAATTCTTTCTAATCAATATAACGAGTGCACGCTTTTCGATCCGATTACAGTTTATGTCCCGTTCACGGTTCGTAAGCTGATCGAACCCGCATAAACAGCAATCGTTATCGTTTCGTCGACAGGAGGAATCACGGCCGACCTTTCGAATAGCGTTCATATTGTTTTATTTATCGGTGCGTACAGTTCCCGTATTGATTTCAGACGTCAGGGAAGAATGGTTTCTGTTTCTGACACCATACATCCTAAATCCTAAAATGTGCACATTAGGTCTTAGTATAATTTTAATAAATTGTATAGAACTACATTCTCTGTTAGAGATTTCAATATTTTAAAAGTAATTAATTTTTTCTCCCTCTCTATCTCCCTTTTAAATTTGTATCCGTATTTCGTTACGTTAAATAAATTTCCGTTCAAATTTTTATTTTGACAAATTTACATTAAAACATTTATTTTGACAAATAAATTTTTGTATCCACTGTTTTTCTGTCAAGGAATTTTTTTAAAGAGTTTTTATTCTTATACGGAGTGTTAACGTCCGGTTTTCTTTTACACTGGGGTTATATCCAAGCGGTAACTATCCTGTTACGGTCTCCCGCTTATCGGGTTTTCATTTCAAATGTACATTTTAAAATACTTAAACGAACCGTTTCACACATTTACATTTACATATGTGTATACGACGAAACCTAGTTGGAGAGGCTCGTTAAGCGTTATCGCCGATACTGACTGCGTTTTTGGCAACGCCTCGTTTCAGCGGCGGTACCAGATGGTCTGGAAGCTCTGCAGGTAAATCGTATCCGTTGAGCTTCACACTGATGAGGTGCATCGCTAGTGCGAACTCCTCGTCGTCGAGCATCCCGTCTTTATCGACGTCGGCCAACCTCCACACTTTGCTGAGAATACTGCTCGGCAGCTTCGACTTGATCATCTCGGACTTGGCCGCGTTGCCCGTGATCTTCCCGTCGACCGGCGACAACGTATCGAATATCTTATCGTAATCCGGTTTCTCTTTCAGCACGATCCACACATGCTCTCCGTTCCCGGCATCGGCGCCCTCGCCCCTCTTAAAGCCGAACGGCGACACCGCATCGACGAGACCCTCGATCACGTTCCCCCTGACCGAACAGTCGCCCCTCTTGTGATTCTCGAGCGGTATCATCTCCATCAATCGAGCTATATCGTCCGACAACATCTTGTCGACGACCTTCAGCAGTTTCGGCTTGATCGGATGGAATTTCGTGAAATCGTGATGGTACAGGTTGTCCTGCATCTTCGTCAATTCGGGGAAATCGCCCGGCGATATCTGGTGCTCGTGCTGGAGTCTCTCGTACACGTCCGCCAGATTCTTGATCATGTCCTTCTTCTTATGATCTTTTCCGAACACCGTCGGCATGTCTTTCTTCAGCTCGGCTATGATATAGGCGTGCACTTTGGCCAAACGTGCCCGTTTGATCAGATCGTTCAGTTTGCGCAGAGTCGAGTTACGGGGCAGCGTTTCGATGTCCGTGAACAGGTCGAGCTCTTCCGCTTCGAACAGCTTTCTGTTCGAGTCGTATCTCAACGCCTGATCCCAAAACGAACCGATGTACACACGCACGACCTCCGGCGATTGCATGATCCGACCGAGCGACCACATCAGAGCACCGTAGACTCTCATCAGCTGCTGGTGGTCGATCATGTCGGCCTTGTTGAGAACTATGCGAATTTTATCGTCGTTCCCCCTCAAAAGTTCGATGAAACGTCTGAACTCGTCAGAGATGTCGAGCTTGTGCGCGTCGAACAGGAGGATTATCCGATCGACCCTCTCGGCGAACCATTCGAGGACCGCTGTGAAATCGTACGACCTGTGCAGCCTCTGTTTCTCGCCGGACAGAATCCCCGGCGTGTCCACTATGGAGATCCGTTTGAGCAAGTCGCAACTGACGAGCGAACACTGGAATCTGTTGAGGAAGCTGTTCCCGAATTTCGATAACGGGCCGAACTGCTTCTTCGAGTCGACGACGAGCGCGTTTCCCGGTATAATTCCGTTCTTTTCGTCGTACATGACCGTTATGAACTTATCGGTCGTCGGTTCAGGACCGATCCGCATACCGGGAAACTCTCTCTCTAACAAATACTTGATGAACGTCGTCTTGCCGGTCGAATACTGGCCGACCAGAAGAATCATCGGCTTCGCGTCGAAGTCGGGATCGTCGAGCTGCGGCGAGTGGAAATCATGGAACAAGTAATGCTGTTCCAGTGGTAACAGTTTCGTCTTGTAGATTTCTTTCAAGCCTTCGATCACCGTGTCATATTGACCGTGTTTGATGTCCTCTTTCGATAACCACGTATGCATATTTTTTACTGTTTTCCCAGTTTAGGAATTCAAATAACAAAAAAAAACACTTCTCTGGACAAGCGACGAGTACTTAAATACTTTCTTAAAAGAGCGTTTACTTTTAATGACTGAGTAATGAAACTGTTCGGATGTTTATAGAGGGATAGAAATTACAAGATGATTTTAATGTCAAATTCGGGCCGAAATTTGACAAAACAATCATTACTAAGCAACGATCTCAAATAATATATAGATTTTTTTCGGATTTACGCTGTTGCTTATCATAAGATGGAAAAGGCAAACCCACAACGTAGCTACAGTCTTAGAGACCCGATGACCAGTATATGTCTTCGGATGTAGCAGTTGTCATAGAATTGCAGCCAGAAAGTTACACTTTACTTGCTGCTATTTTTCCCAAATCATGATCTGGGAAAAATTGTAAAAAAACACATATTTCGTCAGAACAGAGAAAAAAAATAAAATAATAAAAAAATAATAGCGCTGTGAAATCTATTTGTTTTCACTACACTTTTCTGTCTAGTTTCGGTCAATTTTAGTGGATAAAATATATGCTACAATCTTCTACTCTAACTTCCATATCACTTAGAATGATTTCATGATTCATCAAGCCTTGAAAATCAACGAAATCGATCAGCACACTCTCGCCATTAAAAGGTATAGGAAAAAAATTGAAAAAAGTAGAACCTAGACATCTATAAGCATAAAAAAAAAACAAAAATATCATACAATTCCAATCCGAAATGGGCGAAACTTCAGCGCAGAGCATAAAAAGCATCAGTTATCTCTTTTAAATATCGTTTATAAAAATGTACTTGCTTATTCAGTGACATCCACTGGTTCTACATCGTGCGTACGCTTTATACGATCTCTTTTGTAAACAGAAAAGCATTTTCGGGTGTAAATAGAATCGAAATTAGCCACAAGATACATCATATTCGTGTCTTGTACCTTAGAACATCGTTCAATATCTTCAAGGCTCGACAACAGTGTCAACAAAATCGAATAACTTCAAAGACAAGACTTGCCTATAACTTGCGTACCTTCAGGCGATTATATTATATTATATTATATATATATATATATATATATATATATATATATATATATATATAATTGAAAATATATATTAAAAAAATACAGGGTTTGCTTAAAAGCTTACATTATTCAATCTCTTTAAACATTTGAAGATATAAACAGTTACAGACATAATCCATAAAGTATTTAAAGTATTATATAATGAAAATTGTTGCAAAAAAAAGCGATAAAATGTGTATACTTCTCGTAATATATGATGTTTGATTAACGATGATAACTTAAACAAATAGAATATTTGATACTAATATCAAACAGAACACGAGCGTTTCGAGACAGTGTGCATGCGTGTAAAAAAATTTTTATAGAGTCACACTGCATGAATATTTCAATCGGTCGTCCGTCGTACGAGACAGGAACGACTGCTGGAATGTTAACGAGCGAGTAACACGATACAATACCGAAGAATTCTTCGACAGGTTTACGAAAAGTCGGCCAGTGAAGAAGAAATAATTTTCAGTGATTTATATAAATCGCTGGGCGTCGCTATACATTCTTCCTTATTGTTATTAATATAATAAGCAAATCTTTAAAGGATCCGAACTTTGTATTGAAAACGTTGTCCTGAAGGTCTTTGTATTTTCAAATCCTTTGCATCAAATAACTCCAAGTTGTATCAAATAACTTTATTAAAAGTTTTATTTTGACAAATTTACATTAAAACATTTTTTTCTCGAATAAATTTTTATATCCATTGTTTCTCGTGCCATGGAATTTTTTTTAAAGAGTTTTTATTCTAATACGGGCTGTTAATATCTGTGGGGGTTTTGTGCAGGAGGTAATTGTCCTGTCACAATATACATACATATATATATATATATATATATATATATATATATATATATATTGTCTAAAGAGATGAAGACCGTACTCATAATGATTTCTTCTCAATATCAACTCACTGTGAGATTTGTATAGCACATTTCTCGAGTTTCAGTATAAAATCTACATCTGTTCAATGCTGATTTTACAATTCTGCGGATACAATTAAAAAATCATCTCGCGATAAGGTAATAAATCTTTTTCAATTTAATCTCATCTTCTTTCCCTCTTCAATGTGCAACCGAGTCAAATTAAATGTTTATTTTACAGTGGCGCTCGTTTGAAACGTACGCTCGCATTTCCGACGAATATTTGTTTAAACGAATATAATTAAATAACTTTATCAAATTATATACACTCTTACTTATATATATATATATATACATATATATATATATATATATATATACATATATATATATATATATATATATATTTAATATAAAATTATAGTTATTTATAATATTTAATTACACATGATAACCGAAACAAAGGCATAGATATAATTTTTAGGACAAACATGCATGAAAAAGTTATATAAATGGATTTAAGTGGAATTCAAACAATATATTTATTCCGCATTTAGAATCAGTGATAGCAGGTAGAAAAAAAACATGTGTTCGGAAATTTTAACTAGGGAAGAATGCGAGACGGTGTTGAAAAACTCGCTGAAGAACACTGATTGTACGTTAATCGATTATAAAATCGCACCGTTTTCAAAGAATCTGAGCGGCTTTCTCGGCGAGTACTTCAAGCTGACCATCGAGTTTGTCGTCGATAATCGCGAGACAAGCACTAGTTTCTTCGTGAAACGTAAACCGAATACCGGCGACAGTGAGAATATCGTTGCGGACTTCATAAACGAGACGAACGCGTTCAATAAAGAGCTGTTCTTCTATCAGAGGATAATAGCCGGCGCGGATGTGGAATGGGCGCCGAAGTACCACTTCTCGAAGACAAACGAGCTGGTCGTACTCGAAGATCTGATCGCCGAAGGATACGAACCGTCCCCCAGGATCAACGAGCTGGACATGGAGCACTGTAAGGTCGCGCTGACGACCATCGCGCAATTCCACGCTTTCTGCATAACGCACGAACATAACAAATCTGTCGAGCTCGGCAGACCGTACTCGTCCATCGACGAATTTCCGGACAGCTTCACGGAGGTGTTGTTCGAAGACAAGCCCGATCGTCTCGGATACATGTGGTTCCACACAGGACTGAGGTGTTTTCGCGCGTTCATCGACGAATACCCGAACACGAACACGATGTCTCGGGACACTTTCAAGAAATTGTTCGAGAGGAAGTTCTACGAGATCCGGGAACAGATCCGGCCGTCGAAACGGTACTTCAACACGATCTCGCACGGCGACATATGGAGTAATAATCTGCTGTTTCGGAAGAAGAACGGAAGACCGGAACACTGTTATCTCGTCGATTATCAGCTGATGCGCTACAACCCGCCAGCGAATGACGTGCTCATGTTTCTGATGTTCAACACGAGTTTGGATTTCCACAATAAGCACACTCCTGAATTATTGATCTACTATCACGGGCGACTCGCTGAGGAATTGAACCGTGCCGGGCTCGACTGTTCGCAGATCATTCCTTGGGACGAGTTCGAGAAGAGCTGTAAACATTTCTCGACCACATGGAAACTGGTTAGATTCGTTTATCTGTCGGTGCACAGTTTGGATGATGCGATCGTCGACGAGTTTCTGACCGACATGGATAAATACAAAAACATGATGTTCTTCAATCGAGAAAAATTGTTGTTGGATGTGTACAAGAACGATGAAAAGTTTAGAGGAATAATTATACGGATGATGGACGATATAAGGGATACACTTTCGGTCGAAATACTCAACAGGATCGACTGCGTAAGGATATTGAAAGAAAAAAGGAACTCGACGAAGAAGAAACATCACAACGAATAGTTTGTTTCGTGTTACTGTTTAAACTTTCTACGACTCCAATAGTATTACAGGAAACATCTGAATGTTTTCATATATTAATTATGATTTGTATTAACACAGTTGAATATGTTTATAAATTTCATATAAAAAAAATGCACTATGTAAATGTAGAAAACGAAAAATAAACGCTGAATAAATTCACAGGAATTTCAGGGATGTCTCATCCTCTGTTCGAGTTTTGATTTCTAAGTTTGGAACCGTAATCGTCCCATAGATAAACTTATGTAAAATTTTACAAATATCGGTACACAAATATCGATTTCTTTCAGTACGAAATTCTTCACAGACGATCACAGTTTTTCGGATAAGAGAACCGGTCTTCATAGACAAGTCCATTCAACTAGAATGAATTATTTACAGTTTATAAATGATCTTCCCTAGAATTTCCTAGATTTTGACAGCGAAATAACTATGTTTCCGCGTAGCAACAATTCAATTATACAACACTTCTCACGAGAACTGGAGAAGTGACTTAGATGCACTGAAATGTATAAAACCAGCGATGGACAAGCAATCTGCGTTGACAAAAGTTTTAAAATTTATCATACAAAATAAATCACGTGCGTTTCACTTTGAAAAATCGTATTTATTTAATATTTGTTTTCAAGTCCAATTCGGTTCCTTTTAATTGACACGCGGGCCACAACATAAATTTTTTATCTCTTAAATAAAATGCCTTTTGAATAGATTTATTTATGAAAAGAGTGAAAACAGGAAGAGTTCTTCTAGATAAGATTTATTTGAAAACGCCTAGACTTCCGTTCCAGACAAATAGTTATCGTGTGTCGCAATCGAAAAACTATAAATGTATTAATTTAATTAGAACCCAGTCCTCCGTCTATCGTTCATAGAACTGATATTAAACGGGGGATGACAAAGGGAACAACGTGCTTGTTTATCACTTCAGACAATAATCGACGTCCGCAGTTCATCCAAGAACTTATTACACATAGCGGGTGTAAGAAGATTATATTTTTCTCACGTTTCATCGATGTTTGTCATTCTGACGTCCCGCAGACAGGCCCGATCTGTCGGGATCGTACAGTGCAAACACTGTCGAGGGGCAATCGTTATAAATGATAAGGAAAAGGGGACGAGCCTTATCGGATTACTTAACCGACAGTGCGGAGTTCGTTAGAGAAATACACGTTTTGTTTTTCGGCACACTCGAACGTACACCTGCCCCCCCCCCCCTGTTCCGAAAAAAAAGCGTTTTTAATGCAAATTCTAATCGATGGCAGCGATAACGTATCATTTTTTCAGGGCACTCGACGATATGAACGCTCAACGCTCTTTTTATCGTTTCGATAGGTTCGTCGGAAAAACGACCGAAGAGAATCACTACATCGAAAATGTTAACTGTGTACAGAAATGCTGTGAGGTTAAAGACACGGCCGGCATGCAGAACCAATGCTACGACGACGATGTGAGTACTGTTTCTGATTTTATACACAACAATCATAAATTCAGATAGTTTTCTGTCGATTATAAATTCAAATATCTCTTGCCATATTAACTGTTTTATCTTCGAACTCGCCAAAAAAGGAATGGTTTGTGCTATCCGAACTGTTTTTCCTAAATTTTTCTGGGGTATTAAATAAAAGAGACACTTTCTGTCTCTTTTATTTAATACCTAATATTCTGAATGCTGATTTGAATTTATTTTTTTTTAAAAAGAAAAATAAACAAATCAGATAATGAACAAACGGGTGCAGGTACAGAACTTGTAGTAAAAAGACAGTGTCTATAAGCCGAGAACATTTTTGTCCGTTTCCGTTGATCAGTCTCTCACGAATGAAACATTTATAGAATCTAACGAACAGCACTGGACCGCCAGAAGGTGTCCGGCCGGCGCCAGACGGCGAGAGTTCCGGCGGCCAGAGCGAAGCAGCCCGAGACATCGGCCAGAAATCTTATTTCAGCGACGACGAGCTGTTCTCGAAACACGAATCCGACGAGCCAATAACACAGCACGGTAATCACTTGTAGATCGATCCTGTCCTCACATTTCATCGCGTGCATGTGCTTGTAGACTTGAGCAAATTCTTCAAACGGGGCATCATGCTCAAAGGTATCTACTGGCCGAGCCTCACGAACAGTTTCCAGGATAAACATCTCGAGATGGCATACTTGAGATACTCGCACCGCCAACGACAAAAGTCGCTCATAATCGTCAACATCGTTGATATTTTATTAAAGGTATGGCTTTTTTTAAAAAAAACACAGTGTCTTTTTAGTCAGATTCGATTGAAGAGCAAACTGTTAAAATCTTGTAAGTTTTCTTATCGACAAAAACAAAAACGTTTTTAACATCGACAGCTCTAAGATTCAATCTATAAACAACACAGGAAAAACGTTATCATCCCTTTAAACCCTGGACAATTCGAATCCAGTTAAAAAATCCTAATACTAATCCTTCAGAAAATAAATATAATTTTATCATTTTATTTTTTTATAAAAAAAAACGATAAACAAAATTTACAGTGTAAATAATTTTCAACTGCATCCAAACACTCAAATTGATAACAGCATATCAAAAGAATCATAAATAAGCATACAAAACAGGAAATAAGGCCTGTCTACACTTGAACAGATCTCCGCCCATAGACAAAAATTTAAACCTACAAAAATGATACGTTTTTTGAAGTGAAGTGAATGTATTAATTACAATTAATTTTCTTAATACATAATAATAAAAAAATATGATTTGAAAAATATAAGTATTTTTTTAAATAATGATTAATGTCTCTCATACACAATTTACAAGAAAAAGATTTGCTGAAAAAAGTTCAATCCTCCCTTTCCTACATCTACATAAAAATACTGGAGTTTCACTTCCGTCGTGTGTACATGAGCACACACACACACACACACGTTTTTTATTTATTATTTCTGTGTGAAATTGTAGCTAGTTGTCGGGGTCGTGTGGTGGTTAACCGAAGAACGTGAAACGAAACTGGATGTCCCGATCACCTGGACTGTGTGTTTCATCGCCGCAAATGTAGGCATCTGTGTCCTCGGCTGTTGGAGATGTTTCGCAAACAATTATCTACATTGGGCTGCTCTGTGTACATGGCTTCTTCTCAACATGCAAGGCACGAAAATGAAAAGTTTCATATCTGTCCGACACCCTCTAACCCCTTAAGCGTTTTACTTTATTTCGAGAATGTGCACCGGTCTGGAACGACGAGTATACGCGACGAAAACACAGTAAGATTGAGTTAAATTATAAAAAAAACGATAATTTTTTTGTTTTTTTCTTTGAAAAATTTTTAATTTTATTGGTCAGTAGTTCACGAATCGTATTTAAGGAATTTAACATTTTATTACAAACAAATTACAAATATATATATTTTTGGCTGAATTTTACAATAAATAGCAAAAGCGAATTTTTTCCTGCATGGCGAGTAACATACTCGACATTAAACAAGAAAATGTCATCATTTCATGACGATTATTCTCGACATAAACGCTCAGGGGGTTAAATACTTTCTTGTATTGCATGCGATCCCTTTATCGTATCATCCTCTTCGTCTTCGTCTCATTGAATCGTCTTCTCCCATCTTCTGATAGCTTACCTACCAGAAAATCGCGTAATGACTGAAACCAGAATACTCGAAGATCGATCGAACCGGACCGAATCGAAGAGGATGACACTTTGTACGAACAATTTATCTCCACTGATCGTTTTAAAATCGAACATATTTGCTTGAAAATATAAAAATAACTGAACGCGAAAATCTACAGGGTTCATCGGGAAAGGTCCGGGCTTCGAGAGCCCTGAACACCTCGTCTGGTACATGTTATTCATCCTGTTCGTGCCGTACGCCATGCTGCCGCTACCCCTCCATTGGTGTATGATCGCCGGGAGTATAACTGCCGTCATTCATATCTGTATTACGATTTTCACGAGTATTACGAAGGAGGTGAGGAATCGACACGGAGTGAACCGAAATGTGAAAGTCTGACTCGACACGGTTTTTATTTCCAGTGTCACTACTATACGTTCCAAATCATCAGCAACGCTTTTCTGTATTGCGCGATGAACTTCTCTGGGATGTACATGAAATATTTGACCGATAGAGGTCAGAGGAAAGCCTTCCTCGAAACGCACCGGTCGATGGAGACGAGGTACAGGACCGAAAAAGAGAACGAACGGCAAGAGAAGTTGCTCCTTTCAGGTATGTCTCTCTCCACTGTCGAAACACATCGATTCAATTAGATTCGAATTAACCACGAGAAATCTAAAAAGAATCCCTCGATGAGCTCTTAACACACTTTATAAGGGTGGAACATATTCATTTTTCAGACAGATCTCTGTGGAACAGTTTCATGATTTCTTAAGAAAATAATTTCAAACATTTTCCATATCTAGATTCCATGGAATCAAATGAGAAACATTTTTATTGACTCGATTTTAATCGAAATTTCTAAAAATCGACCCTGTTACATTTTTAACTTTCCCGTTCAGTAAAGTTAGTTGACCGCGTGTTTTTATTTGCAAATAACCGTCTTTCTGTTATTGTTACTTTTTATGTGATGGCGACGAGAATATTTTCCGGGATTGAACGACGGCGTTTTCTCTTTCGCCGTGAAAGTTTCAAAGAATGTCAAGTTATTTAACACTGAGCTACGGTGTCAAGTTTAAAGTTCGTTGGAATGTTCGATGCCGTTTTAATTGTTTCGAAGCGGAGTCTCGATAAATGTGCAGGGGTTTTTTATTTATAGAGAACACTGGAATGTTCGTTTATAAACTGGAGAATTGACTTCAGACGAGACGAATCGATTTCAATGTGAGAATTTCGAAAAATTGAACTCTTAAAATGACAAGATTGGTAACAGTGTTATGATGCAGACAACCGAGTTGACCGCACGTTTTTATTTGCAAATATCTGTCTTTCTGTTACTCATAGAACATTGATATTCCTTGTAATCCTCTATCGTCCAATACTTTCACCAATGAATTGTAAAAACAATCATATAAACCACAAATATTGCTTTAATTCTCTGTTTTATTTCATAATGTGTTAATAATTTCGAATATTAAATTCAGTAAAAAACCTAATTGTCTATAACCGTAATATCTAATTATTATTTACTCAGAATCATGTAAAAACGCATTATAAAAATATGTATTGTAATTTATTTTATTCTAATTATGGTTTTCTGAGAACAGAGGACATATTTCAATTATGAAGACGTCTGTCCCCACACAAATACCGTAGTATCTCATATACTCAATTTTAAAATTACTAAGAAGAGATACGTTGAATATATATAAATAATGATATGATTTAGAAATGTAGTTTTCGTTGTGTATCTAATTCAATCATGAAGTACTGTACACATATATAAAATCTCCTGTTTTTATTTCGTTAGCGCGTTAATTTGATATTAAAAAAAAAAAAAGAAAACTCTCAGAGATATTTGAAACTGTTCCCATAAAACTGAACATACTTTCCAGTTCTTCCCGATTTCGTCGTGTGCGAAATGCTGAAAGATCTCACTCACGAAGACGAACACATCGATAACTTCCAGAGGAACCAGTTTCATAAAATATACATCCATCAGTACGAGAATGTCAGCATTTTGTTCGCAGACATTAAAGGTTTTACAGGTGAATACTGTTATGCACACTCGACTTCAATAGATGATGTTTAAGTTAATTCTTACAGCGCTTGCAACGCAGTGCAGTCCACAAGAACTCGTCAAAGTCCTCAACGACCTATTCGCACGTTTCGATAAACTGGCATCGGTGAGTGTTACTGAAGACATTTCGATTCGTTCGAACAGTTTTTTTTAAACCGTATAAACATATCTTTTTAGAACATCCCGTGTAACAAATCATGCCTTTCGGTAGAGTTTCAACATTTCCGACAAGTCTTGTCGAAATCGACTCAACTATTCTTAATCAGATTCGCATTGAAGACACTTTTCAAAGATTTCGAAACGTTCCTGACATTCTGTGTAATAAATTATCATTTTTTAAAAAAGTTGAAAGTGTTTTCCGGATTCCTCTACCTGGAATTTATTATATCGTCGCACATAATTTCAAGAAATTACTCCATTTAATTAACAATCACACAAGTCCTCTATCTTTGACACACTCCTGTTAAGAGGCATATATATATATATATATATATATATATATATATATATATATATATACCTTTCAGGACCTGAAAAATAGCATATATTCATGAATTTTCTTCACATAGAAAGTAATGTGGTAATACAAAACTAAAATATACATTTTAAAGGGCATACACTGTAGATAATTTTAATATTTTTTTTCAAGTCGATATTTTGCGCCATGCGCTAATAGTAAACCATTACCGAGGTGACATAATCGCGGTACCAGGTGCATTTCCGGGAGATGTTATCTGAATTAAATTACCTGAAGCACATTTTTGGCTGTAGATCTATTAATTTAGCAATAAAATTTTGTGAAAATATTTTTTTAGATGAATAGTACTACCCGAATATGTGATTTTTGTAAAATCGATTTTTTTCACCGTTCAAAAGGCATGTACGCCCTCAATTCCAGCTTTTTATACAGATATAGTAATTAACTACACACAGAAACTAGTATGAAAATCAGTTCAGTGATTCTTGAATTCTTCTTGTATACAAGCTAAAAGAGATGCGACTGAACAAATGTACTTCTTTGTAATATGAGATGCCAGGATTCAGATCCAAAAACAATCAACGTCTGTATTGTTCAATTAGGAAAACCATTGCTTGCGAATAAAACTTCTCGGCGACTGTTACTACTGTGTGTCCGGATTACCAGACAGGCGCTCAGATCATGCACACTGCTGCGTCGAAATGGGACTCCACATGATCAAAGCTATACGAGATGTACGTCATATGACACAGGTAAGACGACGTTTCACTCACACCAGACATGTATTTTTTTTTAAAAAAGAAAAAAAACAAGCAAACAAAAAAAACGAACAAAGTATTCAAGCGTGCAAGTTTCATAAACGATTGTTTCCATTCAAATCACTTATTATTTTTCCATACGATAAGTTCAGCAAACAGTAACACGAGGCTGATAATACAGTAGATTAGTGTTTGTTTTTAGAATAGTTTAAAAATCTATACAATCAGTGAATCTGTATGATTTAGTGTAACAATGAGACGAAGAGATTTCTTTATCTGCTTGATATATTTTTTTCGTGAGATGACGATATAAACGTGTCAAGAAGCTGCGTACGGTTTATTTATTCATCTCGACTTTAAAGTGAAGTGTAGTTCGATTCGTGTTCCGTTAAAAAAAAATGTATCAGAAGATCTTGACTAGCGACGAGTGCGACGCCGTGCTGGGGAACGCGCTCGGAAGGAGCGATTTTCGAATAGTCGAGTATAACATTTCCCCTCTATCCGACACGGCGACCGGATTCCTAGGGGAACACTTTAAAATAACCATCAAGTTCACGGTCGACGACAAAGAACAGCTGTTGAAATGCTTTATAAAACGAACACCGGACATCACCGATCGACGCAACATCATCGCTGATTTCATAACCGAGTCGAACGCTTTCGGCAAAGAACTGTTCGTGTATAACACTCTGATCGGTGGAAATAGGGTCGAATGGGCGCCGAGACTGTATTTCTCGAGACGTGAGCTGCTCGTGCTCGAAGACATGGCGGCGCGCGGCTACGAGACGGCCGTCCGTTGTAAGGATCTCGATTTGGATCACTGCAGGATAGGTCTGAGGACTGTCGCTCAAATGCACGCTTTCGGAATAGTCTTCGAGCATAACTTGTCGATGGAGCGCAAGAGGCACGTGAGTCTCATCGAAGAATATCCGGAGATGTTCAGAGAAGTGTTGTTCAGAGCGGAACGGGACACGATAGGCGGCACGTGGTTCGAATCGAATTTGAAAACGCTTCATAACTATGTCGAGCACCATCCGAACGTCCGGATGGCACGCGACCTGTTCAAACAGATCGTCACGGAGAAATCCTCGAAGATTCCGACACATCTGGGACCGTCGAACGAATATCTGAACACTATCTCGCACGGCGACTTGTGGAGCAACAACATCCTCTTCGAGACCAAAGACGGTGTGCCGACACACTGTTGTCTTGTCGATTATCAGCTACTGCGCTACACGCCGCCCGCGAACGACGTCCTGATGTTCTTGGAGTTAAACACGAGCGCGGACTTTAAGAAAAAGCATTTATCAGAACTGCTGATCTACTATTATGAGACGTTGACCGAGGAACTGAAGCTCCACGACATCGATTCCTCGCAGATCATTCCGTGGGAGCAATTCGAGAAGAGCTGCGAAGATTACTCAGTCACGTGGAAAATCATTAAGTGTAACTACTTGGCGATCCTCGGTCTAGAACCGCCGATCTTCGATAACCTGCTGAAAGATATGGACATGTACAGGGACGTGATGTTCTATAAGAAGCACGATTTCGTCATAGAAATGTACCAGAAATATCCGGTGTACAGGAAGCTCATCGTCGGATTGGTTGACGAACTGCAGGACGTCTTCTTGGCGGACACGATCAAAGAATCGAACTGCGTGAAGATACTGAAAGAGAAAAGGAATTCTATCAAAATGAAGAATTCCATCAAATGATATTGATTGGTATTTTTTTTTTGATATTTCAGACTTTCGATATATTGAAACCGTGCTTTTATGTATTTCTAGATAAAAATATATGTACACATCTAATTTTATGAATAAATTGAACGAGTTATATGTGTTGTTTCGCACCCTATATTCATTCTACAATAAATAGAAAATGCATGACTCATATTATGAGTGTTGTTTCCGAGGAATAAAATTTATTACATAAAAAATCAACACATGAAGTCCAAAAATAAAACCACCGATTCCCTTTTACTAACATTATATTATACTAGGGGTACCGAAACATTTTTTCGTTTTTTTTTTTAATATGTATTAAAATAAATTAGTTTTTATTTTAATACAAAAAAAACAACCAATAATAATGTGGCACTCGGAGGATAATCGTGTCGCAATACAACAATCAAAAACGATCAGTAATTATTTTAAAAACATTTTCAATCAATATGCTGAGTGAAAGGGAAAATTCACTCGTGGAATTGTATTCAGCAGAAATATCAGAAACTAATTGTAAAAAAAAAAACAAATATATATTGGAATTAGTAAATATCAGGGGTACCGAAATGTTTTTTCGTTTTTTTTTTATATTAAAATAAAAACCAGTTAAGAGGAAAAATGTGTTCTTTATTGGATAACACATTTTGCATCATTATCTATCACACTCTAAAGTAAATCCTTATAGATCATTTGTGATTGTCGCTTATACACATTTGTATGACTCGTATCAAAAGCGTCTTCAAAGCATCAGTGTACACTGATAAAGTTACAGTCCATTGATCTGAAGATAAAACAATGTTAGTAGCAAATATAGATACAAATTAAAAAAGAGAGTTTATCTCATCTTCTCGACCGATCTGAATGATCGACGAGCAAATATTTGAAATCAATTTAAACAGAATGTCTTTTTATTCGGTTACTCTCCGATGAACGAAACTATGACCGAATCATCATCCAGGATATTCCACGAATAAGCCGACTGTCTATGTTTCAACAGGTCGATCTGAATATGCGAATCGGAATCCATTCCGGATCGGTCCTGTGCGGCGTGCTGGGACTAAGGAAATGGCAGTTCGATGTTTGGTCGTACGATGTGACACTGGCGAACCACCTCGAAGCTGGGGGAGTACCTGGGTAAGATACTGATTCCTTTTATCTTCCGTGCTGTATGCTTCTTTTTCACTTTCTCTACTCGTGACAAATCGAAGAATGCGCGTCTGTTTAAACTCGGACCGTTAATGAAAAACAATACTAAAATCTGATTTCAGCCGCGTGCACATTTCTAAAAAGACTTTAGAGTATTTGAACGGTGCTTACGAGGTCGAACCCGGTAACGGACAGGAACGCAACGCGTATTTGAAAGAACGTAACGTGGAAACATATTTAATCAAGCAGGCGGAACCGCTGAGACCGAGGAGACGTCTAGCTTCACGTCCGAGGTATACAAAAAAGAACCATCTGATGTAATAAGAGGTTGCATTGAAAGCCGCTGTTTTTTTGAGGATTTTTTCAATCACAAAATGTGTGAAAGCATCAACTAAAGTATTTCCGCTCGGAAGGTGTGACTCTTTCCTACTTTTCTGGTAGAAGTTGAATTCTGCGACGAAAAAATCGCCTGTGTTTTGAGCCAATCCATTTAGCAACTCGATTTTTTGACTTATCCGTAGTTATGGAAATGTATATCTTCCATAACGTATTTTCCAATCGATCGGAACAGATGGTAATCGTTTGGGGCCAGATCTGGATGAGGGAGAACCTCCCGTTCGAGCTCCATCAGTGGTCAATAAAGGGATGGCGTCTGATGACTGAATTTCAGTGGAAAATGTTCACACTTCAAAATGACACAAGATATCTGTTACTACCCACAGCATATGCACCAAGAGTCATCTGCACGCGAACAGCGGCTTTCAATGCAACCTCCGAATATTGAAACAAACCCGAACGATAACGCAATAAAACGCCACTGATTACAAACAATCTGAAACGTTCTCGTTCCAGTCTATTCACGAATAAATTCTGGTCAGAGGAGAACAAGCATCCATTGTTCGGAATAAATTGCACGACCATAGAAATCATTTCGAAGCCGGCGAAGAAGCGAACGCGACAAGATAGCGACCCGATGAACAGCTCCTGTATTGATGATGAGAACACGACGGATTGGACGCCTGAAATACCTTTTAAAAATGTAACCGTCTGCGTGTTTATATATATATATATATATATATATATATATATATATATATATATATATATATATATATATATATATATATATATATACTCTTCTGATTGGTTCTGATTCTTTCGTGTGATTTTATAGCTGGACTACGCCAGGGAAAACAATCTACAAGTGGACGTGATCAAACATGACGGGTTTTATGCAGCAGCCGCAGTGAACGGAGAAATTGAATTCGGCCGGAAGCATCCGACGTCGTCGACTGCAGAGCATGTCGATGAACTGATGGACCGTTTGATTAAGATCGACACGAATAAGAAAATTCGAGAGGACAACGTGAATCCGTGGACGTTGCAGTTCAAAGATGATCAGATTGAGATGAAAGTAAATTTTTGATCGGAATTGAAAACATCAAACATATTTTACTACCGAATATATCATATATTAGCAAATCTAACTGATTATTTTTTTTTAAAAAAAAAACTAATATTTGTTCGCTTAAACTGATAAACTCTGATTTGGTTTCAGTTCTGTCAGCTACGTGAAGACATGTTTAAATCCAACATGGTGTGCTGCTTCATCGTCTGGATTTTTATCGTATCTTGTCAAGTGACAATCTTTTCAAAGTATGTAATTCTTGCAAACGCACTCTCGTCCCTGTAGACGTGCAAGTAATGTCGTGAAGAATCCAGAAAAATACAATTTTTAACATCCGCTAGCATACTCTTTCGTTCAGAACAACGACATTACGTCTCGAGTCCCATTCGATCTCGATTCACCTCCGATTTCTCTATTTGCGCAGATGTACCATGCTTCTGATCTGTCTGTGCGTCACGACGCTCCTCCTGTCTGCCACGTCCGTGCTCGTGATGGCCGAAGAGTTCAATAAACTACCGACGACGCTCCAGAAGACGTCGTCGATGTTAGTTCACAACAGGAACTGTCGCACGGCGTTCATCTGCGTCGTCATCATTTTAATGGCCGTCACCAGTTCAGTGAGCCTGGCGCTCTGCTGCCAGGGGGACAAGAGCAACAGGACAAACTGCTGCGCGGACTCTACGAGTTCTTTCATACGAATCATTCCCGTCATATCGAACACGGACAAGTCGTTGAAGTTGTCGTACAAGAGTACACCGTACGAGAGGACGATGAACGCTTCGAAGACCGAAAACGATATTGTGTACCACAACGCGAACCGGAACGTCGACGCGCCGAAGTATTACAGGAGGAACACTCCCGCCGAAGTGGAATCGGCGTCGGATGTACCTGATATCAAATTGGATCTGATACTGCAGTACACGGTTCTCCAGAATTACATCCTACATAGTGACGATCCGGCCATAGATGTCTATAACTGTGGGAGGAACGAGACTTGTCTGGAGAATTTACTTGCATGCGTCGAAGAATACAAGAGAAACATTGATTTCTATAAAAATGAAACAGCGAAGAGTAATAAGACGAGCGGTTTGACGAAGAGGAAAGACGGCACTTTCAATATCAGCAAGTGCGATACGGGGAACACTAATATTCAGTACACGCACAATTCGAATTACACACTCAATATAAGATACAAGAGATATAGCAGGGATTCGAAGAGTAACAGGACGTACGAAGATGATAACAGTTCAGACACAGACGGACAGAATTACAAGAATTGCACGTACGACGATTACGGGGACGGCGAGGGTGAAACGTGCGGCCACCCTGAGTATGTAGTGTTCACGTGGGTGTTATGTTTAGTGGCCGTGGCGACCGCTTTGAAATTGTATTATCTGATAAAAACTGCACTGGCGCTCGGCATGGTCACGGTGTTCACACTCTTGATAGCTGTCGGATTCGAGAACGTGTTCAGGCGAGTAAAACCCAAATTCTTAACCCAATTGCTTAACACTAAACGTACTACCCCCGGCCGAATGACCGGTTTTAAAATTCGGTTCGAAATTCTGCATTCATTTCTATTTCTTTCGTCCATTTGACTTCATTACAATTCTTATATTATCCGTTCATCCAGTCCACAAAGAAAAAAAGGAAAACATGCAAGGAACATCGAGAGATCTAAGTAATATTTCATATTTAAGAAAAACATGCCATATAGGATATTGTAAACGTAATAAAACTGCCAAAACTCGTATGAAGTTTAAGAAATATGTCTGTTGAAAATGTATAGGGGATGAACCGATAATCTACAAGAAATCCGATGGACAAAACATGCAAGGAACATCGAGAGATCTAAGTAATATTTCATATTTAAGAAAAACATGCCATATAGGATATTGTAAACGTAATAAAACTGCCAAAACTCGTATGAAGTTTAAGAAATATGTCTGTTGAAAATGTATAGTGGATAAACCGATAATCTGCAAGAAATCCGGTGGACAAAATTAAATATTTATCATATATCTCTGAATCGAAAAAATATGAACTTGTTTTCTCCCGTTCTTGTTGAAAATAAAAATGAATTATATTAATTTTTTATTATTATCTACAAGTTATTTCGTGCATTGTTTCCTACATTAAATTGACAAATATCTACGTCCATATTCGGAAAAAATATGATCTTAATTTCATGACGGGTCGTTTGACCGGTTACGGTACGAATAGGTATATATAAAATGCCGGTACGTTTAATGTTAAACTGTGGAATATAATCTCTCTTTTCAGTGTGAACGAATTCACTTTCATAGATCAATGTTTCGATTGATCTCGGCCAGTGTCAAATTTATAATCGAGCCGTTTAAATTTCAGAAGCTCGGAGAAGCAGATAATGTCCCAAATGCTGATTCTCCTGATCGTTTTCCTGATAATTGTTGCGTATCATGCGAGACTTGTAGAAATCACGTCTCGACTCGACTTCTTATGGAAACAGCAGGCCGAAAGAGAACTCGCTGACATGATATCGACACGTCACAACAACAGACAACTGCTGAAGAACATTCTACCGGATCATGTGGCCAAACATTTCCTGACCGAAGACCATCAGCAAGATGTAAAATCATATCTTCTAAGAACGCAATTGAAATCCGTAAGATTCACCGTTTGTAATGTTCCAGGAGTTGTACTCGCAATGGCGCGACAAAGTCGGCGTGATGTTTGCTAGTATTCCGAATTTCACCGAGTTCTACTCAGAGGATATAAATAAAGGGATCGAATGTATTCGGGTGCTGAACGAAATCATAGGTATTTTAATCCGTGCCGAATGCAGATCTGATCTAGCTGAAATGTATGTTTCTTCCCAGTCGATTTCGACGAGCTGCTCGACGAGGAAAGGTTCCGTTCGATTGAAAAGATCAAAACGATCGGCGACATATACATGGCAGCGTCTGGACTGAACCCCTCCGATAAGGTCTCGCGAACGATTTACAGTGAAACAGTGAAATATTAAATATAAAACACCCGTTTTAACGTCACAAACACATTCGTTCCAGGAGAACGCGAACGACGACAATCTGGATCATCTGTGTGCTTTGGTCGATTTCGCCTTCGCCATGCGACACAAGCTCGACGACGTGAACCAACATTCTTACAACACGTTCAGGTTAAGGGTCGGAATCTCTTGCGGCCCGTTAATCGGTGGCGTCATAGGCGCACGGAAGCCGGTATTCGACATTTGGGGTAACACGGTCAACGAGGCGTCGCGGATGGACTCGACAGGAGTTATGGATTTTATACAAGTTCCGAAATATACCGCCGAGGTACGCGTCCGCTCCTTTTCTCAAATCTTGTTTATGAATAGAATTGTGCCGAGTGAAAACACACGATCGGGGTTATTGAGAAGCGTGTTTGATTTCGAAACAGTTGCTGTCGGCTCGAGGATACCAGACTCAGCTGCGCGGCCCCGTCGATGTAAAAGGGAAAGGTCTGATGGAAACATATTATGTACTGGGACGCACGAAAGCGCGCAAGAACGGCTGTGTGCGACAGCCGAGCCAGTGTAGCAGTCTGGCGGCCGTTGTGTACGCGTTGGCGCAGACACGTCGTAAATTAAATACAAGTAAATTAATTAACAATGTCTTGAACACGGGTAGATGTATGTATGTATGTATACATAATAAACACGATTTCCAGGTGGTTCGATAATTCTTCGTTCAAAGTCTCGTAAGACTGAGTCGTCGGAAAAGATGAGTAAGCTGATCAATTATAGCTCTATGCGATTGTCTCAAAGGACACCAGCGCATCCGATCAGAAGGAATACGACTAGGGCACAGCATAGAAATTTACATGCGCGGTATGGATTAGCATACTTTCTTATAATCGGAATAAGCAATGAGGATCTCAATCAAAACTGTTAAATATTACAAACCACTTGCGTTGTCGCTCTTCGTCCTTTTGGATCAGCTCTGTTCTCCAATAAAGAGAAGACACTCAAGTTGATCTGAAAGGACGAAGACGATCGGTGCAACGTATCGACAGAGTAATGAATGTAAGAACGTATATTTTTAGTTACAACCCGTCCTTCAGTTTTTCACGAAAGAATGGCCAATCGAAACGTTCTTTTCGATTAAATTCCAGATTTTTATAAATGAATTTTCACTCTCGAGTCACGAGTCATTATTATCTGTTGTGAATTCCAGATCTCAGCCGAACATGAGACAGATTGATTCGTCGAACCGGGAGAGTAAACAGACAATAAACACGCCCGACCAGGAGACGAACGGTAGAGTACAAATAAAAATATCGCAGTCGGCACCTCACACGCCTGTCTCCGCGTCGGTTTACGATCTGTCGAACCACCAAGTTCCTAAACTGCTATCAGAACCGCTCGCGCTGTCTAAGACGAAGAGCGTGTCGCCGATACTGTTAAAAACGTCGCCGGTCGAAAAGATCAACAACAAAGCGTTCGACAACGACGAGAGACAGCCGTACTCCAGACAGACGAGCCTCATTGCGCCAGTGCATTCCCCGAAGTCGATCATGAAATCAGAACCGAAGTTCTGTTGAACCACAGTATCTTAAACGCGAAACGACACAAACATTCATTCGCGCAGTTAACAATCTAGTCTTGATGTGAATAGTAGTAAGGTTTAATTTATTGTCAAAGTATATTTTTTTATTATTTATTGTGAATTTATCAACTGTATATTTAGGATTCATGTTGTGATAAAGGACATAAATCAAAATACACACACACACATACATATATATATATATATATATATATATATATATATATAAGGCAAACAATTTTTATATTTAAAATTTAGAGTCCAAACTCTTCATTTATCCTCAAGATTCAAACTTTAGTGTGAAGTATTTGGACTTAATAACTGATACATGCTTTGATAAATATTTTCCTTTTTAATATACATGTGTGCGTATATATTTAAACTGATCCATCGTTATCAAACTGAAATTCATCGATCGATTCATGTTTAAATTCAGTTCAGAGTATCCCCGACACAACTATTATAAATCGATAGACTTATTTTATTATAAGTTCTCTACCGTATCGAAAGTATCCCCTTACAAATCATTTATATAAAAAAATCTGAAAAATGTCTATTTTAAATTCAATCTGCGTTGATTTATATTGCTATTCACTTTTAATATGTACTAATAATCTTAATGTCCTGTTTTAATTGTTTTGTTGATTTTAAAATGTGATAAATCTCTTAATGATCTCTAAGTGATAAATTTCTTAAAAATTAAATACATTTAAGTTGATTTTATGCATTGTCTATCAAAATATCGTGTATATACATACATACACACATACATACATATATACATATATATATGTATGTATATATTTCTAAGTGTTCTTTGATATGTTTATTTGAATTAAGAACTGTTCTTGATTTATGAATATATTTTTATTAAATTAAGAAGTGCGTTTTGGCCTGTTACATCCTGAAATATTAATTTAAACATTTTGTCAGACATACAGGGTCTTTTAAACGTAATAAGCGTGTTTAAAACCTTAAAATTTCGAATGATTCTATTGAAAGTTAGAGTATGTGTATAAAGACGATTACTCTTATCATAAATTAAGTACGAGCAACGTTTAGAAAAATTAATTACGATTGTATTTACTTTCTAATCTCTTATTAATTATAGATTTGTAAAAGTTATCGATTGATTAACAATAATCTCATGTCAATAAAAGAGACTGTAGCTTTTTAACACAGTCTTTAATACCATATATTTAATTGCTTATAATTTATGTTAATTATGAAGCCTATTTCTATTGATTTTATGAAATTCCAGTAATCTAATTAAGCTCTCTATTTTTTGCCTGAATCTGTATCTTAACACTACCCATTCTGCATCCATGTTCCTATTTTTACAACTATTGCATTTCAGAATCACTCGACTTTGATAAAGAGAATTAAATTAATTCAATTTTTAATTCCCTTGCTATCGTTCCCATTTAAGACTTATTATATTCATTTATTGTCGAGGATGTGAGTTGTATATATTTATTTTTGTTTTGGTAAGAATATTTACGGTATTGGAAATAATTTAAATTATAAAAAAATTAAAAGAGACCCCTGTTATATGTGTACCTGGTAATTTATCTAATCTAATTTCTTCTCTGTATTTATCTAATTGCTTATCATTTATTCCATATCCTGATCGTTTTTATTGTATCATATATATATATATATATATATATATATATATATATATATATATATATATATATATATATGTATATATGTATATATATACATGATCTTTATCAAATCTGACTGAATGTTTGATTTTCTACTAAATTACAAAGAGTTTAGCATGTTAAAAAAATATTTAAAAATCTTTTTCAACAATTTTATTTATGTTGAAAGGGACCAAATGCAAAACGTAAGCCCCTATGGAAAAGACCATCGAAATCTTATGTAAATAAGGGCCGGGTTTACAGCTGGAAGCGCAGCACCATTGAACAATTTTCCAAGTACGTCCCTGTACACCTCGAAATTATCCAAATAGGAGATAGTAAAGTACAATTTAGATAAGTTTATAGATTGTAAAAATTGTTAAAATGTGACAAAATGTAATTCTTGTGATAAATACTCGACAAATATGCGTAAAATGTCCGATTTGTATGTAAATATCGACGTTGTGTTGTACATAACCTAACAAAACCGGTAGCAGTCGTTATTTAAACATAAAAACTAAATGTCGACAAACTACTGGGAAGATTCCGATCCGTTATGCTGTTGCGAGTATATGGACAGTAATGAAGAACGAAATCACATTCTTGCTTGCTGTTGCAATTGTCAGGAGCTTGATGAAAGCTGTGATAGGTATTTTTTTTATATAAAATCACGACTTCTGCTTCCACGTTAACGTACCTCTCTATCGTTAAATTTTTCAGTCTAAGCAGATGCCAACGTGTTCCTTTCGCACAGTTCTACACCGTAATGCTAAGGATACAGGACCGAATGCGAATACCGTGGAAAGGCGGCGCGAAACAGATAACGATCGACTCGTTGCTGCCGGCTATAATTTTACCGGTCCTGGGCGTCGTAGCGGCGCAGAGTCTATGGTGCACGGTTATCGTTTTCTTCAGCTTGCCGTTCCTCATCGATTTCGCACGTAAAATCTTCCGGAAGACGATACCGAGAACGAAATTTTTCCTGATGTGGTGTATCAGCACTATCGTTCTACTGTGGAGCGTTTTCGAAATACTAGTCGTGCCGTTGTTAGAGATTTTGCCTGAAGAGAACGTCGTTCTGATGGCTTTTTTGTTCGGTGCTATCTTTTGCATATACAGAATCAAGAAACAAGCCCTGCTACAGAACGTCACTCAGAGTTCCGTACAGAATAGCGAAACAGGAATAGTTATCGATGAGAAGGAGAATTTGATACCTGAAAGTATTTGTGAAGTCTGTAAAACGAAGATGCCAAATAGAGCTTTTCACTGCTCCGTGTGCCAAGCTTGTGTAATGTTGAGAGATCGACATTGTATATGGTAAACTGTTTCTTCGGTCTATATCATCGCTCGAAACACGTATCGATTCTTCGTGCGTGCTGAAATAAATTTTATTTCCAGGTTAGATTGTTGCATCGGCGAACGAAATCGATTTCTGTTCGTCCTGTTTTTAATCCTGACGATCGCGAGTCTGACGTACGGATCTAACTTGACGCTGACTACGGTCTGTCATCCGTTCACGCTCTACAAAACGATACTGCTTCCGGACGACTGTTCCGACGTATACTATGAATTCGAGTAAGAGACGCCGACGTCGAGTACCCTGAACGTACCGTATTAACGAAACGTTTCTTTTCAGTATGGCGCTGTGCTTTATCAGCGCGCTATACAGCTTACTTATCGCAGTATTACTACTAGGTCTTCTAATACAACAATTGTGGCTTATATCTTTGGGCTTGACCGGTAGTGAACTGAAACATTACGGGAGGTCGTGTGCCTGTTGTGCTGTCCGACCGTACTCGAGAGGCTTCATCCGAAACTGGTTTCATTTCCTTTGTAAAAAGAACTGAAATAGTCGTACGTTTACGTAGTTAGGATAGTTTCGAAATCAGAACGTTCAAATTTAAATTAAATCTAATAGATCTGTAACTATTGCATCTAATGATCGTTTTAAAATGGATATGAAATTCCCACAGTGTGATTTTCTTAAAATTAGGTTAAAAAGAACTTTTTGCAGATCTATTAACAGAGTTCATAAGGATGTCAAGTTATAAGGTATTGTTTTCCCTTCATATTTATAAAATTTTATTTCTTTTAAAAAAAAAAAACATGTTTTTGAAACTATATTTGCGTTGTGTGATCTATATTGTTTAGGTTTTTTTCTGTTTTCTATTTATTTAATAAGAAGAAAAACTATGACACGTAAAGTATTAAAATATAGTATTTATGTTGCATCTAACTACTTGTACAGACAAAAATTATTTTTAGTTATTATTTGTTTAAGTGATCTCAACAAAAATGTGTTTCATTATTTGCGTGCTTATATAAAACCAAATATGTTCAGTGCGTATATGCATAATTTATTTACTATTAAGTTTATAATTGCGTTTCATATATTATAATTTTAATTTACATTAAAAAAAATCATGAACTTATCAAAAAATTCATATAACCGTACAGATTTTGATTTATCTAAACTTTCTGTAGTGAATTCTTAAGACTGAAACGAAATTTATAATTCTGGCAATGCCCCTAATAAAAATATATGAATTTGTAATTTCATTTAATGACATGAATTGGGGATTACTAGTATTGAACTTCCCTATTTAAATCTCTCAAGCCACTATCAAATATAACTGTTGGATATGCAAATCCTTCGAGTTTAAGTAGATAAAATATATTAAAAACCAACAAGATTGCATGTTGAAAATATTTAACTTTTTTACTTAGGTATAGAGAATAAAACAAATTGAATTATGATTGGGGAAAGAGATGTAATCTATTATTGAATATTTCACTTCTGTTACTCGGAGTAATAATTACTTATATTTTTAATATTGAATCCGTTCGGAATATTTAATGTTCGCTTACAGTATAGGCTCGTACGATCTAATCACTATTTTATACCAGGGAATATTATGAACGTAATATTAGAATAGGTTCATTTACCTGAATGTGCTATTTAAAAAAAAAGTAAATAAAGAATTGTAATTAACAAACATAAAATGAATAGTACTTTTATGTACCACACCTGTTTTTAGAACCCCACGGTTGAAAAACAAAGCTTAAATAAACCGATCACATTTTCAATGGAAATATATTTATTTTTTTGTTTCGATATACGGTCTGGTTTTTATACTTAAAAGAGCTATATAAAAATATTTTAATCTATTACAAATCAGTTCTCGATAACATCGGTCCTCTCGAATATTTTTTCTTTACTTTCTTCTTCTCGGTATGATTACTACTTCTATCGACACTTCTACTTTTAGTTACTACTCTGTACGGATTGAAATAATCCGGATCTCTGTCCGTATAGTTCAATTCTTGGTTGACTAGATTCAAAAGCTTCACGGTACTCGTATCTATCAAATGTCTGGTCTCATCGAGGAACCCGATACTCCACTTGAATAACGTTTCCCAGTCTTCGTGCGTCTTCAATAAACTATTCGATACGTCTGGGAAACGGATAACTATCTCTCCGAACAGGGCCGTGTTCTCTAAGATGTTCGACAGTGCGTCACGGTACGTTTCCTCGATCGGAAACGGTGAAATGCCAGGGACAAATCCACCGTTCTCGAGTATCGTCCTACTATTACCGATCACGCCGAATATGTTTTTCGATAGAATAGACACCATCGTGTACTGTTTCTCGTAATTATTTAAATTCTGGAAACCTTTGATTGCCTCCAGCTGCTCCACTCGTCTCTGTTTGTACAACCTTTTATCTGAGATATTATTTAAGGGTTTTTTTTAAAGCAGAAACCATTCAAAGTTTTCACGATTTCTGGTTACATACATTTTCATGCTTTGGTTTTGTACATCTAATCATTTTACAACCGCGCCTGATCAGTATTAATTAATTTTCAATCAGGCTCGTGTGTAACGACAAAGGATACATAATTCCTCATTGTTAAATCTCTCGCTGTCATCATTACATTTAGAATTTACAATAAAATATAATAAAGTTAAGTAATATAACCTCATTTTAATTAAAATTGCAAATCAACACATTTCGTACCAGTAATACTCAAACAAAAATCGAAATGCAATATGTCAAATAATAAAAAAATGGCGCATTTAAATTTTGCTAAATATTTATTTTAAACAGAATTATTTCCATTCATAAATGAAAAGTAAAATAACTTTATCTACTAAAACACACACATGTACTCATAGTTCCCCAAAAAAAATCATGAATGATGAGAGGATTTAATTTTAAAACAAATTAATCTTTTTAATCAAACGAATATATGTGCGGGTGTGTATGAACAAACAGTTATATATATCATCATCATCATCATCTTCAGCACTCACCTGTCAATCCACTGCTGGATAAAGGCCTCTTCCATGATTTTCCATTTTGTTCGATTCAGTGCCTCTCTTTTCCACAGTTTTCCAATAAAGTTTTTAATATCCTTATCCCATCTGTTCATTGGTCTTTTTCTCGGTCTTTTCATATTCCTTGGTTCCCAGTCAATAATTTCTCTTGTCCATCGGTTGTCTTCTCTTCTTGCGACATGTCCCGTCCATTTCCATTTCAGACTCTTTACTCTTCTTATTATATCTGTGACTCCTGTTTGTTTTCGTATCCATTCTATTCTCTTTCTATCTCTTCTTGTTATTCCCAACATGCATCGTTCCATACTTCGTTGTGTTGTTTGGAGTCTTTGAACTATTTTGGCGTTAAGCACCCATGTTGTTATATATATATATATATATATATATATACACACACACACATACATACATACATACAATCTCCCTCAAATATGAAATAAACCCCCTAAAACAATTAAAACAAAGAACGTCCTCTTCTAGAAAGTCTACTTGAATCTCCGTACTGCTTAAAAATGTACTCGGTTCTAGAAAGAATTCACTGGAATAAATTAAATATATTTTCAAAAAAATATAAACGATTATCCTGTAATTAAATTTGCAGGTTTCGTCTCCCGTAATCATTATTTATAAACGAACAAATTATTCGTTTCTTATATAAAATACAATATATATTTTCCAATAATATTTTCCGAATTTGACTTTCATTGTTTAGTCTTACCTGCGTACCCCTCTGAAACCAAGAGGCAGTTTAAATACTATTTTATGTAAAATGAGAAAAGTGATAAAAATTCACAAATATTGTAAGAGGAAAAAATTTTAATGACTAGATAAGAAAACTTGATAAAGTAAATGAAAAAATCTGCTTCGTACTCTCTGAAATCCTCTTAGTTATCTCAGAGGTATGCATTCTACACGTTTCTGTTATGTTTTTATTTAAATTTAATATAATTTATGCTCATTTTTGTCCCGTATTACTCGATTGATTCAATATTGCAATCATTTATTGTTTAATTATCCTTGTGATCGTTCTTTTTAATCATTTGAACACCTGTATTTCACTATTAGTTTCAGTACATTTACTATCCTCACATACATGATAAAGATTCCTCTGTTAGAGGTGTAAGAGTTTTAACACCTACCGCGCTCGATCCAAAAGAATGATCTCCAGAGCATACCGTTTTAACTTCATTGTTCCTTTTATACTTTTTATAGTTTATATGTTATAGAATTCACAATCGTTTCACTAGTTAATGCTGTTCTTGAATCCTTGTTATCTATGGCCAGATTCGATTAATAATCTACCTGAAGATGACACGATTCGAAACTGATTGTTGATGAATAACGAATATAGGTCGTTAATTTATTTGAATTTGAAATAAATTTCCATCAAAACACAGTTCTGGCATTTTGGCCAAATTCGATTTTAGAAATGAACAATCTTCTGTATTGAGAATCAGTGATTGATTATTGATCGTTTTTGATTGTTGTTTATGTGCATTTCGATCACGATGCTATAATCTTATCATCTTCATCGAAATGCACAACGATCAATGATCAATTGTGTACGATTTTTTTTAACAGTTCACTATGGAAACAGTGTTAGTGCATAGGAATCTTTTTTCTGGAAAATATATATATATATATATATATATATATATATATATATATATATATATATATATATATATATATATATTAATTAGAAGAAACGGAACGCTTATAAAACGAAGTAAGTAAACTTTATTCTCATACTTATATATATTCTTGTAATCCGGATGCTCCGAATTGGATCAAAACTGCATGTAAATCGTATTTTAGATCGACTGTAAGATGATGCTACATTAGAAATGAGTGTGATGTACGAAAATAAATCGCACAATGCACAGGAATTCGTTTTAGAAAAGAGAACGTCTCGACCATTCATCAAACACGCGACAACAATCGTCGGCCCGCACCTGAAGAAACCTCTTTTCTTCAGTCTAGTCGACTGAATCGGTGCAATATTTTTTTTTAGTGTTGTGTTGAACATCTTACAGAAATTACACGCTACTCAGTCGCTTTGTATCGCTCAGTACGGTTACTTCGCAATGGATGAATTAACACAGCATAAAGTAGTAAGTCGTTTAATTCTAATTATTATCGTTTCTTGTTATCACATTTTATCATAAATATTATATACATGTATATGTATGAAATGAACTTCATTTCGATTTCACATAGTAATAAGTTTTCAAATTAAAATTAGCGCATACTGTTTTATTTACGTTGTGAAAATGTTAAACCGTGCTAAATTTAGACTGCAGAGAATTGTCATTTTCTTGTATGAAAGCATGTAAACATTCGGTGTATATTTAGAAACTGTACTGAAAATATTTTCAAAATTACCGAGCATTCTTTCGAATTTCACTTAAAATATTAACAAGTGAACATTGGCTGTGGAAAGTAATGCGGATGAAATTCAGTTCGCGCGGTCATCTTCGAATATTCTGCATAGAAATAATGTTTATTCGAATAAATGCGATGTGGGATCGAATAGATCGTTTTAAATTAATGATCAGTTTATCAAATAACTATATATTATCGGCATATTGTCTCAGAGAGGCGGAAAATTTGTATATTTTTTTTCGATAATAGTCTGTGTACATGATTGAAAGATTATCAATTATTTTTTTTTTGTAAATTTGTTCAAATGGCTCTTTCATGACGATACAGTCTCCGACACTGGATAAATCGAGTCTCATAAATGAATATTTCACTCGTTCATCGAATATTTTCAATGAAAAACACTTGTGTGCTTTATGGATGAATGAAACATCTATTTATAAACATTGTTGCTACTTGTAAATTTTAAATATTCATGATCGATCGATTCATTTGTAGAATTGACTCCAAGAAAGTGCTTGTGGCAAGATATTCAATTCGAATTTGCGTAGGTTTTTTTCCAGCAGTGGATCTTCGTTCTGTATCACAAAAAATAATCTGATTGAAATGCTCAATAATTAATTGTCGACCTATTAATTGTTGATTATTTATTATCAGTTTTATACGGGACTTGAAAATCTCGACAGTACGTAAAGGGTTAAGCAAAGGTTTATTGTTAATTTGAGTGGAATTTCATTTTATTTTCATCAGTTTGTTTGAGGAGTGAATAGAATTTCTTTTATGATTGAGTATTTAATAATTATTCGGTTTTAAAATGAAATCAAATGAATGCAATCGTGTATACATATATATATATATATATATATATATATATATATATATATATATATATATATATGTGTGTGTGTGTGTGTGTGTGTGTGTGCGATATTTGAAATATTTCGCGTATAAATGAAGGGACCATGAAAATAAAAATTAACTTTCACTGGCTCTCATCGATTAGCATTTATCTTAAAGTTTGTGTACACACTCGTATATGTATCATAAATTTCATACAATCGTAATTTGATTAATTAAAATATACCATGGCGCATAAATCAAACAATAAACGTGCTCACTGGAACGCTTTTAAAACTGTTTCTGGTTCAACTTTCTTCTTCGGCGCGCGTTCTTCTCCACCGTCCAATTCGAATCGAATATTGTTCACGTGTGATTTTTTCACACGTACTTAATTAACATTCTTTTGCACTTTTTAGTTAAATACTTTCTACGTACACCTCTTTAATCGATTAATATATTTTCACAAGTGAGATCCGTACTACTTGTCTAACTATTAAGTTTGTGTATCTATGCCTCGATCAGGTCTAAGCAGATCGAACAATTAGCAATGAATGTTTTTAGATGTTTTATATTTTTCTGTGTGAGAAGTATCGAACTTTCTCTCTAATAGAGCCGGCTATGATTATTACCTGTCTTTAATTTCAGTAATTAATAATCTCAGTGAAGGCTTTCGGTTGCGATTCTGATATCTTTAAAATTCAATTTAAAGAACGGTCCTTTCGGAAAAATCAAATTCATTGCAAAAGTCGACAAAGGAGGTCGTGGAAAGTGTTTACATAAATTAATCATTCTTTTTCGTCCCACAAACAGTAAACTTTTTTTCTTATCAAAAACGTTCAGTCGATCTTTCTGCGCCTCAGGATAATGGAATTGCCATCGAAATGAGAAGCGCTTCTTACACGTTACTTACATATTTCTAGGGTACATCTCTAGGTTCGAGGATTGCTCAGTTCAACGCACAAGCAAATAAACATGTTAAGAAACAGTCCGCGAATCCATTCTCGACAGGCAGGTCTGTCCGCAGCCTCGAAAGACCGAAATTCTCGAAAGAAGAGTACGGAAGGTATGTAAGATTTGAATTGCTATCGAAACAGATACACGAGTAAAGATTTCTATCGATCTTATGTTAGACCTGTCGAGGGATCTCTGACGGATAAAAGGGGCAAAAAGGCGAACGTCCACATAACTAAAGAAATCCTCGAACTGTGCGAAGTCATACACCACGAGGGGATCGAGTTCGACGAAGAAGCTGTACAGAAAGTGATCAGTTTTGGGGATCTTTTCAACGTGAGTAAATGTTAGATTGAATACGAGAAAGGGCCGAACGTGGATTTAATAATAAACGGCGTGTCTTTCGAAGACATTTGAAAAATCTGATGATGGTTTGTAATTAACTCGTCGTATCTTTCGCAGTTGAACTCCTTTTTTATCCTAAAAGCCATCGAGAAACTATCCGGTGAAAAGTGTTCAATAAATCCTGATTACTGATTATTGTTTGAACGCATTTTTACGGCGATACCGTTATCTTCAGTGGGTTTGAAGTACAGAATATTTTTTTTATTTTTCCGTGCCTGCAATCTGCACCTGTTCACATATGTATCATTTTAATGTTCATTAAATTCGATTGAAATTTTAAAACCCATTCACGCGCGCATATAAAATACTGCCCGCGTAACAAAAAAGCTTTAATCCTGTAGATGGTAATTTAATTTCGATTTAATTACTCTCTTCGATAATGAAAATCGTTAAATTCGATTTAAATATTATATAGACTTAGATATTTAAGATTGGAGAAACCGCAAATGTTTCAGATGATTTTGAAATGGACAACAATCGACGATTAGTGAAAATATCGATATATTCTTTTTCAAACAATTAAAAATACAGTTACGAGAATTTTTTTCAACATCAGTTTTTTGAAATGTGTTTATTTATGATACTTCGAGATATAAAAAATTAAATTTTGAGCAAATCTAGTCGGCACCGTTTGCAATGTATATATTTTTTTTAGATTTATGTCCATATTTCAAATAAAGTAGTCGGGACGCTCCTCCGTGGCCGGAAACACGGGTTCGTGGACTTTGAAGGAGAGTGTTTGTTTCAAGTAAGGAAAAATAGATGAGTGGCCTTTAACGTTTTTAAAATAAAAACTCGATTTCAGAGGAGAGACGATGATGTACCTATTATACTGTTGCAACCTATCGAAGAAATACGTAAGAAGTTTAAAGAGAGACTCGGCGATGAAGAAGAAAAGCCGTTGTTTTAAGACGTCGATACCGAAGATATAACGGCCGTTTATCGATTAATGTCGATAGTTTATTTATGGATAAATAATACTAAACGTAAAACTGAAAAAGTGTAGACTTTTTATGTACACTGGAATTAATACAAATATAGAATATTTTAAAATAAATTGTATTATAAAAGCAATACAAACTTTTACATTTAGAACAATATATATTTACATACAAGTTTTAATGATTTTTACGTCGGTTCCTCGTTTCTCTCTTCTTTTTTCTTATAGATGCGATTTTTTTCGACTTTAATTTCGGCCGGAGAGACCCGATCGATTTTCCGGACCTGGCGTAGTTTACGAGAGCGCTCTTCATCACTTCGATTGCGTTTTTATTCGATTCGATTCTCGGCACGACGGAATCGCCGGTATTCGTGTTACAGGTCGGATATTTAGCGCTGAATCCTTTCGGAAACAGCGGTTTCGCAAGAAGCGAAGAAAGCTGCTTCCTCTTCGCGTTGACGATTCTCTTTATCTGCGAAACACCCTCCGTGAATATCTGTTTCGGCATATCGACTTCGTCGACGACGATATCCATTTCGGTCACGGCTTTTTGAAACCAACCGGTTTCTGAATTTTTTTTCCTCAGCTGCAGTTCGAGAATGTCTAAATCGCGAGCTAAATTTATACGCCGTTTGATCATCGAAAGTAAGTTATCATCGACGGGAAAGATCGGTAAATCTTCGGCTGTGATTTATACAGAATTATTATGATTAGACGTCGACGTATACGTTCGATATGATTTTACCTCTTCCTAAAGTCCTGCACAGCCTGATGTAATTTTTCAATTCGCTAGGTTCCATGAAAAGGACAGTGATTCCCTCTTCTTCAGCACGCGCCGTCCGGCCCGACCTGTGGACGTAATTCTCTGCGGTACGCGGACACTGATAATGAATCACGTGCTGGACCTTAGGTATGTCTAGACCTCTCGCCGCGACGTCCGTAGCTATCATGACGCCTCGATCGTTGTCACGAAACCTGTTTAAAATGTAATTTACGAACACGATCGACGACATCGTCTACGGTTTCGTACCTTTCGAGATTCTTTAAACGCTGTCTCTGCTGCATCATAGCGTGTAACGGCAACGGGCTACATTCCAACACGGTAAAAAGCGTCGTCAGCCGTTTGACACAGCCGATAGAATTACAAAACACGATCGTTCTACCCGGATGGCGTTTTAAGAAATAATAAAGGTAATAGTCTTTATCTTCTATCGGACACGTTATTCTGCATTCGGTCAGAGCCGACGCGGTACCTGAAAGAAATATAAATACGCTCGCGTGAATTTTACACGAGTCCGTAGATATATCGGGAAAATTTAATATACCTGTACTCTTTGTGACATCGATGACTTTTGGATTAGTGATGCCTAATTTTTCTATAACTTTCTGTAACTTTTGCGCGGGTGTCAACTTGTGTATTTTATTTTTATGCTGTTTCTTCTTCGAAATATGTTTCGGAACATCGTGGACTAACGTTAAAGTCGCGGAGAAGACGAAATTCTGTCTCTGTTTCTTATGTTCTTCGTCGACATTCAACCGGTCGAGTAACTGATGCAATTCATCGAAATGACCGTGTTCCATCATCCGGTCGGTTTCGTCGATCACTAAATACCTAGAATGTGTTTTTTTTTCTTATATTCTCTAATATAACACCGATCGTAAAATCAACGACGATTACCTGATATTATCTATTTGAGATAAATGCGGATTGCCGGTCTGTACCAACTCCCATAAACGACCGGGCGTCGCTACTACGATTTCAGGACATTTACTTAATATTCTCTCCTGTTTAACGGCGGCCATTCCGCCGAGTACGACGGCCACTTTAATACCGGTGTACCGTGCTACAGAAATCAAATGGTTTTTTATCTGAACGGCTAATTCTCTGGTCGGTGTCAAAATCAGTGCGTACAAAGGTTTCAACTTCACGTCCTCGTCGGATTTCGGGACTTTATCTATCGACCTGACACAACCGATTTCATCCGAAACATAATCCTCTTCGTCGTCTGATCTTTCGGAGTCCGACACGTTCTCTTCGTCATCGTTCGATCTGTTTTTGATTTCCAATATGCCGTTTATAATAGGTAAGCCGAACGCTAAAGTCTTTCCGCTGCCGGTTTCCGCAGCTCCTAATATATCTCTACAACCGAAAATAGCCGGCGGGAGAGTCAAGCTCTGTATCGGAGTCGGTCTTCTGAAACCTTCGTCCGCTAGAGCCTTCACGATCGCGTCGGGCAGTCCGAACTTGTTCCAGTCGCACAGATCTTCGACCGAGCAGCTTTTTTCAGGATCTCTAGTCGTGACGCCAACTTCGACCTTTTCTTTCCGTTTCGGTTTTTCCGCCTGCTCGCTGACTCGTTGCTGTAACGATGCCAGTCTTTCGCGACTCAGGACGTAATTTATTTTCACGTCCCCGTCGTTTTTCTCACGTTTGATTTTCTTTACTTTAGTTTTTCGTATACGTCCACCTTCTGTTTCGGAAATATCTACTTTAGATTCAGATAGTTTACGTTTATTCTTCGTACGTGGCTCTTTTCCGTCAGTAGACTGAAATTATCGTAATTTTTATAATTAACACAGTTAAACATGCATTTTTTGGGGTACTTTGTATTATAAGTGATCATTTAACCTCTTTTTCATTCAGAGAATCGAACTGGTAATCTGTTAATTCTTCGATACCGATTAATCCTAATTGACCCAGGTCATCGTTGCATATCGGGCCTTCCAATTTAACAGGTGTCCAGTTCAATTTGCGTTTTGCTATTTTCATTTTTGAAAAGCTATTTCTTATTATGTACAACTTAACCTAAATTATATCCAAGTACACACGTGTGTGTACGTGTGTGTGTGTATGCTGTGAAGTACATGTGCGTACGCACCGAGTGGAATTTTCTATTAATCGATTGATGCCCGTACGCGCTTGTCCGCTATATAAACCCGCATGAATGGAATGTAGGTGCGCACGTAATCCTTAAACAGTAGTTTAGGTTGCATAAAAGCCGACAGCTGTCATTCGGTTAGTCTCAGAATGGTCTCAGGTGTCATGGTAAATGAAAAAAATTAATAATTTGCTATTGAATATACGTATTCTTTCATTTTAAACTTCGTCAAAGCTAAGAACAGTTCACGTACATCTTTTGTATTTTGATTCAGTCTAAAATTTCGTATTATTCGAATTATAATTTGTCGGCGTAATCAAATTTACAATTTGTTTAAAATCGATAGTAATTTCCAAATGTTTTCTTTTAATTGATCGATATAATGAGCCGATTCTAAACGAACCCGTTATCGATCTATTTCAGATGGAAGGCCCTCAATCTTGTGATACTTTTGTAGTATTACCACCGTTCAGCTCGTGCATTGTTTTCGGTAAAAACTCGGACCGCCCTCGAGGAGAAGTACAGGAGGTCGTTCTTATACCGAGAGAAAAGTCATCCGGTAAAGTTAAGGTATAAAAAAATATTAATTCATCCGATAAAATACATTAAGATTATACTAGAAAAAGATGACAGACGAGTTTTCGATTTCACTGTTATTTATTTTCGTACCGAAACGTCGATCGATCTGTTTCATTCGTGGTATGTTATTGCAGTGCACTTATATTGAAGTCGAGACGGAAGATGAATCGTTCGCTGTGATATTGAGCAAACCAGGCTGGATGTGGGGAGCAGAGATGGGTGCTAATGAATATAACGTCGCTATCGGCAACGAGGCTGTCTGGACGACCGATGAAAGTCCTGAGGCGGATCCCTCGGTCAAAAGGTTGCTAGGAATGGATCTAGTAAGGTATTTCGTCGGTGTACCTTCCTACGTAAACACGCTGTGCGATCTATAAACCGTACTGAATTCGACCGTCGTTTAGGTTGGGGTTACAGTACGGAAAGACTGCAGAAAACGCTTTAGACGTAATAGCGAAGTTTCTCGAGCGGTACGGTCAAGGAGGACCTTGTTCGAACACGGATTCAGAACTGTGTTACCATAACAGTTTTTTAATTGCCGATCCTCAGTGTGCTTGGGTGTTGGAGACGGTCGGAAAACATTGGGCGGCGGAGAAAATTTCCGGTATGTAGTTTTGCAAACGAATATATGTACGTACGATTGCTTTTACTAAATAATTTTAGATGGCTACCGTAACATTTCAAACGCTTTATCAATAACAACAAAAATCGATCGCATGTCTGATGGTCTTTTGGATTATTGTAAACAAAATAGGTTTTGGAATGGAGAGGTAATGAAACCTTGATATAGTATCGCGCAGGGAAACATAGATATCGATGTGTTTTATATACATTTTTATAGGGTGATTTCAATTTTGCTGTATCGTTTAGTTCGAGCCATAAGCCAGGTTGTGAAAGACAAGTCTCCGGTGAAAAACTGCTCAAAAAGCATACGTTCGATAAATCGTTTACCGAAAAAGAAATGTTTATGATTTTACGTGATACGGAATCTGAAATATGTCGACCAGTGAGCAGCTCTTTCCCTACGCAAGGCAGTCAGGTAGACGACTAAACCGATAAATAATATTCGGTCCAGGTTAAATGTCTGAATTCTGTCCTCGCAGGTATCTACTTTAAGTAAAAATGTACCTAGTATACATTGGTTCACCGCAACGCCAGATCCATCGAAGTCTGTGTTTAAACCGTTTGTGTTTAGATCGAATGCGAAAGTTTCACATCATACTAAATGTCCGGAGGAAGATGTACGTTTCAGAAAAAAGGCGTATGCAGAGTATAAGATTTATTTAAACCGTATTGAATTTTTCAGCCGTCGAAGCCCCACAATTTGTATCAACTTCACGCTAAGATGCTGGCTAAAAACGATAATGTAATATTATCTTTATTGCGGTCGATGGAAGAGGAGTGTGTTGCCGAGACAGCAGACTTTCTAAGTAAACCGATAATCGAAGAAAAACTAGAGGAGTTCAATGAACTGTTTAAAGACTGTGTAGAAACAGAGGTAAAGTTTTATCGCTAAATTGTTTTTGACTTTTTTTTACATATATAATGTATTTTCATAAAACTGTTACATACCATAATCTATATTGAAACGATATTATTATAATATTCTCTAAATCGGTGACCACAGATAATAATCAAATAATGTAGTATGTTCGGTAAATACCGATCGTTAATTACCTTTTGTTTCGTTAAAAGTTAATTTAATCGATTGGTTTTGTCAGGTAGAGTGAAATTAGGACAAAGTTCCGATAATCTGAAATACGATTTTTTATTCAAATATGTTTTTCATGCTTACAAAGAAAAAAAGTAAAAAAGATTAAAAAAAAATAAATACCCACATATAGATATTTTCAAAATGCATGTGATTAAATGGTGATTGATTAATAAATATATCTATAAATTTATATAAAAGTATTATGTAGTCAGAAAAGTGTATTTGAATATATTTATATAGCCTTTTATTATAAAAATGACTCGAACTTGCTTATATGTTTAAAATGAAGGGAATACTTTTTTATTTTTTCATGAGTTCCACAATAGAATATAAGCGAAAATATGTAAGAATTTATAAACGCTTTATATGCAATGTTTTTAATAAACACATTTGAAAGGTAAATCGTCACTCGCATTACTTCCGAATCCACATTATCCAATCGTATTGAGTTTTGATTTTTTGACAGTACGGTATCCATTTCTTCGATTTTTATCTATGAAAAGTAATTTACAATATAAAAAGTTTCCCTTATAGTTATGCTGAAACAATATTCATAAAATCATTTCGACATACATCGAGTAGAATTTATTTTTATTAATTTACGAAATATAATTTAATACAATGTCCGATCATTTAATGCGTACAATACAAAAATAAATAAGATTTAAATGGAATGAATGTGATTTGTTGTTTATGCTTGGTAAGTACTAGCAGATACGTTTCCGCCGTGGCCTGTCCAATTAGTATGTACCCATTTTCCTTCCTGTCCTAATAACTCGTACGTATGTGCACCGAAGTAATCACGTTGAGCCTAAAAGATTACGAACGGTTATAAAATAAATAAATAAAAAAAAAACATACAGAAAATCATACCTGAAGTAGATTAGCCGGGAGCTTTGCGGCTCTATAACCATCATAAAAAGCCAACGCGGTGCTGAGAGCCGGTATCGGTACTCCCAGTTTCGCAGCGGTCGCTATTACTTCACGCCAACCGTCTTGACAGCGAGAAACGGCGTCGATGAAAAACGGAGCCAGCAACAAATTGCTTAACTTCGAGTCTCGGTCGAAAGCTTCTTTGATGTTTCCCAAAAATACACTGTGGTGAACATCGAAAACATTACACAAAAATACAGAATCGTTTTTATATTGCGAATATTCGATTGTGTTTGGATACGAAAAAGAATAATATTTCAGCTGACAAACCTTCGAATAATACATCCACCACGCCACATCAACGCGATCGCTCCGTAGTCCAGTTTCCATTGATGTACATTCGCCGCTTCTCGTAAAAGCATGAAACCTTGGGCGTAGGACACTATTTTACTAGCGTACAGAGCCTAAAAAGTAACTAATTCTGTCTGATAATTGCTCAGCAAATGATTCTTTAAAAAAACTACTTCTTGAACTCACTTGTCTAATTTGTTCAACGAACAACTTTTTATCTCCTGAGAACTTCGAGTCGCTCGGCCCCGGTAACTTTTTGTGCGCTACTTGCCTTTCCGTATGTAAAGCAGAAAGACAACGACCGAACACGGCCTCGCCGATCAGAGTCACCGGAACACCGTACTGTAACGCGGAGATCGCGGTCCATTTTCCTGTACCTTTCTGCCCGGCACAATCTCTGATTTTCTCTAGTAAATACTGACCTGTTCGACGACAAAAATATTAAGATAAAATTCAATACGACCCGTCAATTTTATTTACCATCTTTATCCTTGAATCTCAAAATGTCTTTAGTGATTTCAATAAGGAAACTATCGAGCTCCCCCTCGTTCCATTCTTCAAAAGCATCCGCCATTTCGGCTTGATTCATGTCGAGAGCCCGCATTAAATCATAAGCTTCCCCGATAAGTTGCATGTCTCCGTACTCGATACCGTTATGTACCATTTTCACAAAGTGACCTGCTCCGTCGGCACCGACCCAATCGCAACACGGTTGATCGTCGGCTTTAGCGGATATCGACTGTAAGAAGTACATTCGGAATTATATCGAAGAGCGGTCACGTCGGAAAGTGCCACCGGACCTGAAAGATCGACTTTATGTGAGGCCATGCTTCTTCGTGTCCGCCCGGCATAAGAGAAGGTCCGTACCGAGCCCCCTCTTCGCCGCCACTGACTCCCGAACCCACGAACAGCAATCCTTTCGCGGCTAACCGCACGCATCTACGCTGGGTATCCGTGTATTCCGAGTTTCCACCGTCGATGATGATATCACCTTTCGATAGCAGCGGCACTAGCTGCTCGATAAAAGCATCGACAGCGTCGCCGGCTACATAAATTTAATTTCGTTACGCTCTAACGTTACAGAATCGATTATCGTACGTACCCTTGACGAGCATCATGACTCTACGCGGTAATTTCAGCTTCGATACCATATCTTCTAAGGATTTAGCCCCGACGACACTTTTTCCTTTAGCTTCATTTTCAGTAAAGCTCTTTACTTTATCTACAGTTCTGTTATAAGCGACTACTGTAAAACCGTGATCAGCCATGTTCAGAATCAGATTCTGGCCCATAACTGCAAGCCCGATCAAGGCAATGTCTCCGACCCTAAAAATGTTTAATCATTTATATTCATATCCTTTTTTAAACGGAGGTTGTGTGTAGTGTCTAATTATAGGTTACATATTTTTTTTACATTACTCATTGAACGTTCTTAGAATATCAGTTGATCAATTTTAAATGTTTTAAAATAATTATTAATTGTGTTCTAAATGTTTTATAACTTTTTGTGTGCTTCTTTTCAGAAATCGTAAGTTAAACTCTTAAAAATATAAAATACTCAATTTTAATAATCGCATGCATATTATAAATCATGTTTATTTGTCATCTACGCCACTGTTTACGATGATCATGCAAAAACTATACAATCGTAATTTTTAAATAGATTAAGTCTTATTATAAATAGAATTCCAATCATATTTCGTAAACATTTTAATATAATGTACGTGGTTACAATTTTGCGAATAACGCCCCAACTTACTGTTCAATCATGGTGCAACCTGTTGCTCTTTACGCACAAAACTGCCTAATGTGAATAATTATGTGAATTAACTGCCCGGTAATTCCTATCGTACTAGTTTTATCAAACGCTGAGGTGTACTGAAACCACTAGTGAAAGCAAATTTACATGATCACCTTCCTGCTCTAATCAAAATCCCACTTTGTTGATACACAAAGTCATACAATGACGATGGAAGGTCAATAGATTGATGGACAAAATAAAAAATCATATTCAATAGACGTTTAAACGAATCTGATTCATACATACATTTTTTTTAATCTACACTTTGTAATTACCCATGGAAATAAGTTTCATTTACGTAGGTTTTGCAACAGGTCTTAATAATTGTTGATAATCGTGAATAATTAAGTTCAGGTGAAAATGAATGACTAGTCCAATAGTAAACTACTTAAATATGTTTTATGATTATAAAAAAACATTTACTTAAATTGCATTAAATGACCAGTAGTTATGGTATCTCCCTTGGCGCTAATTTTAAAATTTCATTGTTGTCTTAATGTATGTGGCCAATCAGGGACGTCGAGCATAAGGAAAACCTTAAAAAATTATATTAGCCAATCACATGACCGAATGTTGAATAATGGCTGGTTTGTGTATCTTTCGTTTATTGTTTTATATAAGTGTTTATGTATGAATATAAAGTATTCGCAGTTTTGTTTGTTGCAATCTAAAAAAATCATATAATTCCAGTTAACGCGATAAACTTTATCTGTATATGATTTATCGTTACATGATAGCGAAGTAGTTCAATTCAGTCTGTAAGTACATTTACAAAACATAAATGTCTAATTTTTTTCTCGAATTTACGACTTTGATAAATGTCGATGTATTGTAGTTAATGCTCGTAATTATAGGTACGCTCATGAGTATAATATAAACTGGTCGTGAAATGGAATCAAGTACAATTTATTATAAATGATATAAAGATAATTCATGCAATGTTCATAAGAATTATCAATTGTATAGTCGTCATTGTAATAAAGACAGATAGAGGTAACTTGATAAAAATTAGAGTGAGACAATGTACATGTATTTTTTTTAATGAAATTTTTAAGTGTACTTCTTACATGAATTATTATTTCAGCTTCTCGTTGGAAATGTAGGTCAATGCTGAAATATATATATATATATATATATAAATATATATATACACATGTATAATTGGAACATTCAAACGTGTACATTCACACAAACACAAATATAAACATATATGCTGTATGTAATTCAGTTGAAAAAAAATAAACATCTTTTATTTTCCACACCCAACAATAACATTAACAAAATAAATAATTTAGAGAATCCAATTAGTTTTATTGATGATGAACTTTATTGACTATACAATATGAAAAACATAAACAAGCGGGGTTTAACATACTGCTAAATTTTCAATTAATTTTTCAAGGCTGACTTTTCGATTCAGTTTTTTCCTGAAATAAAAAATACATAATTTCAGAACTATCGCGCCATATTATCAGACCTATACCTGTTTCGGTTCGTCTGATTTCCCGCCAGGTAGCGTATTTTGTGCCTGTCTTCCGAAACCCGAAACCATCGCCCATATTTCGGACATGGAGGTCGGTAGTTCGGGGAATTGCATGCCTTCGTCCGGTTTCACTAGAATCAAAAGACAGTCGATCGATGCTATTATCGAACACGTGCGATAGACGAACGTACGTACCTCCGAAAATAAAATTATAACTGATAGCTAGACCTTTTTTAGAGTTCGTCAGGAAATCTCTCGAATACTCGGCCGCTTCTTTCGGATAACACAGAGACGCCATTCCTAACGATCCGATCGTCCCGTAGGTAAAGCGTTTAAAAACACCGCCGCGGAGACCGAAAACGTAACCGGTCAATCCGCTCAGAGCGATCGCACCGATTCGTGGAGCTACGTTACTCTCCTCTTTTAAATAATTTAATACGGCTAAAAAAACATTTACTCGTTAATACGTAAAATCTCTTATATACGCGTTCTTGATCTAATAAGATTTTATACGTTTGAAGAATCGATCGATTTTAACTTATAAAATAAAAAAAAACACAAATATATAATTCTTGTTAGATCAATGAAATTGAAATGAGATGAAGTTTTCTAATTTTAAAAACAAACCTTCCAATGAATCCTTAAAATAAACATTTAAACATAAATAATTTGCAGAAGCAAAGTGGAAATGATGATCAAAGATTATACCTGTATATTCAAACCTGTAAAAAGTAAAACTCTTTGACTGATACATGACATACTTCACAAAAAGTTTTAATGTATATATGTACGCACATGTATGGATAACAAGCACGTACGTATCAAAAATTGATTCAAAAACACACTGTACCTTGTCAAAAAATATAACAATCTTTCCACTTTGCTTTTCGACGATAATTAAACTTAACGTTTACATTTACATCCTCTGCTATTATCTGCGAAGCGAAGAACAGATGTATAACAAAACATACGCAAAAACATAACAGTTTATATACACACCGGACGTTTGTTTCTCCACACCCTCAAAAGACTCTTTGGCTTTACCGGTAGTATCTCTGAATTTATCACGAACATTCCAGAATTCCTTACGTGCAGCAGATATGCCTTTCTCTAGTACACCCGGTTCTCTTTGATAAGTTTCGTAATGAGGTGCCGTAGACTTCCTATTATCATAGATAGGTAGTTCGCTGCGGCGACAGACGTTTTCTTTACGCTCTTCCGACTTGGTAGAATCTTTTTTCTCGTTAATTACGACTGCTGAAGCCCCGTAGCCAGCGAAACTGGGTATTAGAAATCGTTTCAGCATCTGGTCAAAAAGAAAAAATGTTTTCTATCTATACTCAAACACTTGAATCGAAATTAAAAGTTTTTTGATAACGTTACTTTTCCGAAATAATAATAAGTTACTTCAAACCAGTATTTCTATATTCAATGTTGCATTTTACTTTTTATATTTTCAGGTTACGGAACGGTTTCATAACGATTCTAAAACCACCGCTTGTCCACTCGGTGGTCTATGTACTTTACATGCTCTAAGGTCCACTCACATGTCAAACGTGCGTTTGCGTGCTGCATGCGAAATTGGAGGACAAGGAGGGAGATTCAAACACTCGGACCGAAATAAAATTACAAATTTGAGGTATGTTAATATTAAATTTACCTTATATTCGAGCCGATTTCAGGTAATGATAAAACCAACAAAAACATACGAATGAATAAACATCGATTCAATAGAAACAAACGTATACTCACTTGATATTAATTCTTTGAAATAAATAAATAGAATGTTACAAACCCTTAACCATATCCAACCGATTTCTAATATTGTTCTGTGATGGAACTGTTCGTAAAACAGATTGTGCCTGAAAAACTCGTCTGCACTCCCAAAAATCTGATATATTATATTGTTGACCATCGAAGTCGGGCCTAAAAAATCCATCGAGAAAAACTTGAAATTCAACACTAAAATTTTGCAACAACATCCATTTCAATTCATTTGTTATGATTTAGAGTGATATTTTTAAATGAATCAACATACCGTGTATGTGAAAATGTATTTCAAATATAATTATACTATTGGAATCTACTCGGAAGTGAATATATATATATATATATATATATATATATATATATATATTACACGTGTGTACGTATAATGTAAATTAAAAAAAATAATGAATATTAATTATTTTACATCGCCTAAATTTAATTACTGTTAACAATAAGAAATGGTTTAGAATACATGAAATTACACAAATAAATTTAGAATTAAACTGCACCCAGTGCTAAAATAAAAAAGAAATCATTTATTGGGGATAAAAGGATATATTATTTGGAGTAGTCATTGGAATCTGTCTTCTCAATGCTATGCATAAATATTCAAAAATGACCTTTGACACAGATTGTGATCTTCTAGCATTCGGCCATCGGCGTACAGCCGATGACTGCCGATCGAACACAACTGATTCTTTATCTATGACTGATCCTATGACAGCCAGTCGTATAGTAAACACCGGACTCGTGTTCAGTCGTCATAGTCATGGCTAATATACATGTCGACAATAAACTCTTGGACATCAGCTGTATCTACGATGACATCGAGTATGAAATCAGTAAACTTGTAAAAGGTAATTGTTAATACAATAATTTTTCAATACATGTATCGACGCGACATAACCTCGATTATTGAACGATTTTAACTTCAGAACAGTCGATACGAGCGCTTGTCTTTTTATATTTTACAGATATAACGGCTCGTCGTATGACGATTGCTGGACTCGTCGAAGATCTAAGATCTCTGTTGACTTCGCCAGAGGTTAGGCGTAGAGAACACGGTACGAATGTGTTATCCGAAACACTTATCCAGCTACCGGCTGATTTTCTGACCGAAGCCGAGCTGAAACCCATCACAGAATTCTACAACAACCGCCTGAAAGATCACTATCAGGTTCGTCAAAATCGCAAAATTACTGTTTTTCTATATGTTGTCTGTCGTGTGTTTTACGTTTAAAGATATTGTCCGCGACATTCAAAGGCATAGTCGCCCTGGCGGGCATGAAGAATCTGCCGAACGGATCGGCGCGTACGCTTGTCTTCACGTTGTTCGGGTACGTCGCCGTTCCGAAGTGCTCCGGGCCGGACCGCGGAAACGTGTATCTGTTCCTGTCCAAGTTCTTCGAAACGAACCTCGAAGGTAGGTGAATCGAAAAATTCGGAAAAATTTCCAGAAAAATCACCGTTCTGCGTGTTTCAGAGTTGCTGAAAGTGGACGAGGTCGTGTACAACGTGCTGTTAACGATCGACGGAGAAAAAGACCTGTTCATCTTGCGGTTCCTGTTTCGCTGGCTGCCGACGTTTTTCCGGAAAGTCACATTGGGGCACCACGTCGAGGACGCGTTCGACGTCGTCAGCTGCTACTTCCCGATCGATCTCCGGATATCACATTATGTCCCGTCGACCGGGCAGGTACGTGCGCGACAACCTGTTCGACAATGAATGAAAAACACTGGCGATTGATTTCAGGACGCGATTCGAGAAGAGATGGTCGCAGATCTGCAAGAATGTCTCTGCGCCGTTCCCGAGTTCTCTGAATACTGCGTGCCGCTCGCTTTGAAGAAACTCAAGTCGGACTTGCGTAACGCGAAAATAGACTCGTTGAAACTGCTGGTAAGTGGTGGCGGTCGAGTCGAAAGAACAAACATCCGACGGGCGATGCTTTCAGAAAAGAGGGTGCGACACGTTTCCGGTCCATGTCTACGAGAAACATCGGACCGAAATCCGGACTTCGATCCATCGGGAGGTCGTCGGTTGCTCGGATCCCGAAGTCGTTACGACGGCACTTCTCGCCCTCGACGCCGTGCTCAGGACGCTCTTCAGGAATTCAGATGAGGCGACGTTCGCGGAAGTCTCACGGTCCGTCGTGTTGTCGACGCGGAGCGTCCTCATCGCCGACCCGAACACGTTCGACGCCGCGAACATGATCCTCACGTGCGTTTCGAACGTCTCGGAAACGTCGTGCCGATTCGTCGTCGAGACTTGTATCCCGATGTTGCTCGAAATGTACGTCTCGACGTCCAAAGATCGACATGCCGACGAGGCTTCGTCGCTTCTTAACGGCCTCGCAGCGCAAGTCGCCGTTTACAAGAAGCACTGTGGCACACTCGACGGCAACGAGCACCTCGCGCGAGCGATCCGATATTGCGTCGAAGCGATCGACGACGAGCGACGGGACGTGCGAATCGCCGCCCTCGACGGGCTCGTCCTCATCGCGGACATAGTCGACGACCGCAACGTCGTCTACGAACGTCTACTCAAAATAATCGTCGCAGAGACCGATACAGAAGCTTGTGTCGCCGCTGTCCGGTTGCTGAAGACTTTCGCGTCCTCGTACCCGGACGAGGTGATCTCCCGGTTCTTACACGACAACGCGCACTTCTCTACGTGCGAGTCAGACAAATATCTGGACGCGATGTGCGCGATCGCGTCGTTCGACGGTTTCGGCGACGCGTTGTTGTCGTCGTGCTCCGAACGTTGCTTCGACGCCGACGCCAGGATCCGACGAGCGATGATGCGTTGTTACCGAGACGTCCTCGTCGACTACCGTCGTCGGATGCGCCGATCTCCGGCGACCCGACGTCTCTTCGATCGAATCGTCGACGATTTTATCTCTTTCTCGGCCAGAGTGAAACGTTGCGACGTCGAAGACGTCTTCCTCGAACACTTACTCGAGGTGATGTGCGAACTGATCGAATTCGACAGCGAGCAAACGACGACGGCGCGCACTCACGTCCCGAAACTGTTAAGTCTGTACGACGAGGATCGTGCGACGGCCGTCGTACTGTTCGAAGGATTGTCGACGAGACTAAAGAGGGACGTCGAAATACCGTCAGGCGATAAGATCGTCGATTGTCTGCTCGCCACGATCGTCGACGGGACGCAAACGCGTTTCGTCCGGAACTCTGCGACGAGATTGCTGAGCAATCTATTAAACAAGGGTAGATATCTGATCGGATTCGGACGAGAAGGACCGTCGATCGAAAGGTATGGTTTCTGATTACAGCGGACGATCCAGAAACGATCTTGCATAAAATCGAATCGACACTCTCGAAGCCCGAATCGTCGACGGACGACCACACTGTTTCTTGCGTCACCGCTTCCGTGACGAAAGCGCTCGCGCTGAGGAATCACGCAGAGACAGATAGATGGATCGACAAGGTATGCCCGTCGCTGTTTCTAAACCTTAAAGCGGCACCACACATTCTGTGTTCGCCCAAAGCCGAGTAGTGTGGATGGATCGCCGCAAAGCGAATGTTCGGTATTCGTCGTTGCTCGCCGTGCCCATTTTGTGTCGGTACTTTATCCCGAATCAAAGGGGACGAACTTTTGTGTACTGTGAATGAACCGATGCTTGGAGAAATACGCATATGTGTACACGTGTGCTCGCCACTCGGCAAACACCGATTCAATATTCGGCGAAAGGCAAGCATTCGGAAAATACCCAATGTGTGGCGCCGCCTTTACAAATACACCCTGATTCGTCGTCTTCGAGTTTTCGTTCTCTCATTTTTGTTTCAGATGTTCGAGTATCTTTCGACGTATAAATCCGCAGCAGTTGGATTTCGATCGGTGATGACGGACGACCCACTGTCGTTGAACGCGAAGAGCGACTGTCGAATGAGGTATGACGATTGTTCGTGTGTCCGTTAAGCCGGCTCCACACATGCGGCTCTTCGCCGAACACCGTGCAAAATTTAGCCGAACGCCGAATGTACGGCTGCATCTGCGTATAGCCGCTCGTTTCCTTCGATTCGTTACAGAAGACCGTCACCGAATGGGGACAGCGAATACCGAGCATTCGCTGAAACATTCGTATTCTCATATCCATCCATACATTCGGCATTCGGTTAAATTTTGCACGGTGTTCGGCGAATACCCGCATGTGTGGAGCCGGCTTCACGAACCAAAGGGAACGAACATCCGTGTGTTGTGGAAGTTGCACGTCGTCCATACACATCCGGCGCATTTGTTCAACGCAGATTTGCACATCTAGGCCGTTTATTATGAAATTTCGGTTATTGAATTCACATTTATATTTATTTTTGAAATCTCAATATTAACTTTGAAATTCCAACTTAAATTTAATTAACTATACATAGAATTACATCTAGGTCAAGGATGTGTGGAGCCGGCTTTATGCCTGATCGGAACTCATGCACTTTACGTTTGATCTTTTGCAGCGTTCTCTATAAACAAAAGTTCTTCACGACGTGCTGCGTGAGACTAGAGAAATCGTCGAAGGACGACCTCGAACCGATCGACGGGGCGTGCGATTCGGCGAGAGCGACGGTGTACCTGATAGAAAACGCGTCGTCGCCGCTGCTCACGATGCACTTTTCAAAGGTAATCCACGAATGGGGTATAGGGAACGTTCATTACCTTTTCTCTCCTCGAACCAGATCGCAAGGTCTATCGTTCGAAGCCTTTCGATCGACGACGCCGACATCGCGTGCATAACGCTGCACAAACTCGACGGCTTGCTCGAAAACCAAGAACGATTCCTCATCGAATACATACAGGACTTCGTACCGCTGCTTCTCACGCTCGCCGCCCACGAAAAATCAATGGTAAGAAGACCCGATCGTGAGCGATCGACACCTTTTGAGAACGATCGTGCCTCTTCCTTCCAGACCGTTCGCATTGCGGCTCTTTCGTGTCTCGGGAGGTATGCACGTTACCCGGATGTCGAAACACTGCTCGGGTACAGGCAGCAAGTCGTATCCGGCATCGCCGGCCGCCTCGACGATCGAAAACGGCTCGTGAGACGCGCGGCTGCTGAAGCGAGAAGCCGCTGGTGCGCGATCAACAATTCACTTTAAGGAGATGAAAGGGGGTTGTGCCGACCTACCCCGGGTGAATCTTTCATCGAATGTATTACTGAATCGAACAGTCGATTTTGATTTTTTATACAGTTTTTTTCCATCGCCGAATACCATTTTTAAATACTGTTATCGAAACGTCGGGATTAGTATGTTAGTGCGTAAAATAATACCGTTTTCATTCCCGATCGTTTTTATTATTTTTTTTTTGTCGATAGAGGATTAAAGAAATTGAATGGTAAGTTTTGTTTTCAATTATCGCGTTCTGTCCTGAAAGGGTGTTGTTATTGCTTTATAAGCATTATTTTTTTTATACGCGAGTTATTTTGTCACTCCATTAAACCATTCGTATGGTCTTTGGACTGAAAAGAATCCATTTATAAAAATTAATTTAATCAGCATCAGAATTATGCCGTAATCAGCAGAGCTAATTTATACAATCGTCAATAAAATATAATTAATCTGATTGATCATAAAAGTGAATAAACATTCAAGAGGCGCGTCCTATAAAAATAGTTCACATGTATCGAATTTGTTTTATAGTTAAATATAGTTTGTTTTTCTCAAAAAAAATCACTCGTGATTTTTTCATCCTGAAATTACTAATTTATCTCTTTCAGAATACAAAATTAAATAATGTTTCATTACTGCAAAAAATAACTGTTAGAAAGAGTTAGCTATCATTTTATTTTTAAATTAACGAATTCCAATAGAAACAAATTCCGTCGTTTCAGTAAATTTTGAATTTTTGCCAGCATCATACGGTTACACTGTTCATTACATTAATTAATATTTTGCATATCGTACGTGGAGTCGTTAATATTTCCTCTCGGTGAAAGATACATATTCTGAAATGTGTGTTATATCATTTGTCAAATACGTAGATTTACTGAAAATTGATAATAGCGTCGTGGCAACAGAAATACCATCTTTAACATTTTTCAACAATGTTGGAAAAGTTTGAAAGGGAACATTTTCATGGAACTTTATTAAAAGAATTAAATAAAATATATTAAAAAAGAATTGATTAAAATAAATTAAATTTAATTTTCTTAGTGTTTATGTTATAATTTCGTAAGTACTCGACATTTTAGTTGGGTGTTAATTAGAGTCCGTCTCTGTACTTCTCTGCTATAGTTACATGTGCCAAGCGCACGTACATTATTACGTCTTCAGTCATAGATAAAGTATAAAAGAAAAAACCATCGTAGTGTTTCTGTCTGCTTTAGTTTGGTACGTGTTGGTTCTTTATGTACAAAAACCGCGATAAAGTTTGTATAATGTAGTTGAATCGTTGGTGTTAGAATACAAAGAAAGATCGCTGTTTGAGTAAATTAATAATATCGTTCGATTGTGCTTATTGAAACACTGATGTAAGTCGTTTATCGATTATTTATTTTAGTCGCTGCAAGTTTCCTTTCAGGTGATTGACCACCTGTGGCCTGTCATTCGTAGGCTTTAGTTGCATATCTTTTTAAGTTATCCTAATAGCACCTATCGATAAGGGTCAAATTCGTAAACGATGTTTACATTGTCATTATTTGTACCTGAAATACAGGTCTCTAGTTTGAAATTCAGAAACGAATATACCGTACCGATACCGTATCTATGTTTGACACTAAACGAGACTGCATAATTAGATGCCATGCGTTAGGTCTATCCTTAATGACTATTCGTCAGTTCCAGTCTAATTTATTTTTGTTTTGCGATTTACAAATTTTTTTTTTTTTTTGAATTTAATGCCCTAACAAGTTACAAGTTTTCAGAGTTAGTTGCAATATTTTGAATATAACCTCATATTTACTAGTGTTGTGGTGAGGGTGTTGTTATTCGTTTCATATGTTTATTTTTCGTTATGATTTTTGATTTTACAAGTAATGAACTTCGACAATGGTACAGACTTCCTGAATATTCTTTCATGACTCGTATGCAGTGATCATGGTGAGAGAGGTATGCCGATACATCGCTTACGAAACTACGTGTTGTATTATGATTTTATACAACAGGATGTTTACACCAATCTTTATCATACACTACAATAATGTATTATATCTTCCTTTTTTCATTTGTCGATACGTTACTTGCTTTGAAATTGTTATAAAAAACATATCAAGTCAAGAAAGTTATAATTGTTTCCTAGTTACCACATGATATCAGAGTGCAAGCAAAATATGAATTCGGCCCAGATACCAACTTTCGTGAAAATTTTCACCTGTTTAATCTGTATACGTTCACTATAATAATGGCATTTTTTCTATCCTGTTCGTATTTTAGGCATTGTTTAGATTTAAGTATGTTTTAAGTAGAACTTTGGCTTGTTTTTCCTTGTCTTGATATTATAACTAATTTTATCAATTATTGTAATTTTTAAACAGCTGTGAAATTAATTAAACTAAACACTTAGAGTTTGTCTTATTTGTGTATCGAAGATTGAGTAACTCTTTATCCTTTGTCGACCAGAATGTCGCAGTTATCGAACATTCTCAGTGATGAAATGTACGAGGATATCACGAAAGATCCGAACCTGTGAGTACTTCGAAGATGTCGAAGCCCGGACCGTTGACCGACCGTCCTTTCTCTTGTGTTTTCAGTAACGAGATCCTGTACTCGTCCGACCTCGTGCACGTAGATTCGGAAATAAATGATTCGTGTATCGCCGTCGATCCGGCGAACGATTTCGTTTCAATCGGTCGTGATATTTCGCAGATACCCTTCTTCGTCGAGGGCGAATGCGAAACTATTCCGATCGCGTACGGTGGCCCGGCGCAGATGATCCGCCAGATCCCGGCGAACGAGGAATACCCGGGCGAGTACGATTTCAATTTCAAGTTGAGCAACGGGCCGTCCGGGAAGAAATCTTGGGAGGTGAGTCGAACGTCGTCCGAGGTCGAAACGACGGACGTGCGATCACGGAACCGGTTTCGGTTTCAGTTCTCTCAAGAGCTCAACAAAGTGTACATCGATATGGGCGCGAAACTGTCCGTCGAGTTCAAGTGGACGCCGCCGAACGAGTGGCTTTACGTCCGCGCGACGCCGCGTTTCTCCGAACCGCAGCACGCCGACGAATCGGTCCGACGATGCATCACGCACTCGAACGACAAACACCCGACGAACAGAGGTGACGATCGGACGCGGGTCGAAAGAGACCGACCGTAAAGAAATCCGTTTCCCGCAGATTGTTCGCTCGACATGCTGCCGCACGTGATCCGGTGCTACAACGAGGGCTCCGAATACGTCACGACCGACAAAGAGCTGAGCGTCCGGACTCCGCTCGGGAGCCCGCAGCGCGGCGTCGAACGCGTGACGCTGCTGTACTCGTTCATGTGCAAGAACTCGTGCACGTCCGGCATGAACCGGAGACCCATACAGGTCGTGTACACTCTCGAGGACGCGAAGTGAGTGCTCGTACGGTACGATCGTCGGCGCGACGTTCTCGGTCCGTTCTGTTGCAGCGGGGTCGTCCTCGGAAGGCGCAAGCACGACGTACGTATATGCAGTTGCCCGAAGAGGGACCGTGAGAAGGACGAGAGCGTGAACGGCGCCGAAAAGCATCCGCCAGGAAAGAAGCGTAAGGTCGGCGCCGGCAACGGTCAGAAGACGACGTCCCGCGTGAAGGAAGAACCGCCGTCCCTCGAAACGGTCTGGATGCCTCAGGTACCCTCCGAACGCGCCTCGAACCACCTCCTCGTCCCGGATCCCCGATTTCCCGTCCGTGTCCCGCCCGTTCCCCGGTACGTGCGGTCGTCCGATCGTCGCGTCGAGGGAATCGATCGCGCTGACGAGCTTGTTTTCAGTTTCGTGTCGTCGGGCAGGAGAACAAGAGAAAAATCCTGAACTACGCGTACAACCTGCTGGCAGGAGAAGCGAGGAGGTTCCAGGTGCAGGAGCCTTACGAATCCGTGATCGACGAGATCGAATCGCTGATAGGTAAAACCGTGCTACGGATCGTCGACGGACATTCACTTTAACCGGTCGTTCGTTTTGCAGATCGCACGAATTGAATCGGACGATCGACGGTCCGCCGGACGAATCCTCGCGCCATATACAACTATTTATGTATACGAATATATGCTTTATATTAATTTTGTACTTTGACATATTTCAATAATCATTTTGTATCGATGAAAGATTATTTTTAATTTCCTGAGGCGTGTCGATCCTTTACTTCCTCAAAATCCCAGTCGACTTGAAAACACACGGCAGTATTTAAAAATATCAAGGTAGCGTTTCCTACACACACGATCGTTCGTATTCGAAACGTTCGATGGGTCGTCGTCGCTCGTTAGCGTTTCAAATATTTCCATGAGTTGCCGTTCGAAGACGGCACGGTTATCGGAATATCCGTAGACAACGATTATTAATAGACGTTTCGTCGGAATTTTTTTGGGCGAGGGTAAAAGTGTTCATTCGTAAGAATGTACTCGAGACGTATTGTGAACACTGTTTCGTGAAGATGGAACTCCTCGATAGTTCGATGTAAGTGTTGTTGTTGGTGCTGTTGCTTATTGAAATTTATTTATTTTCTTATATCAGGATCATCTCGTCCATCGACCTAGATATACAAATATTTTCTGTACGTCGCCGCGTCATATGTAATACACGTGTATATTAGAACACATACACTGAACTTTTGAACCGGTGTCTATATGAGAGCAATGTTAGATAAACGAATCGAGGTGCCGAGTGATTTTTCGAATGTTTGCCGAGTGTGTGTAACATCTTTCGCGAGTAAAATGATTCCGATTTTTGAGAAATCCGCAGGGGAGGGCGAAACGTCCGATTCGAATTTAGCGATGAAAATAATGGCGTGCGCTACAGTAAAAGTAAGTGTTGTCGCTTATATAAAGTTTGACGTTTATATAAAGTTTTCCTACCGAAAATATTCTGTTTATAGTTGAGTAGTGAAGACGGGCTTCCGGGAACCGTCTGCCCGGGCTGTTATCAGAAAATAAACGACGCGTATTCATTCAAATGTTTGTGCGAGCAGTCGAACCGTCTCCTACAGAGCTACTTCTCGAATAAATCGGAAAGTGGCACCGTTGTCGAGAAATCGATCGCCGATCGGTGCGAGCCCGGCACACAACTCGAACGAGTCGACGCTCGTGGTGATAAGAGATTCGGGGAGGATCCGCCCGACGAGAGCGAGTCGATCGATCCGGCAGACGCCGACGAAGTAGAACGGTCCGATGACGGATCTACGTCCGGAAAGTGTTCCGAGTCGAAGTGCAAGCTATGCACGGAGGTCCTGTGCGATTCCGACAGTCTGTTGGACCACTACCGTCGTCGTCACGGTGCCCACGTCTGCAACACGTGCCTCGATGTCTTCGCCGGGCCGGCCGATCTGATCGAGCACGTGAAACTCGCGCACGAGCCCGAGCCGGGCCTGTACTGCCGCGTGTGCCACGAGTGGTTCCGGTGCGAGGTCCGGTTCGCCGATCACGAACGGTCGCACGGGCGCGACGCGCCGGACGACGGTCGCAGGTTCGTCTGCGTCGTGTGCAATAAATCTTATGCGAAGGCGAAGAACCTCGAGGCGCACATGGGCGTGCATTCCGGCGACGAGCCGTTCGTGTGTCCGACGTGCGGGAAACGGTTCTGCCAGAGTCGTGCGTACGCGTGCCACATGAGAACGCACGCGGCTCCGAGCGTCCGGAGGTACGAATGTCCGGAGTGCGGCGAACGGTTCGACCGGAACGGGCAGCTGAGCGCGCACGCGAGGACGCACGGGAACGTCGCCGCCGCCGCGGCAGCGGCGTCGAAGTCGCACGTGTGCGGCGTGTGCGGAAAGAATTACTGTAACGCCGGCAATCTAGCGTCGCACATGCGGCTGCACACAGGTAAGGAACGAGCCGTCGAGTTTCGATCGCCGTCCCGCTAGACATTCTCTAAGATCGTCGAGTTCTGACAAATCTAGGCGAGAAGCCGTACGGCTGTAACGTGTGCGGCCGACGCTTCGCTCAGAGTAACGCGCACTCGTACCACATGAAGCTGCACTCGGGCGAACGGCCGTACAAGTGCGACGTGTGTCCGAAAGCGTTCACGACGAACGGCCAGCTCGTCAACCACAGGAGGCTGCACACCGGCGAGAAGCCGTTCGAGTGCGGCGTGTGCGGGAAGAGGTTCACGCAGAAGGTCGCCCGCACTGTCCACACGATGACCCACACCGGTACGTCCCGTTCCGGGCCGCGCGGGCCGCGCCGTCGCGGATGCACTACACCGCCGTTTGCTTTCAGGCGACAGGTCGCACTTGTGCAACGTGTGCGGCAAGACGTACTACCAGAGTAGCCAGCTGACCGAACACATGAGGACGCACACCGGCGCGTCGGTCCAGTGCAGCGTGTGCGGCAAGAGCTACACGACAGCGGGGAACCTCGCCGCGCACATGAAGACGCACACCGGGTCCAAGTCGCACGTGTGTCCCGTCTGCGGCAAGGGGTTCTACTTTGCGAACAAGCTGGCGAAGCACGCGCGCGTGCACACCGGCGAAAGGCCGTTCGGGTGTGTCGAGTGCTCGAAGAGGTTCGCGAGCACGGACGTGCTGAACGTGCACATGCGCGTGCACACCGGACACCGGCCGTACGGGTGCGGCGAGTGCGAGAGGGCGTTCGCGACGAATTCGCAGCTGCGGTGCCATGCGAAGACGCACGACGCGAGGAAGTTCGCGAAGACGACCGACCCGGAGGAACGGCTCCGGTCGAAGACGGACGAGCCCGTTCATCGTTCGAGTCGTCCGTAGAACGTGTCGAACACGCATTAATGTTTTTGTATCGATAATTGTAAGCCGTGTGTTGTACTCGTTGAATATTAAAAAAAGAACGACTCGGATCGAGAATTGTCTTGTTTTTTTTTTAATACAGGAAACATTCAATGCGTTCTTATAAAATCATGCCGGTTTCGTTTCATTGCCCGATATATATATATATATACATGATTTATTATGGAAAGGAAACGTTTCGGAAGGGAACTGGAGACGGTTCGGAAAATAGAATCAAAATAAGTCGACGCAATTAAAAAATAAATTTTAATTTAAAATCAATATTTTTTTATACATAATTAGGCAAATTAACAATGAAAAGTACACGTAGTATATTTTCGCACCGTTTTGTGTCGAACGCGGGGACCGTTTGTGACGACCGGCCGCGTGGAGGGTCGACCGCGGATGTCGATCCTCGACGCGCGTCAGCGAGCAGTCGGAGGAACGGACCGTTTCGACGGCGACGACCGCGTCGATAAACAACCCGTCACACTGTTTATTATTTATGTGACGGGGGGCTGAGATGATTACCAAACCGCTGTTACATTGATATCACACACACACTTGTGAGAAACGATGGGAGAGGGTGTGTGTGTGTAGCAAAAGAATGTTCAATATGATGAGAACGGAACGACGTATATACGTTTCTGTTTGTATTTACAAATTCATCTATGCGGTTGTATATTTATATGTGACTATATATACATATATATATATATATATATATATATATATATATATATATATATATATATACATATGTATATGTATATATAATAAACACGAGATTGTCTGTCAAACATTCTATCTACAATCAGAGCATTTGTATAAAATTTACATTGTAAAAGAGCACTTTAGTTTGTTGGTTTTTGCAACATATATATATATATATATATATATATATATATATATATATATATATATATATATATATATATATATATATATATATATATATATACACACATCACACATTTCTTTCATTTAATTTACACGTTCGGCGAGTATATGCCTAGAGCGTCGTGTCATAGTTTTGGTCTAGACTTTGATCCGATGATGCCCGGAATTTCGTCCTCGCTGCTGCTGGTGTCGTCGACGGACACGACGTTGTAATGACACGTGACTTTCGGTTTCTTTATCGACACTTTGCTGTAGTTGCCCCGCTGCCATCCGTCCGGAGCCCGACTGTTCCTCTAAAATCACCGATTACAAATTCACGGTTATAGTCTAAGCGTTGGCAACGAAATCAATGCGTGTATCGAAATTCCTACAATGATAGCTTAGTTATAGACTTGAAGTCGGGCAGATGGAAAAGATGAATAATGAGAAGAAGAAAAATGGCACGAATTGAAAAATTCAATTTTTCAGAATAGAAATTTCAGTATTTATTATTTCCATAAATTTCGATTGTCTTACCAATTTTATTCTCTTGGTTTTTCTTCACATATTTCATGATTTCTACATAGAAATACATACTGTGAGGAATATTTTCTGTGTTTAACAATTTTTTTGAGTTCACTTTCTTTGTGCAACATATATATATATATATATATATATATATATATATATATATATACCAACCAGAATTGTTATTCCCAGACTGTTGAAAAAATAACCACTTTCGGGTTTTCTTTCAGTGGTAAAATCATGTATAATTATTGTGTATTATGTATGTATGTATTAATTATCACTAATAAAAAATTTACAACTGGATAAATACCGATTAATAATACCTGTAAGCACTGGAGGCGGAACCTCTTTTCCACCCCCTAACCCTTCTCAACCCTCTCGAAAGGCGAGTTTTTTATGCAGCTATCGGCAGGTATCGAAATCATTATTGAAACTAGTACCAAATCAAAGATTGCACTTTACTTTAATTATGAATCTATACCGAGAACGTCGAGACGTTCTTTCCGCTCACCTGTAAAACGATGAATATGAGCGTGAACAGGGCCGTGCCGAAGACGCAGGCGATCACGGCCAACGCCGTGACCAAGTTGTACGGATTTACGAACTGCAGTGAATCTGATCCGTCGGACGTGTGGAGGAACGCTCGCATGTTTATCCTTCTCTTGTCCGCTTGATTCTTACAACCGTCTGCGCGAGAAAAATCGTTTCATTCTCATCCGACGAACGGTGAACACTGTCGTCGCCGTTACTCACCGACGCAGTTCCTGCAGAACTCTTTGCACTTCCGACACCCGTACTCGGTCTGATAGTGGCCTTCCGGACAGCTCGGACGGCACCGTCCGGCCGTGAACCGCCACGACGGGGGACACGTGACGCACTGGTTCGAGAACGGGCCGACGCACGTCGAACAGCTCGAGTGGCACGGCACGCACCGGCCGAGATCGCTGTAGTAGCCGGCTTCGCACGTGCCCTTACAGCGGCCGCTCTGTAACTGGAGACGCCGACGGATCGTATACGAACGATAATCGATCCGAAACAAACGGACACTCGAGCCCCACAGTGGTCGGAAACGCAACATTCGACGGAAACATTAAATTGCGTTTCCGGCCACTGTGTGCGCACGTTTCGAAGGCACGAGAAATACCTGCAGACCGGCGACACATTCCGTGCAGTTCTGTCTCGAGACGCAATCGAGACAAGTGTGCAGGCACCGCACGCACCGGCCATTCTCCAGGTAGAATCCTTTCCCGCAAAATGGCACGCACTCGCCGGCCTGAAGGAAGTTCGGCGTCGCGCACGTCAAGCAATCGAAGCGCGTCGCTGCGCTGCAAGTCTCGCATTTTTTGTTACACGGTTCACAACGACCGTCCTCGAAGAATTCGGCTGAAACGGGGTATTGACGACATGCAGATCCGAAACCACTCGATTCGCACATTCACTCTCTCTCTCTCTCTCTATACATACTCGAACTACATTGTTCGTTTCCGTCGGGTTTGCACGTCCCGGTTCCGTCGACCCCCTCGAGGCTCCACCCGTCGATACAGCGCGTACACCCGTGCTCGTTGCACGAGGCACACCCTCGCGGGCACTCGACGCACTCGTTCCTCCGCGCGTCCCCGTATCGGTCGGCGGGACACTCCTTTAAACATCTGCCGCCGAGCTCGTACGTGCCGGAAGGGCACGTGATACACTGGGTGTCGTTCGGGCCGCGGCACGACGCGCAGCTCGAGTCGCACGCCTCGCACCGGAAGTCGTCGTTCTCGTACATGTTCGACGGACAAAGCGCGACGCACGTGTTCTCGTGCAACAGCAGGTGATGGTCGCACGACGTGCACTGTTCCGGGCGCTCCTTGCAGCTGTGACAGTGCGGACCGCACGGGATGCACGTTCTCTCGAGCGTGTCTACAAGAAAAGCGAGCGTTTCGTTCGGATTCGGTCGACGCGACTCGACAGGCCGGCACTCACTTTCGAAATAGCCCTCCGGACACTGTTGCATGCAGACGTCGAGGTCGACGACTCTCACGTGGCCTGCCGCGCACGCGACGCAGTTGTCTTGTCCGGCGCCGATGCAAGTTTCGCAGGACTCGTGGCACGGTCTGCACCGGCCGGTCTCGTCGGCGAAACTTCTCGCCGGGCAACTCCGGACACACGTGCTGCAACAGAAGGGAGATTCAGCTCACGACACCGTCGAGCGGCGGAGGGCGGAGCGAAAGGAGAGGCACACTTACTCGTCGACGCGGCTCCGTTTGCACGCGACGCAGCTCGTCGGCCCCGCCCCGTAGCATCCTTGCTTGTCGCACTCCGGATCGCACCCCTCTGTCAGGGGCGTCGCGTCGTCGTACTGTTTCTCGTTAGCGCTGTCGCGGTAGATCTTCTTGTCGCCGAGCGTCCGGTACGTTTCGTCCGTCTCCGATCCGGCGAAACTGAACGCGTTCGGATAGTTCTGGAACGTTTTGTATATGTTGCCGGTGCCGAAGAAGTCGTCGACGGTCGACGCGGGCGTCGGCCCCGCGCCCGGCTCTGTCGGAAACGCGAACGAGTTCAGCGGCGACTTCCATATCGGAATCGCGTTATTCGCCGCGACGGAGCGCAGCCGGATCGGATTGACGGACGTGCCGTAAAACACGAGCTGCCACTTCTTCAGGATACCCTGCTGGTTCACCTGTCTGCTGCCGGCGTTGACGATCCGCAACGACCACTGGCCCTCGGCCTTCTCGCCCCAAAAGTGAACGCTCAGGAACGGCCAGTCGTCGAAATTCGACGCGACGACGTCCCTCGGCCTCTCGTACAGCAGCGTCGACGTCGTGCCCATCGGCGACGTCAGCAGTATGCGCAGATTGCCGCGCGGAAAGAAACGCAACGTGATCTTACACTGCACGTGCTCGAGGAACTGCACCTCGTTCAGCGTTCCCTGGCACCCGTTCACGTTCATGTGCAGTGTCAGCGTGGATCCGTAGCCGGGGTCGATCACCTTGTCGTCGAGACTCTCCGACGACTTGCAGATGTGCTGCGGCGGCACGTTCGTCCAGCGCTCGGCGAGGCCGACCATCGCGCCGGCATCCATCAGACCGTAGCCGAACTTGTGACTGATCTTCCTCTTCACACCGTTCACTACCCATCCGCTCTCCTTCTCGAGCGGACTGGACCGCGAGGTCAGCACGACGAGGTACTGCATGTCGCGCCACGTCAGCGTCGGATTCGCTTCGAGCGCGAGCGCGCAGATTCCGGCGGCGAGCGGCGCGGACGCAGACGTGCCCGTGTGCTCGACCGTGCAGATGTGGTCGGGCCGCAGCCGCGCGTCCATGTCGACGGACGCGACACTCTTATCGTGGCCGGGCGTGCCGGAGCTGTACGTCGTCGCGAGCGTCGACGAGCACTCCTCCAAATACCACGGTTTGTACCTGAACAAGAAACGAACGTCGACGCCTAGACTTTTACAGGAGGAGTTCGTCGACGGATAGCCGGCGATACAGGATTATGAACGACCGCACACTATCCACGCCGGCGATTATTACAAACAGAACTCACCCTCCTTGTGTTGCGCTCGATATCGACAGCGTGAAGATGCTGTTCGTGTATCCGTCACAATTGCACGAGTCGGTGTGACGGCCTCCGTTCCCGGACGCCCATACGAATATAGAGCCCTTGCCCTTGCGTCCGCTCGTCACGCCGTAGATGAACGCGCGTCTCGCCAGCGGCCCCGGCCCGTCGACCGTTTTGCCGTCGTCCTCTGGACCCCACGACGCGCTGTATATATCGATGTGGTCCGGGTTCAGACCGAGCGCGCGCGCCTCGACCGCATCGTTCACGACGCCGTCCAGCATGCGCACACCTTGAAAACGTCCAGTTTTACTAACTTACACACCCACGCGCGCATAATCTTCACGAAAGTATGAATTGAATCGGATTCGAACCGGAATCACTTTCATTGGCGGACAGGTGAGGCGTATATAAATAAATAACAATTGATTTCGAGTTCATTATTGTTTATTGTTTAACTTCTGTCATAACACATGATATATATATGTATACAATGTCGGCCGCACTCGTACTCATTCACCTACACATTTTTTTTATTCTGTACGAAAACATTTGTTGCACAGAACTCTTTAGCCGACGATGCCGTACAGAGCATTCAGCGGATCTTTATACGTTGTATTCAATATTCGCCAGTGTATCGGCTTGTTAAACTTGTTTGTGTCGTTTCCCTTGTCTGATCTGAACACTCGGCAAAGGGGGGTCTTGAAAACGTATGTGTTTGGATCATAAATCCATTAGATCGAAGCACAACAAGTTTTGAAAGGTATGGCGTGTAAACACTCCCAAAACTGTTCCAATAGGTAAAGAGTGATCAGACGGCGATTTTTAAATTTCTTGATTAGAAATACTTGTAATATTCAAATCGAAATTTTAGACCCTGTGTATTAAACACACGTTTGTCAATACACTCAACAATGAAGCGATTTTATAACTTAGAGCAAACATTTTTTGTAATATATATATATATATATATATATATATATATATATATATATATATATATATATATATATATATATATATATATACGTATATAACAAACGTTTGCTCCTTAATCTTTTCAGATAGTGCTTAATCGATTTTGTTGTTGTTTTTTTTTTATTTTTTTATTTTTTTGTTGATTCCAAGTATCATCAATTCGAAGAATAATGCAGTTTCAGCAAACAATACAAACTGTTCTTTGTGTAATTATTTCTCGACACGAACACCATTCACCAATGGGTACACGATTTATTATAATCTTTGAAATTTAATACCCGTATCGGCAATAATTTCTAATAGATTCGATTATTAATCGATCGGATTCGTTGTTGAATGTTCGAATCGAGTATATATATACATGTACACGTACGTTTGATATTATGTACATAGTATACATCACGATTACACATTGTATCTTAAAAAGTGAAAGTTGTTCATCAGAAATATCTAAGTAAAGATCAACCGTACAATTTGAGAGATTTTATAACATTTATTTATTTTTATATATATATATATGTGTGTGTATATATGTGTATATATATATATATATATATACATACACACACATACACATATTCCAGAGATTCGTGTATTGTGTAACGAGCAGGTCGATTACCTTCAAATTTACACGACTTCGGTATAAATAAATGTAAAATTATTTTTTTGGAATGTAACCTTCTTTTTATCGTGTACGACATTGTATTAATTTGACACAAATGCGAATATGAATTCAGAACTTGTACGCGAACGTTTAAATGGCGTAAAAGTGGACTGGGAAGTTCACTGCAGGCTTGGACGCCTTTGAAGACAGCGAAATAAAACAATAAAATATCGACAGTTCGTGTATTTTTGCTGATGCTGGATCGGTCGGCTTTCAAAGTTTGGATCCAGAATTGGAAACATTTCTTTTTTAGAATTGAAAACACTTCGTTACATTTAACGGCATGTGTACGTTTTGAGCGGTGGAAAAAAATCGATTTTTCAGAAATCACATATTCGGGTAGTACTATCCATCCAAAAAAATATTCTCACAAAATTTTATTGCTGAATTCGTTAAATTGCCAGAGCTACAGCCGAAAATGTGCTTCAGATAATATCTCCCGGAAATACACCTGGTACCGCGATTGTGCCACCTTAGTAATGGGTTACTATTAGCGCATGGCGCAAAATATCGACTTGAAAAAAATGTTAAAATTATCTACAGTGTATGTCCTTTAAAATGTATATTTTAGTTTTGTAATAAAACATTACTTTCTATGTGAAGAAAATTCATGAATATAGGCTATTTTTCAGGCCCTGAAAGGTATATATATATATATATATATATATATATATATATATATATATATATATATATATATGTCTCTTAACAGGAGTGTACCAAAGATAGAGACTTGTGTGATTGTTAATTAAATGGAGTAATTGCTTGAAATTATGAGCGACGATATAATAAATTCTAGGTAGAGAAATCCAGAAAACACTGTCAACTTTTAGAAAAGTGATAGGATGTCCGGAACGTTTTTTGAGGTCCCAAAAGATATATATGCCCTTAACACATGTTTTTTTTAATCCGGACTTCGGAGAAAATAGCGGTGCCCCTGAAAACGGCCTGAATCGAATGTAAGCTTATCTGCCGATTCTATATATATACACCGAACATCTCGATTCCCGACACAGATCCCGCGATTGAAACGTTCGAGTCGACCAGTGTCAGAACGGTCGACGATCGATACACACGGCCCACGCTAACGCGATCTTCGTCGCCACGGATCGGCGAACCGAGATACGAAACGCGGTCGCTCTAATCCTCCGGTAACAAACACATCGTTTCTGTTTCGTGATAATGACGAGTGTCATCATCGTCATCAACGCGATTCTCCGCGTCACCGGCATTCCGCTCACCTCCAATGCTCGCGTTGTACGCCACGCCGATCCCACAGTACTGGTTGTACGCGACGGCCGCCACCTCTCCGGCACACCTCGTCCCGTGCTTATTGTCGCCGTTATCCTGCGGCATCGGGTCGTCGTCGTTGCCGTTGATGTCGGTGCTCGCGAGAGGATCCTGAAATTTTCATTTCTTTAACCGTTCAAGCGTTTATGTCGAGTGTGCTCGTCATGTAGGGAAAAAATCGTTTTTGCTGTTTATTGTGAAATTTAGGCAAAAAATGAATTTGTATTTGTAGTTTCAGCACATTTTAGACTATTTCTAAGCGGTTTTCTCTTTGTTTAGTGAATGAATGCTAATTAAAACAGGCGATTGCAGATGAATGGACAAAATAGGTGATGGAAAAATCAGTTTTATCAATGTCAATATTTTATTTATTAATTTAAAATTAACTGGAACTGTGCCGATATTGTTTCCATAGAAAAACAATGTTGCTATAGTAGAAGGAGATTTTCTGAATTTATCGATTTAAAATTGTCGATTTCTGTTATGTTATCACATATAGAATAAAAACATGTCCAATAAACCTTAACTGTATCAACACATTGTCCAGCCAGTGTACTCTTTATATATGCATATGTAAATATATATATATATATATAAATCTGATAATTTATATTTGCTTATAATTCAAAAAGAACAAAAAAATGTTTAAGATGCCTGAAAAATTTCAATTCTTACAATGTTATAAAATCATACAGTTAATTGTAATAGATCTGATAATAATTTGGCAATGTATGCTATATCAATGTTTCTAAATCGAATAACAATAACTCTTCAAATCAATCATTCGTTTTTACGGACAATCATCTATCCAGTGTGTCTCTGAAACATCACCCCCGTAGAAGAAGAACCGAATCTAACTGAAATCGAAAATCGAATTCTTGGAATATTTTCTAAATGAACCCGGATGTGATCTTCAGGAGAGATTCGCATATTCAGAAAAACAATACACTGTGGAATAATCGAATGCAAAGTGAAGACAGTAAACAAACTTACATAGTTCTGCGCTAGATCTGGATGATTCGTCTGTATGCCATCGTCTAGGATCGAAACGACGACACCCTTGCCGGTATAACCTTTACCCCACGCCGGACCGACGTTCATGTCCAGACCGTCTTTTGCGCCGCCGTTCTGTTAACAACGGCAAACATTATTGTCACACACACACACATATATATATATATATATATATATATATATATATATATATATATGTATGTATATTAAAAGAATCGTATCGTGCAAACTTACCAAGTACCACTGTTCCTTGAACAGCGGATCCGGAAACGCGAACGGTCCGACGGACCTCGAGTGCGGTTTGCCGTGATTTCCAGACGTACGTTTCGCCGACGGCGCGATCGAACTGAAGAAGTTGGCGAAGAGCGGGAAATCCGCGTCCACGTCTCGTTTTCTCCTCTTCTTCTCGTGCTGCTGTTGGACCCATTGTACCTGTACAGTGTAGAGGACGGTCCTGATGAAAATAACGTGCACGCCGATCGCTCATTATCAGAACCGGAGCGATTAATTATGTCGCTGCGGCTCTGTTCGTCTTCGCCCCGCGCGCTTTAGAAACAGACTCATTTGCGAAATTCGCAAGAACGAAACGTATCCGCATGTGTGCGCACGATGCATGTACACGACTCGCCGGTCGATGCAAATTCAAGTCCGGGTTGTTGCTCCGGATTACACATGTTAAACTTATTATAACTGTACAGCAAACAGACACAGGTGTCAAGTTATAAGTGCGGCCGATCGATACGGTCGATGTCGAATGGAGAGCACACGTGAAAGATGTTCCGGCGCACGGTGGTCGGAAACGCAACATTAGGCGGACAAAACTATTTTGAATGATCAGAATGATTTTTTTAAACGTAGCAGTCATGTAAAATAACGTTACAGTTTCCCTTTCACACACACACACATATTCATATATATATATATATATATATATATATATATATATATATATATATATATATATATATATAGTATTACATGTACCTAGCGATTTTTATTTTGATCATTATTATTATTATTAACATTATTTCTATTATTTAACTAAATTTTACATATTCTGACAACATTTTAATCCAGTTAAATCATGCGAAATATAAACGCTAACTGCAAAAAAAATAATGCAAAACACGCCACTGTACAACTAACTGTAATAAATACACAATTCGAAATTCTTTCGTGCTATGTAAAATCCAATTAGGCGCATTAAGGCAGGCGAAATTAATTGGAAAATGAAGTTTGCAGTGTCTATTTTATGCCCTATAAACTGTTTTTTTGAATTCTTTTCGACTCTTTTTTTTCTGCCCACTATTTTATAAGTTAATATCAATAATCCCACTTTTAAGTTATGCTACAGAGATGAAAAACTATCTTTTTTCGTTAAAAGTATTTCGGAAGCTTTGAAAAACTTACCTGAAGGACAGTTATCTATCGTAGCTCATAATAACTAAAACTTACAATTATACATATGAAAAATAGCATTCTTCTTCTCCGATTCTCGGATTTTATTGTCATTCACAGTTCACAATATTTTCCTTGTCTCTAGAGTGTTTAAAATGATTGTACTGGATATAATTGAGTTTGTACGATATTCGAATAAGTGACTTTTGTCCGCCTTATGTTGCTTTTTAGACCACCGTGCGGCGGTTTATAAAACAATTACCGAGTTGATACGAGATTTCCATTTTCACACGGCTGTGCATAAATATTGTCGAATCAGTTCATTGTAAATGAACGCCGTTCGCGAACAATTAATCAATTGACATAGAAGTGACAATAAATATGTACATAAATAGATAAAACTCACCTCTGGTTCTACACTTAACGATTTATGAAAAAAGTCGTTCGCCTCCAACGATCTCTTGTGAACGTGCTGGTGTTCGAACAGGTAATAGCCTTTAAGGCTTCCGATCTGAAAATAGAAGAGTGGATGAATGAATTTTGAACGATTGAAGTTACTGTCTTTTTATGAAAAGTCCCACCCACAAAAGGCCCACATTCAGTTTCATATATTTCCAATAATTGATTCATTATTTAAACTCAAAATACTCAACAGATAATAATTAAGCATTCTGAATAAGATAGACCTGTATGAAGAACATCTGTGTGTCTCTTCATCTTCTGTTCGGTATTTTTAGAATGAAACCATCAATGTATTTAATACACTTATATATATATATATATATATACATATATATATATATATATACATATACACGAATAGCGAAGTATGAAATGATGATACGGTCAACACACCTTTATCAAAAACACACAAGGTCGGGACCCCGAAACGTGCGTCGAGCGCGAGATAAAGCGAAAGTGAACGTCAGCTGTAACACTGAGCAAAAAAAAAAAAACTAAAAAAAGTACAAATAGCAAATCATGTAGCGGTCCCATACGAAAATCGTGCGTTCGTTCTATCAGACTTGTCTATTTTAAATCACAACAGCGGAGACACGTTCGCGTCGAGATGATGTCCGATTATTTATACCACTCTACACTTATCTGATTAAATTTTGACGGTTTCGTTTCCAAAGCGTGCGTTTTTAACGATTTCCGAACGTTTACCGGCGTCAATAAACATGCTATCGAATCGAATTGTTTAATATTGAAACATATACGTGCAGAAGAAGTGTCCCGTGCGGCCTGCCAGTTCGAAAGTCCGGGTTGAACACTTATATCGTCTCATTAACAGAGATGTGAGGGTATTTAGCTTATTGTAGATACGGCTTTATATTAATGTTTTTCTTTTATATTCGTTGATTGTGTTTACAAATTGTGGTTACAATCAACCACAATGAACGTTATCTAATAATGTCAACGAATCGTGCAAAATATAAGACAAAAACATACATTCATATATGTAAAAATTCATATATATATATATATATATATATATATATATATATATATATATATATATATATAATAAATATACATTTTCAATAATCGTTGATAATAATTCAGTTTCAATAATTTTCAATAAAGTCAAAAAACGCGACTTTCATATTTATTAAGTACAATATTTATTAATTTAAAATATATACATGTATATATATATATATATATATATATATATATATATATATATATATATATATATACATGTGTGTGTGTGAAACGGGACTCTTGTCGACCAGGCTTAGCCGTGTCTCCTCCGATTCTCACTCCTTGCGCCTCTAATTCTATTCAGGAAACAAAATCAGTATTGAAGATGTGAAAAAATTTCATCGTTATTGCATCTCCCGGCCAGTTTCTCTACCAAGCTCGCCACCGTGTTCGAGATCCTGTTCGACCGTCCACCTCTTCATGAAAAGGCACTTTTCAGATTTTAATTCAATATTTACCCTGTCATAAATTATTACACTGTCGACTTGATTCTCCACCGAACACGGATATACAAAGCGATAAAGTGCTGTTAGATAAGTACGGTTTGATAAAAAAAGAAACTATCTTTGCACTGAACCGCCGATACCTCGAATTCTAACTCGTAATAACAACACCAACGACGGTGTTGTACTTACAAATAACTTTATAAATACATTCCTTCTCTTAATTAATAATGTATGAGGGAAAGTGATCCACCGTAGGTGCCAAATCTTTCTGATACGCCTCTGGGCGCCATACATCATTTCATAAATCGACTGTTGATCTAATCACAAGTAAAAGTAATAAACATTTATTATATGTTTCGGTCGTAAATTATCCGTACATCGCGCAAGCACATGTTTATGAATGTGCAGTGTACACAGCGCATGCCAGTTTACTGATAACGGGCGACTGCTATTATCGCAAAGAAAGCGTGCACGGCGAAAAACCGCAACGTTCCTTTATCGAGTCGACTGTGACGTTGTGACGTCCGATGAATACTTAGAACGGCAGCGAACATAATTGGACATAATTAGATATTATTTAATTATCGTCGTACTAACTGAATTTAAAAACGTACAGCAGACTAGTAGAACACGCAGTATATACACATTGAAAAATAATAATAGCGATCGCATCGTACACAATGAAGAAACACATGTGCACGTCTCTTCCTGGAACAGGAATGTTTCAATATAAACGGATGTCGGCTGCTTGTATTTACATTATGATCTAAATTTGTATTGCGGGATGTAATCTAGTCCATCGATTCGGATCGTATGAGATCACTGTACTCGACGGGAGACGAACGAGCTGATTTCCTGTTGTATTCCTCTTCAAGTTTGGAAAATACAGATTCAGTTTCATCGCACGATTCTTTGTACACCGTAAAACGATTTCTAGTCAGAAATGTTCAATAAATCATTTTTTATTGTTGTTAATACACGTTTCGATTCGATAACAATAATATTATTGTAAGAGCGGCGAGATACAGAAAATATGCAGAGGTGTATCAGAAATGTATCATAAAATAATACACTGAGCTGTATATAAATATGATTCCAGCTATATTCGGCGTACTAACTGCACTTGTTCACATTGACAGTGCTTATGATGGTCGTTGTGTTCCGAAAAAATCAAACGACTTTGAAACTTTCTCATATTATTTAATGCAACTTGAAATTTGTGCACAATATGGATACTAGTAATCGATTACAGCGACGGGCGGAACGCACAAATATACCGGATTTCATTTCTTTTCTTTCTCACAGCACACACTTTGTGGAATGTATTTTCGTCGAGTACTGACAATTCTCTCCAATTTATATCCGTGGACGGTGTTTCTGATGGATTTTGCGTAGATATGTCTTATAAATCAATTAAAATCGATAATAATTTTAACAGTTCAATTTCTTTTCACTAGATGATTTCTTTTTCTTCAATGTCTGAGTCATGTTATACGTACTGTGTATCCTATTCCTATTATTATCTATTTCTTAAGATGTGAAGATACTGAAACTAGCTATTGCCATCGTATGGTTTTTGTCATGCGTGCGAATGCAGACACGGTTCGTGGAAATGTGGGAAAACTTTCAAAAAAACACATGTCAGCGGCTATCCTTAAATTGAACATGGGATTTATTGAAGTTTGAACAAGGCGTGTAGCAAAAATCGTAACAGGACAATTACCCCCTGGTCAAAACTACCCCGGACATTATGTCAAATAAATTTTTATTCCATTGTTTGTGGTCGATGACAATTTTTTAAAGAGTTTTTATTCTTACACGGGGGTTATTGACGGGATCTTTTATCCAGAAGATGATATACGTTTTCAGCCAATACAGTATCTCAAAGATATATTTATGTCCTTCAATAGGGGGTTACATTGAAAGTCGCTGTTTTTTTTGTGTTTTTTTTTGAACATTTATTTCAATGCGACTGAAAAAACTTCAAAATGACACAAGATACACCTGTCACTGCTCACAGCATACGCACCTGGAGCGACCTGCACGTGAACAGCGGCTTTCAATGCAACCTCCTAATAAACTCTGAAATGAATACCTCGAGAATGACACTGTCGCCCGACCTTGTGTCCTATGACCGTGTAATACAGTGAGAGATGCCTCGTTGAGGATTTGAAAATCTGATTACACTGTGTGAACATTTCGCATGTCCCGTCCATCCCGATAAGAGACAATAATTGTCGAACGCCGATATGTGTGTACATCTTTGACCGAAGAACCGATCGGCTCGAAACGTGCTGTGTCGTTCGTACAAGTTTATTTCCATATCACGAGCATTATTTTACACGATTAGATTGTACGAAAATGGAAAGTGTATTCCGAAAGCAATTCTGTTATTCATTCTCTCTCCCACACACACACGAGTACAATTAGCACTTGAATCACGTGTAACTAACGAGCATCGTTGAATGATGCTCGTTATCAGCAGGCTGTCTGTCCTTCTAGACAGTTTGAAATGTTTTATATTTCACTCGACGTACACTGGCCGGAAGAAGTGTTGGCACAATTGAGATTTTCAGAAATGGATGCTCCTCTAACTTCGGTAACTCGACATATTTCACAGAAGAAATATGTGCACATTATTTTTCGATAACATGGAAAATATTTTACATTTTTCTTTCGATAAATTAAAGAACGTCCTCGTCGATCCGTTCGGAAAAGTTTATTTCTTTCTGCGGAAAAAGTATCGACGCACCCTTGATTTCCTATCGACTATCTTCACTAAGCCAACTGTGTGGTTACTTTCGCGAACACGACGATCGCTGATATTTTATGCCCAATTTTAATAGAATTTGAACGAAAATACTGATTTTCGGAACAAGATAATATTTTCAGATGAAATTGAAATCGGTATTTTTCATTGTGATGGCCGAATATCGGTGCGATGAAAGCACAACACTAAATTTAACAAAGAAAATCTTTAGCTACTACTGTTAAATATTTGGAGTGGATGTCGTCCATGTCTCTGCTCCATATAAGATCGTTCAATACTTGTTTCGACGAGTGTAAATCTGCATAAAACTCGTCGTACTCATTAAATGTACAATCCATCTGTGACTGTGTGTGTTTTCTTTTTCATAAACCGTCCGTCCGTGTTCCGTCCGTCGACAAATGCACAAACGTCGGACGTGCGCTACATACGAACAAAGGATACTCTTCGGACGTTTATTCGTTTATTGTTCTTCATTATTTGATTCGATTCTAGTCAGCGATCATTCCATTAAAACGCGCGCGCGCACGTCCCGTCGGACATCCAATTCTCGTAATTGAAATGCAACCGGCTCCCAATTGTGTTGTGCTGAACAATCGTCGTCGAAACGAAACGGATCAGACACATTTCAATTCCGCCCGTGCCAGTATGTCCGCTCGGTCGTGGAAAAAAAACTCTCGATTTCTACGCTCGATAGCTGTTTGCTTTTTTGTTTTGTGTGTTTTTTTTCCCGATCGATCGATGCATTGAAAAACAGTGCATTAGAATATTTCAGTCACTTTCACTGCTTTTATTCAGCCCGCCGTTAAGTACACACGTACAGGCACGAACACATAATATGATTTAATACTGAAAAACAATAATGTAAGTGTTACGTCGGTCGAGATTTGCTCTCTCTGAACAAGAAGAGAGATTTTTCGATAGCCGCTCGAGCTTTCTGTGCGCGTCTCTGTCTACTCGCACCGACACGGACTAATATTGGTCGGGGAACGTTTCTAGAGATTTATCGAACGATTCGTTTCATTTATTATTCATTCATTAACGCAACGTCTTCCATTTAACAGTCAGCAATTATTGTTGTTGAGAAATATTAAGAATCACAGTGCTCACTGTAACCGACTGTATGCACATACATACATTTTTATATACATAGATACATATACATACATACGCACATATATACATATATATATATATATAAGTATATGATTAAAGAAACATATGTTATCTGAAGATGGACACTTTCTGATGACATCATCAAATTAAATGCTCGATGCGAGTGCGTTGAAAATCAAAACAACATTTGCATTCTCGTCGATCGGACGCGAAATCAGGCCATGGAATCACTGCCGATGCACAATGTGACGACGGTCCGAGAATGACAGAAAGAATGAGAGGACGGCCGAACGGTACAACAGTCCGACGATAGTGGTGGATGATCTCGCTCACCTGTCCGATATTGACGAAACCGTGCTTCGCCGCGATCCTGTCGGCCACATCCCTTCCGAGCGGTATGTGGACGGCGAACTCGTTGTTATAGACCGGCCGGTGTTGCGAGGCGTCCGCGGGCCCACAACAGCACCATGTCGCCAACAACAGCAGCAACAACGACGAAGACAGTGACGCGAACGATACGAACGATGCACTCACTACTATCGCACTGTGATTTGGAAATTTCACTAAATACATACTATACACAGGACGAACGGGGTGGTGGCGATTTCACTAAGGTACGCACGTGAGTACGAGGGACTGCGTGTGTGTGTGTGTATGAATGTGTGTGTGTGGTGTGTGTGGAAGCGTGTGCGAGCGTGTCGCAATTGTGTGTGTGTGTGTTGTGGATCTGTGTGCGTCCTGGACTAGGATTCGTTTTCAATCGAGCGCGTTTTTCTCCTGCCTGTCCCAGTCATACGTGACACGTGCTGATGCGATTCGAGCCTAGAACAAAAAGAGAAACAGTTACAAACGAACGTCTGCGCCCGCATCGAGACTCTACATCAGTACAAATGTTTACATCGGATACGCGAGCGAGACAAAAAAAAGACACCGCCTTTATGATTGTCGTTAACGTTAGTGCCGTGGAAAATCGGGCATCCGTGCATCCATTCAAATGAATCACAGATAACAATAAGATCGGTCAGGCACGTCTCTCAAAGCAAAGAAACATGGACGAAAACGGGACTATCTGCCGACAATGCATTCGGTCTATCACAAAAAATCATATATATATATATATATATAAAGTATACGAACAGAAAATGTGTCGTCGGATATGTCCTTTCTGTGTGGCACGGTCGCATATTCGCTGATACGCCAACCTAGGCCGGCAGTGACACGTGTTCGGTGTACGAATCGGATCATTGTGGAGAGGAAGACGCGAAGGACAGGAAGTAAAGGACACAGATACCGGTCGATTTCGATAATACACGTAATAACGCAGTCACGGTACACATGTACTTTCATGAACGACGAAAGCGTCTGCTCGATGGCTGCACCGCGGGCGTTTCGCAAAAAAAAAACTGAGAAATGAAATCACTGTTTACATGAACACGTAACGTTTATTGATTCAATTAAGTCATAATACTTATAGGCATCGATTTAGTGAGAATAACGTTTCTATTTGAATCGTTCTTCGACTTCTTCTAAAACGACTGTACCGGGGAGGAGCGTCGCTTATGAAACTCTTCGATAATAGGTTCTCTATCGGAAAAAAAACTTACACAATGTAGACTTCAGTCGTTCTCTAACAAATATACATCTAGTTTTCGAATCCACACTTCTTTCAATTGTAACACTTACTGGTTTGTGTTGTCTGTATGACCTTTTTACGTATTCATTCCGTGCAGATTTCTTTATAACGCTTCGTCAATTAAATTAATCAAAGTGCAAAAATGGAAAGATATAAATTTAGTCATGAAAGAGAACAATGTCTGAAAACAAGCTGCTTTTAAGATGTAATTTTTAAAACAGATTTTCTATTTCGAGTGTAGGAATCGTGTAAGATGAACCGTTGATTATTTAACCCTTCGAACCCTATAAGCCGGAAAACCGGCCTGAAGAAGCAACGCACATACCCGACCCTATAGCTGCCCGTTCTTTTCTCAGTTCGTTCACTTGTCGGTGAAGAGTGTTTCGTGTTAGATCCTGTAACACTGGCTATTAAATTCTGACGGTTTAGTAGAGATCGTGGAGGATGAACTATTCTAGCCATGTGCTGTTTTATCACAGATTCATCGAGTGTTTCGATAAAGAGCCGTCGTCTATGATGTTCGAATCCGGGTAAACACTAGTGAAAAGCACAGATGCATTGTTCACTGACACGTTTAATACGTCGGAGAACACGACAACTGACCATCTGTTCGCTTTCCTTTTACAAGTGTAACAAGCTATCTCTTTATCAATTGTATCAAACCTTTTGTCTTATTATAATCTAAAATGATGCGTGGTTCTTTCTCGGCGTCACTTGCAAGCTATTTACTTTTATGAAGGGTACTCTGAACGATAACACACTTCATTATATATTTTACATTCAAAACGATATAAACAACAACAAATGAAGTTGTGTATTTTTTTGTTTTCATATATTATTCTTTTTCATGACTAAATTTATACTTTTACATTTTTGTACTTTGATATAATTCAGTCATTATTAACGGTCGAAAACCTCTGAGAATCTTTCATTTGCTAATTTGCGAAATTATAAATTGTACCACGGTTAAATACACAAACACTTGCTGAAATGAAACAATTCGACAAGAAAGTATTCGCTGTTTGTTCTACTGTACCGTACATTCGTTTCTTTTTTGTGGAAAAAAAAAACTTTGTATCGAAAACATTTTTCCAGTGTGGCGAAAGTCAGTCGACGGACAATGGTGACTGGAAGTTACATGTACGAATCGTAACAATAATATCACACACACACACATAAATATCCAACTCTAACGACCGGCGGAACGGTCTACCGACACATTATCTTCGAATCCGAACACGCTTACCTGCGAATGTATTCGGTGTATGATCGAGATAAAAAGTCGCGTCCCGCTATTCATTACCGAACAGGTAATAAGTCGATAACAAATGATCGACCTTTGTAATGAGATTCAGAAAAATTGAAGCGGAGAAAAAAAACCCGCGCATCCAACACCTGCATATTTAAAGAGACAGACTTTTCAAGGTGCCCTCTGCTTGACCGAAACGACGATGACCGTTCCGTTTAATACATGATGTATTGATGATAAATGATCACAATTGTTTAGATTGTTTCGACTTCATAATTTCATATGCGATTTTTTCACACCGCATACAGTGTGCGCCAGAAGTTGTATATTCGCCGATCTATAGAGATTGTGTCGACACTGTAAAAACGATTTAATAATAATAAAAAAAAAACACACTAGTCGGAATCGTCTACGAACTCTTCTTCCGAGTCTACAAGTCTAATTAAAAATTGTCCCTGTGTCGTACAAGTACTTCGAATATCTTCATTCTTCTCTCAATACTATAACAATACGTTCGGGTAAGATATGTATCGTGAATCGTAAATATAGAAACGTGCGACTGGATTATGAATCGAGAAGCGTTCTAAATAAAACAGACGACAAGAATCAATAGGATTCGACAAGAATTAAGCGAGATTAGTGGAGAAACACAAACAGTAAACGGTTAGAAATGGTCTAGAGTTTAAACACACTCTGCATGTTCACAGACAGAGAAATTAAAACATTTTTTTTTCTAACATTATGTACTATACAAGAACTGTCTCATATTATGACTGTAACCATTGTATTTATCAGTATATAAAGATTTTATAGACATTTCTATCTGATCAGTCGTCAGTTTGAACAGACTAAGCTTGTCCGTTGTAAGTATTAATCATTTGTAATATTTTAGTTCTTAAAAATACCGAGAAAGTATATAGAAAAGAGTACTATAATTAACAGTGACATTGATGATGAAATGCGGATAGGTATTTGCACTCATAGTGAACTCGTATTGACATTGAATCGTTAAACCGTCTCCAAAACCAACTGAATACACAGATCAGATCAAGTCAAGAGAATTTCATCGATGCAAATATTTATAGTGTTTCGACAACGATCGAGACCGACTTCTCGTCCACCCCTCGGCCGTGTGTAAAAAAAATGGCCGCGCGCACGTCCGTAACAATGCTCATACGTGCACGCCATGCACATTAGTGTTAATCCATCTGCACACAATTAATTCTGACAAGCCACCGCGACGACGGACCTGTCTGTGTATGTGTTAATTATCAATCTGTGCAAAACAATTCCGTTCGCACGTGTCAACATCTCTGCACCGCCGCAACATTTTCGCAACAGATATGGTTTTGCTCGCCCAATTCGATCGTTCGATTAATCTATGACGGTGACAAATCACCGCTGCAACGATTTCCATTGTGTCGGTTCTGCAATGAGCGTTACACAATTTTACTGCATGCAGGTGTTTCATTTCTCTGTAGTTTCTGTGGGACGCACGCGCACACATCGTACAGATATGCACGAAAAAATGTGAATGTGCGGTCGAGGAAATGTAATAAAGGAGTTGATTGGCAGGAAATCGCCGTTCCGTACGCACACACAGATCAATGCGCGATTACCATTCATGTATATACAGCGCCGTCCAAAAGTCAGTTGAAATGAACACTTGTAAGTGTTTAAGTAACATAATGTTTAATGGCTCGATTTCTCAACACTGGCTTGTATAGCCATGATTTATAATTACGCATGACACGTGGCCAGAAAGAAACCCTTATTGAGATCTGTACACAAAAAAGAAGATTCAATTTTACCAAAAAATATCTGAATAAACACCAAAGTTTGAAATATTTTCAAATCGTCGACGCCAAACGGTTTGGCGAAGAAGCAGCGATAATGCTTACATTAACAAGTTCCTGCAGCCAATTGTAAAATATGGAGGAGAGAGGTGTTATGGTGCGGGCAGATTACATATTATCGAGGACAAAATAACACCGAAAATGTACTGTAATATTTTACAAGAAAATTGACATCGATCCGATGAAACAATGGGATCGGGTCGGGCTTTTACTTTTCGACAGGACAACGACCCGAAGCGTACGGCTAGAATAACTAAAGGATTTTTCACAAACAACGAAGTAGACGTACTTGAATGGCCATCGACGTCGCCCGACCTTAATCCTACTGAACATTTGTGAGAAGAACTGGATCGCAGGATCGCCACATCTTCTAGACACAACAGTAACACAATTTAGACAAAATTTTTGGAAACGAGGTCTAGTTTGTCTCTCAGCGCTTTACAAAACCTGACAGAATCAGTGCGTGGGAGACTCACCGACGTTCTGCGGAATAACAAAAAGATAAAAATTTAAAAAAAGCGCGTTGTGATTTTTTACATTATTTTTTTTTTGTAATTTTCAACTAACTTTCGACACGAGACCTTGAAGTAGTTTTTGTATGATTTACGATTCGTTTGAAGCACGATTGCTAATTTCTTATCGAAATGACTGTTATTAAGGTTTAATTTGGAGATAATTTTATTTTTTCGCGCAATTTTTCGTTTTTTTTTATGTTCTTTTTTCATTTCAATTGACTTTTGGAGGGCACTGTACGTATATATATATATATACATGTATATATATATATACATGTATATATATATATATATATATATATATATATATATATATATATATATGTATGTATGTATAAAGAAACATATGTTATCTGACAATGAACACTTTCTGATGACATCATCAAATTAAATATTCGATGCAAGTACGTGGAAAATCACAACAATTTTTCATTTTAACTGACTTGGAAGGCTGTGTAGATGTGCGTGCGAACGTGTGTGTGTTTTGTACACACACAGTCGCCCACACACACACGCACACATATTATATTGCAAAAAGATCAAAACAGACAAGTGGTCGGTCGCTGGCACGGCTGTACGGCTGTGTGTGTGCGTATATGGAAATAATTGCACACAAACAGGAAAAACCTTGCTCCGCAGCGATTTTGCAGCGCATATAGAAACGATGAATGCGTGTACATCATCGAAAAGCGAAGAAATTAAAATATCCTGTCCGTTTGGTCGTCGTCGTTGTCGCGTCGCGCGGCCAGCTTCGGCATTGTTTCTTGCAACTGGAAAACGGGTCGGACAAACGCATCATGTTCTCGCACTGTTCGGTTCGTCGTCATCACTGTTGACGACGGACGCCCGAGAAGAGGCAGATTTTAGAAACGTAAGTAGTGTGTGAATTCAATAGGCTGGTCGAACGAATATCGTACACCGGCACGTCCCGGATTTATCGATTACGTTTTCTTTTTTTCGGGTTAGTTTAAATTGTAGCTGTTTTTGAATTCTTCTCGGTAGAGATTCTTCTTGTTTCGGCCGTTCCTGGCGGTTTCACGCCCTGAATACCAGCATATGACTTCAATTATTCTTATGACTTCTTATGCACTTGCTGTAAGATTGAGTTAAATCATGACAAAACGATAAATTGTTTTGGCAGTTTCTTTGAACAAATTTTTAATTTTATTGGTCAGTAATTCATCAGTGTTTGTCGGCATCCATTTTTTAAATCTTGAATTTTGTTTCAAATTCAGGCGACTTTCCAAATATTTCTCAGCATATAAATCGGTTTGCTCCACTATTATTATGTTTAGTAAACAATTTTCCATATAGAACACACATTTGGTTTATGACGAATGGGGAATAGTGAAATTTGGGCCACGATGAGCAGTAAATTTAATCCACCTCTAATATTCCATTTTACATTTGAATTTTTATTTCGTTTATCGGATTCATTCAAACAAAAAAATACCATCTTTTCGTGGCTCGACATGAACGCTGAATGGGTTAAACAGTGACGGTCCCAGTATCGATCCCTGGGATACGCCCGCCATCGCCGTCTTTATAGTAGACTTCTTGTCTTCTACCTCGACGTGGAACGTTCTCCCACGTAGGTATCCACATATTATTTTTACTACGTAGTATGGGATCCTATAGTCCAGTAATTTCTTAATTAGCTCATCGTGCCATACGGTGTCGATGCGGATTATGTAAAAGCATTCGACTTTATGGCAACAGCGTCAGTAAAAATTCTTCTGCAACTCTATTATGCAAATTCAGCTGCTCTTGCAGTCTTTATATATATATATATATATATATATATATATATATATATATATATATATATATACATATGTGTGTGTGTGAAAAAGCATCCGACTTTACAGCAACAGCATCAGTAATAATTCGTCTGCTTCTCGATTATGCAAATTCAAGCCGCTCTTGCTGTCTTTATACATATATGTATAATGTTAAATTAAACAAATACAGTTAAATTCATTTTTTATGCAATAAAATCGATTTCGTTACACACAGAGACACACACACATCGATTTTCGCCATGCCTGCTGCTGCATATATATATATACACAACATTCACTATCGTACATTTACTACAATAATACTCCTTTCACTGCAAATGCGCACGTTATTGTATAGAAGACATGTTAATTAATAGACCAATATATACATAAGCGGGCGCGCGCGTGTGTGTGTGTTTATAAACACAGTACAATCTGAATTCGTAATATCTGAACTAATATTAATAGATTTTGCGAAATCGGCGCGCGAACGGTGGATAAACACACACAGTCACTGCACGTGAAAGGAACATATTTTGTTCAGTGACTCTATGAGACGGCGGAACGCGAACGTAGAGGGAAAAAAATCGTTTCGAATTCACGACGCGGTGGATGAAATCGCGAACAACTAGCACGTGTGATTATTCGTTCATTCTCTTTCCAAATATGTTTCGAAATCGGTAGAAAACGAACACGTTCGAGACAGGAAACCGTGCGGAGACGTATCCGGAGTGTCGTCCTGCACAAGCCTGATCTCATCCCGCTTGTACAGTTCTTAAATTCATTTTTTTTTTCTTTTCGGCACAGGGAGCTGACGTGGAAGAGAGTGGTTCTAGGATGTAATTCATTCGAGAATCTGCTCGCTTCCAGTGATTTTCAACTTGAATTTTATTATGCATAGACTGCCAGACTAGAACATTACTTGCGCCACGCTTGACAGTAGAACACGAATTTTTAGTTTTTAGCTCCGCGGATTCTCGCTCGATACAATAATCCTTCTATCAGAACCAGAAACATCAATTTTCGACTCATCAGTGCACAGAACTGATTTCCAAAAGCATGGGGGCTTTTGGAAAAGCCAGGCTTCTGGCATCGAGGCAAATTCGAATCTTAGTATTTTATTTTTCTTACTAATGTAGGGATTTTTCCTGGATACACGCCCTCTTCAGGTACAGTTTCCGTTCTGTCTTCATTTTTTAGCATGTTTGTGGGCTCAGGTGCACTTGTTTTACGGTTTTCATGTATAGTTCTGGGAATGGCTCGCCTGTGTATGTTTTCTAATTTTCTTGGTCGACCAGGACGAAGTGTATTTTCAATTGTTTTTAGTTTTTTATGTCTATTTACTGTATATTTCACTGTTGCATGTTACTATTTGACAGTTTTTGCTATCTGCCTCAACGATTGCCATTCAGATCTTAAACTAATAATTAATTCACGAATCGATAAATGTATTTCCATTTAAAGGCCTATATATTTCAACCACACTAAGTGAAACCAAATCGGAAACTGATACACCCTTTAGCACACTATCAATCGAACAAGTACCAGTAAAACGAGGACTTTCCCGACGACAAATAAGTAAATCCCATAGAATCATGCTGAGTTACGTGGAAACGTTTACTCAGCGTTGTTTAACATTACGTTAATTTTTAAATAACATATACATATGGTTAATTTCATGGTGGCTCATTGAAGTTACTATTTAGGTTACAATCAACCATAAAAAATTAAAAAAATTAAACAATTCAGAATAAAATAAGCGAAAATCTTTGTTGCAGCTAACTGTATGGAGACTTTTGATCCAGTGTACATATATATACACATACATGTGTGTGTGTGTGTGTGTGTGAGTATATTTGTATGTATACGCACACTCAGGTGTACATTTACAATAAGAGAGATCAGGAAATCGGTTCTAGAAAACTGAATAATCGTCAGACTTGTTCTCAAGCGTACAATTGGCCTTGTGTACAGATTTTTTTAACAGACACTGCACGATCTACCTATATATAACAACTTTCGCTTAGCCTTCTACGAGCGAATGTGTGTGTGTGTGTGTTTACAGCTAATTGATTACAATACACACGATATTTCTGCATTTAGAGACCAAACTAGCGGACTAATGCCGTACTGGAAAATGAAATAGAGACGCGAACGTGTTAACAATGCACGATGTACTGAAGAGAGTGCCGAGTGAGAACAGTCGACGGTACGAATTTCAGTGCGGATCAGTCGTTCGGATCAATCGAACGGTCGATGTGGCTGTGTGGCGCAGGTGAGGACGATGCTGTGGATGATTGTGGTGGTTTGTTATGTTGTAACAGTAGTGCAGGTTGTAATGGACGTAGTAATGGCGGTTAACAGTAATCACTCATTCGAGCACCGAGGACAAATCGACCTTGTGACGAGACAGTTACATATCGTTGACTGAAGCGACCGTTTCGGTTGGATCGAGCGCGCGAGAAGACCTCACCGATCGCCCCACGTATCGGTTCGAACACTTGTACCGCACGTTCAACTTTTATCCGATTATCACTCTTCCGAAATATGCAAACAGAACGTTCGCCAAATACTGATCGGCCGTCTTAAACGATGGAAAACGTACTTCTTTTTTTTAAAAAAAAAAGTACACGGCTCGTTCGGCAACACTCACGGCCGTTTAATTTGCATATTTAATTTCGATCCTCGACAGATCGAATCGATCGGTCGGTACCCGTATATTATAATGAGCGATGTGCAAGCGACACGTTGTTTAGATTTTAAAAACACGGCTGACAACGTGCATGCAAGCCGTGTGTGGAAAGAAACAGGTCATGGTTGCGAATTTTATATCTGTGTCTTGTCTGTCTCTCTGTGGTCGTTTACATAAGCCGTCGTTTACATTGCAAAACATTATACAGGTCTCCGCTCAACGTTGACGACGGGCGCGCACACACACACAGCAGCAGGCGGACACACAAATCGCATAGGTGCACGAACACACATCGATTTGGTCCAATATACAAGATTGATTAGTTTTATTTATTTAATTTGTATCAATGTTTAACAATTGTGAATTGGATGAGATGAAAAACTATAAACAGACTGATTAAACTCTTATCTTGTTTACAGAAACATTTAGCAACACTACATATGTGTGGTGTGTATATATATAAATTTATAAATATATATATATACATATATAAATGTATACAAACGTGTAAACGTGTTATCTCTTGTATATTTTGTTTCTGCTATTAATAATCGTTGCACATTGTGTTTACATCCTCTAATCTCTTCATTTCCTTTCATACATGTATTGTTATAAAAGTTATTCTCGGATCAAATTGTCACTACGTGCCTGCTTGTGCATATAAATACATGAATATATACATATATATATATATATATATATATATATATATATATATATACATAACATATACACTGGATCAAAAAACTCTCCATACAGCTAGCTGTAACAAAGATTTTCGCTTATTTTATACTGAATTGTTTAATTTTTTAAACTTTTATGGTTGATTGTAACCTAAATAGTAACTTTAATGGCCCACTCGACATAGATACTGAATGGGTTAAGTGGATGTTCGAAATTTGTGTTCAGTCAATAGAGACATGGTAGTAAATTGGGAAAAAATAATTTAGCTCAGAAAAGCCACCTAGATTTGTATTAAGACAGTTTAATAGCTTAAATTTTAGTTCAAATTGTTTTTTTTTTTCGCGACAGTTATAATATATTCGTCGATGACATCGAAGACAAGGTTCAGGATCGAATTCTGGGGCCGAGGAAATGATCTGAATGAAGTTGTCAAAGGATGTGGGGAAGGGCATACTACGGACTATTTATTACTTTTATATTTGTGATTTCTTTTTAATTTTTGTGCCTGTTAAGTGAATGGAGAAATTTTTTGATCCAGTGTATATATTTCTGTTAAACACACCTCACTAGTGAATTTAGTAACGGCTCTTTAACCCATCCTCCATCATCCACCACTAAATATTCATTTAAAAACATTTAAAGTCACACTTACTAGTAGTGAATATTCAGTCATTCTCCTTTCACACATTTGACACGAGTACTGTTGTCTGTGTTTAGGTTTATAAAAAAAAATGCCGTGTTATAAGAAATCGTGTTATACGGTAATGTGACTTTATAATATACTAAATGATTTTAAAATATATAAATATTACAATAGATTTTTGTATCTGTCGTAGGCAAAGTCGGTCTTTGCTGACATCATATTCATTGTCTGTTGTATCAAAGAAATTTTCTTAAAAAGTTTTTATTCTTATACCAGGTGTTAATGTCCGGGAGGGGGGTTTTCCCAACGGACAATTGTACTAAAACCGCAAAAATAGGTGTTCAATCTGCCGACGAGCCTGTAAAAACCCGAAATATCTGTCCATCCATCCGATCAGAACTAAATCTGTATATTTCTGTTCCATTATTGTCTACATGAACTTTTCAGTTTGCCTGAACGTTCCCGTCACTAGTTACGTTTTTTTATAAAAAAAAACGTCCGCGAGGAGACCAGTGCCGTCCGAACGCACATCTTAGGTTAGAGACCTCGCCGTCGCACACCATTCTGCAGTTTTATGGGCGTGAAAAGTACCACGGAGAGATAATTGCACGAATATTAAGTGTTTGTATCAGTCGCGAATCCGTTTTCGGTACAGTTATCCGAAACGGAATAGTTTCAGTCTGATTGTGGAAAAAAGTCGATGGGCGAATTCAATCTAAAATAAATTAAAGTGGATATCATTGACAACGAATGTCACACACACACTTATAAGTGTGTGTGTGAACGTTCTGTATTTCAGATGAAGTGCATTTGTCGTCTGTATCATAAACCTACATTTTAATAAACAACTTTCCTAGATTTTATATCTAATTGAACGGATTTCTTTTGATAACACATGACACAAGATATTTCACGTGTTCAAAGCACATTCATCCATTTATATATATATATATATATATATATATATATATATATATATATATATATATATATATATATATATATATATATATAAGATTGAAACGTCTCCTCAAAGTTATAATAATAAATATAAACTCAACAAATCCTTTTAAATTAAATTTTAAAATAATTACACACTACTGCGAACAGACATACCGATAACGTTATATATATATATATATAGTTTAGTGTATACATGTCATGTATGCTTACAGTGCATAAAATATTACAAAGTCAGAGCTGAAAATATAGTTTACAAACAGGAAAAGTTTTTAAATATTGTAATTTATTGTTTTGTCAATTAATAGAATGCCCTTTAAACAGTCAATTCGAATCGGTCGGTTTAAATCCGTTTTTTTATACTAAATTCGCATATTGTACTAAAATCGCAAACATATAATTTTTTTTCACTTAAATTTCACAATGAACAGCGAAAGTGAATTTTTTTCTGCATAACGAGTATACTTGACAAAAAAGTGATATCTTTTCACGACGAGTATACACGACATAAACGCTTAAGCGGTTGATAAGCCTTCAGAATCGAGGAAATAACTGAATAATAAAGATGATGTTGGAAGAGGATTTTCCAGAGTTTCTATATCGGAACCAGTGTTCTTCTACACAAAAGGAATCACAAATTTACCTGTAAGATGGTAACAAGTCGTTGATAATCAAGGAAAATACACGACTGATAAAAAGAATAGACCATGTTTTAATTGGTATTGTTTCGAAATTTATAAAAAGCATAAACTTATGGACTGGCCTGATAAGTCACTGGATCGGACCGTTTGATTTTAAAGTTTTTTTTTTATATTTTCTGTTAACTGTCAGCATTCTGAATAAACGTCACACAGTTTAGAGAAGATAAATGACTGACAGAGAATACTGTTTAGGTCACGTTTCTAGTTCGGTATATAAATCGACACTGTCGACCGAAAAATTAGTCATTCGGGGTTTTCAGTCCGTGAACGTACATGAAATCTCACTGAATTTCGCCTGAGTCATTTTACGCAGAACCGACATTTTTTCTGTTTACATTATCAGTACGTAGCATGATTATATTTACTCGTGAACGTGTGCGTGTGTGTGTGTATAATAATTAGACCTCGCAAACGTTTTCCACACAAACAAAAATTACTTTTATTCCGTCTCGTGTATACATTTTTCTATGAACTTTATTTACAACGCATTGTCATTTACTATAAATAATAAGAAAGGTATGCGATTCGTGTACTCTCGACAGTTTTTTCTAGATATTCGTGTCTCTGTTTATGTTAACACGTGATAAACATAATTAGTGTTTTTGTTTTTCGAAAAAAGAGAGATACACAAAGGTTCCATAGCATCGTGACAGAGAATTTCTTTCAAACGAAAATATCTCATATGACAAATTTAATTTGACATTGTGGCTGGCTAGAAGCACTTTCACAAATCAACGAGGCACCACGCAAGTTCCTTTCATTGAAATATCTTATACTTGTGTGTATCAAAAAAAAAAAATAATCATAGTAACTCGAATGTATATGATTGTAGATTTAATTCTCACTCAGACTAAATTCGATATAAACGAAACTAATTAGTAAGTCTCTATCTTCGAGATCACTTTTTTCTTGCTGCTTTTACCGCATAATTCATTGTTATTTCTTAACAGACTTAAAACAAGTGTAACTTGTAACTAACGCATCTTAAAGGTAAAGAACCAACGTGCAATTTTTCAAAATTTCCTGCAACTTGAACACGGCATTATTTGAAATCGCGGACATTCGCAGCGAGGTGCTGAGAAACACATGTCAACATGCAGAAAAGCTACAATTTATTAAACAGGCCGGTCGGGAGATGTTGATATCCTTTCAAGTAGACACACTGATGTGAAATTTCTCAAGAAACACTCGACCGATTTCGATTCGAATCGCGTATACATTTAAGAAAGTCATACTTTTTTTAAACACAGAGTGCTCTAGAATTCCGCTCGCAAGTGGTTTCGAGATGCCACAGCTAGTTTGTTGATTTAATTAAAGGCCAGCTCAGAGATTCTGTCAATCTGTCTAACCATAAGCACGACGGGTAGGCGACTTTGAAACATTCGGATCTGGGTTTGATTCACAACTGGGAGAAATTCTCTCTCTCTCTCTCTCTCTCTATATATATATATATATATATATATATATATATATATATATATATACGGTACACAATAAGGACAGTAAAACATGGTAGTGCAAAAATAAATTTATGGGGCTGCTTTTTCTACTACGGTACTGGTCCCTTATATTGGATTAAAGAGACAATGGACGCAAAAGTTTATGTTGACATGATGAAAAATGTTATACTATCCTATGTTGAGTGAAATATGCCACTTAAATGGCTCTTCATGCCAGACAACGATCCAAAACATACAAGTAGACTGATCAAAAATTGATTTTCGGATAACAGAATTTAGATTATCGAGCGGCCAGCACGATCGCCTGACCTGAACTCCATTGAAAATCTTTGAGCAGATGTTAAAAAAGCTGTTCTTCAATCAAAACCCAAAACTGTCACTGAATTATGGGAAACAGTTAAATCTGCATGGGAGTCCGTTCCCCAGGAAATATGTAGGCAATTAATCGATATTATGCCGAGGTGATTTTCGGCTGTGCTGGCTAATAATGGCCACACAACGATACTAGATTATTTTATGATATTTTCTATGTAAATTTTACTTTTAATTTATATGTATGATACGCGGAAACACTGCCATTGTTTTGTACGCCAAAATTTTCGTCTTTCAAACTATAATAACACTAATTCTTTGAATGGGAAATAAAATTTAACTAATATTTTTACATAAGTGAGATAAATAGACCCGGGTTACAACAAATATTTAAATTTATAATCAACAGACTTGCTATTCGAGTTCATCCATAAAATCATATATAAAAAAGCACTGCTATTTTTTGCACACAGGTGTATATATATATATATATATATATATATATATATATATATATATATATATATATATATATAGAAAACAAGTACACCGGTGATAAAACAAAGACATTTTTTGAAAAGAGGGTACATTTGCTGTTTAGGTCTCTGTTCGAACGAGAATTGTTTTGAGTTTCGTTTTCATTTAATCTCGTGCTTGTCTTTAACTCAAAAGCAGCGACCTCTTGTTTTCAATCTTGAATCACATGACCTGGCTATAGATCACTTAATAAATAAAGGTCATCTTTAACGATAGAAACGCAGCTTGCGACAAATAAGAGGAAAAAAAAACATACAATCGAGAATATTTGAAACACAATGTGTAATTCGTGTCATGTGCAGAGTAGGGTTTAGTCAGCTGTACAATCGATACACGTTGAGCGAGAACCACAACAAAGAGCGGACGAATGAAGAGCGAAAAGCCACCATCATGGCACACACACACACACACACATGCAAATACGCACACATAGAATCGACACATCTGCTCATTTCCGACGCAGAGCGGCTTGCAGACGGACGGACGTGGTGTGTGGTGGTGCGCACCCGTGCGAACCCGTCCCTCTCCCACATACAAACAAACATACGCGTGTTCGATTCCTCGCTACACATGCACACACACACACACACATGTATATATATATATATATATATATATATATATATATGCATATGTGTTCTTGTACGCAAGACACTTAAGGTATGTGCAACACTCACCGAAATGCAATCGCTTGCGAAACTGACAGAAGGTGAACCCACTTTCTATATTGAAACACTTTCCACCAGCGGCGGCTCGGTGACACTTGCAAATTTTCAAATTCGACAAAAACAATATTCTCTCTCGCATATTTCACTGCACTTGAACAACAATAACAGCATGTTAAATCAGAAATGTCGGCGTGCGTGCCAGGACGTCGAGCATTTATTTATCTATTTCTCGTTCTGTTTCGTCGTTCTCCCCCTCGTGCGTTTTGCTACTTACTGACGACGATCGAATTCACAAACGCGGCGGTACGAACGAACGTCGACAACAATAACGACACCACCGACCACCATAACCGACGTCGCGTTCGTTCCTCGACACTCTGCCGTTCTCGACGATGGTTATTCCCCTTTTTTCCACCGGACGGACAAAAACATCCGAACGGTCCGTATGCTGTTTCCGTCGCGTTTTTTAACGTTGTGTGTGTGTGCGTGCTTGTGTGTGTGTACGCGCGCGCGTTTGTACACTTTCCCGGTCTGGATTCGATATAATGAAGGTGCGCGTTCTCTGTGTGTTGAGTGGATCGGCCGTCGATTGCTAAGATACGACGTCGATGAATGACACAAACAGTAGCGAGAGGCAACAAAAAGAATCGTCCAATCGACCGCACCGCTCAATTGTCAGTCATGAACTGACCGACCTACTCTGACTGTCGGGGACTGGCGTGCAATTGTCCCACGTAGATACGGGGAACAGCCCACCACCACTCTCCGACTCGTTCCGTCTCAACTCCTATACTCGGTTCGCACGAGACCGACGATGTCGTCATTGCGAACATCATATTAAAACACCGAACGAACGGTCTGTCCTTTTTGTGCGAACACACTGATCCGTGTAGCCGGCATATTTTAATGTTTTCTACTATCGAGGGGAGGGATACGCCCACGGAAAATGGGTTCGGGACCAAATTTTATTTAGCGGTAGTGTATCCCAAAAGTATCAACCCTTAGCGGACCAATAATTAGGTCGAATGAAAAAATCATTTTATCGTTTTCGTCATTGCTATTGTTATTATATTTTCATTTAACAAGTCAAGTGCCACGTCGGTTCCTCTTAGTTAATTCATTTCCATTCGTGATCTGTATTTTCACTAAAAATAAATATTTTCTTCTTTATACCTGATGTAAAAATCCGTAACGGATAAATTTTTCTTCATATACAAAAATGCTTGGACCGAGCGGTAAGCAAACTTAAAATACATCTGGACCGTTAAGGGTTAATATAGTAACGTACTAGCTCGCACTATCCAGCCATTTTCGGGAAAAAGGGCTCCAAAGTTCCCGCATCAGGCTTATGAGAGAAAGATTTGCATCAGTAGTCAACTAGCTTGATAGCTAGGCGGTAACTCGCAGGCTTGACATGTCAGGGGTTTCAGGTTGACTCCCGGTCTATTATCGGTCGGTCTTCCGGTTATCAGTTCAGTCGATAAGAAATCTCATCTTTAGTATATATATATATATATATATATATATATATATATATATATATATATATATATATATATATATATTGTGACACACGTTTATATGTCGCCCGAATTTAATGCGTAGCGTGTAAAACCATATTTACATGGCTCCTGCTGGTGATGTGTTAACGTCGCACGTCCCATTCGGTTGCGAAACAGTCGTGCGAAATTCGCATTCTCGCACAGACGAGCCACCGACTCGACGTGTTCGCACTGTAAATGCCTTTTCGAGAACGAACGTTTCCTCAGCACGTTCGTCGTACAGGAATAATCACGAAGAGTGAAGCATCGAGACGTGCGGTACATGCAATAAAGAACACAGGCAGCGAATTCGAACACGAACCGCATCGAATGTAACGAAAGAGACCGACTCGATATTATTCTCTCTAGGAACTGACAACAATTGAAAATAAACATAAAGAAATATTCTAGAAAATCTGGAAGTGTGTAAAGAGAAACATGATATTTTTTTGTGCTATCTGGATTTTTTTTTGTATGATCTAGAAATACACATAAATTCGATTTTAAATATTAGGTGTGTCCATTGAAAGCAGATGTCGTTTTGCTGTTGAAAAAAAATGCTCAAAAAACACAAAAAACACAGCGGTTTTCAGTGCAACCTCCTATTAAATCACTGTTCCTCAATAATAGTTTATATCGTCGCCGGATGTCGAGATTCAATTTAATAGGAGATTGCATTGAAAACCGCTGTGTTTTTTGTGTTTTTTTGAGCATGTGTGAATACATTTATCAAAGTATTTGCACTCTAACGTATGATTTTTCCCCACTTCTCTGGTAGAAGTTGAATTCGGTGACGAAAGAATGTTCTGTTTTTTGTTCCAATCCATTCAGCAACCCTATTTTCGACCTCTCCGTAATTATGGAATTTTTTTCAATTTTAAATAGGTTGTCTCACATTTCCTCGAATCAAATCCGCGCTGACGACTGAACAAAGATGACGCTCACAGACGAACACACTTGCATCGAATCGTACCCTTTTCGAAATTCCTCACGTCAATACAATCCCAAATCTGAAACATTTATATCGAATGCGACGTGTTTCGATTCCTTTTTTCGATTAATTCGGCCTGACATTTTCGACACCGCCTGTTCCACAACAACCGTGGAATAACTGTCGGAACGTATTGACAGGTAGTTAATAATACGTACGGTCGTCATGACACTACTGAAAGTCAACTCCACTAGATCCTGTTCCGCATTCAGGCAGAGAAAGGACAGACGAGTGTCAACAGATGAGTGATTCGAACCGTGTGTTATTCAAATGTCGTACGATATCAACAGTCGACACAGAAGTGAAGATGACACGGACGGAAATCCTCTCTCCAAACGGACCACGGATGAAGAAAAAGAGCTGCCGGCGGAACACGATCAGAGTAATTCGATACGGGGCGTGTCTGTCAAACAGACGGGTCAGTTTTTTCCACCGTCCATTGGAATTGTCTCTTCATCTATCATTTACCGTGTCAAGCGTGCTAGTTTAGAAAAATAAAACTGTTTGTATAAAATTTTCATGATATACATGAATTCATGAACTCTCATCATGAAATAATGAGAACGATTCAGACCAGGTCGTTCTTCTCGTTATACGGTCAATCGACATACCTTCAAGCCCTTTTCACTTCTGTATCCAAGCTCTCTCCTTCCACCCGCCAATGTTTTTGTCGAAAGGTACTCGACATAGATATCTTATTACAATTGTCTAATAAGTGTTTTTTTTCAGCACTGCTATCTTATCATTTTTCCAATGTTTCAACAAGATGAAGATAAGCTTATCTATTGCCATGTCTGACGAACATAGACAAAATATGACGTTTATAACAGTTGATATCGTTGTTTCTCAAACATATCAGTCAGCATTCGCAAAATGTGAAAAGAAGAGCGTGAAGACCGTAAAAATGAACAGCGATGCATAACGTTTCTTCCGCAGATTATCAATATTCTAAGTCGAATGCAACAAACAACGATAACGATATAAATTTTACAGCTGGCCAAGAAGTCATTGGATCCGATATTCCTTTTATTTTTAGAAATTCACTTCTTTCAGTCATTTTTACAGACAGTTTATTTAAAATAACATCAGAAACATGTGCCAGTAATATATTAGGAGGTTGCACTAAAGCTGCTGTTCGAGTGTAGATGAGTCTACGCTTTCAAAGAAACCCGCTATTATTACCGACAGAAAACCATTGATTTCCACTATAGAAAAATTGGATAGGTCCAAGTAAATATATCGGGATTTAAAGAAAACCCACCGTCCTTTCATTCAATCGAAAAGAGCTAACAGAACACAGCTTTAGAGTTTTTGTTTTATCGAATTCTGATACACGTTTGTTTCGTATTATGGCAAAATTACTATGGAAGATCTGTCTTCAAATACACGTGCAACGTACTCGAATACCGGTCAGGAATCTAACTTGACTCGACATATCGAATATCCTTGAAGAGTTTATTCTAATATAAATTGTGTCTGTTTACAGTATCCAGTTATAAATGTATTGATATGTAAATATTACCTTGATCGGTTTATAACCTCTCTAACTCTTGAACTGCATACAGAAGAAAGAACCGGTCTCGAAACTCCAAGTTCTCCCGATCGTCTTACACGCGAGCAGGTGCTGCGAAACGAAAAGGCTGCAAAGTTGATGCGTCAGATGTTGTCGTTAGGACCTTCGGTCGCCGAACACACACCGTCCAAGAAGCATCGGTCGTCTGACCATAAAGGTATTCGAATCGACACGACAGGTCGACCGACACGGCCCACGGTAGTCGGAAACACAACATTAGGCGGACGAGACTATTTCGAATGATCGAAATGATTTTTTTTTATTGTATCAGTCATATAAAATAACGTTACAGTTTCTCTCTCACACTTACATTGAATGATAATTATACGTTTTTGTTGAATTATCAGCATATAAAAATGTTCATTCTAATTAAAAAATAGATGAATAGTCTACCTTGTATTTTTTAGAGCTGATAAAGCAAATCCCATAGAATTATTCACTGTTTGTCATTAGAAAGGGTGGTAAATGGTCGTGTATGAATATGTGTATGTAATTATGTTCAATCGTAGAAGTATATTGGAAAATTAAAAAAAAATACATTCATCTGTTCTATTTTCGCTTTTTATTCAAGCTATTTTTTATATTTGTTATTAATAACGATTTTACTTATCCCGAGAGTTATTCTTTTTCCTGGTCAATTCCGAATCAGTGACAAATAAAGATCAGATGTTACCAGAAGTCTGTGAATTAGATCTCCGTTTGTATTAATTCGTGTATGGTGCTCGCTGAATTTCTTATAATTTCTATTTCGCACTTCTTGACATTCTCCAAAAAGCGTGTTTGTCGATGAAACTATTTTTCTTCTCATACTCTTGGAACTGCGTTCGGCAAAACTTGACACGATCTGCCAGTGGTAGTGGATGTCGGATGCTAAAATTATTTTCCATCATGCATCACGAATATTACTTGTATGTAGAGTGTTTGAAATGATTGACGTACAGAATATAATTGCGTTTCTACGATATTCGAAAAAGTGACTTTTATTGTTTCCGCCTAATGTTGCGTTTCCGACCACTGTGCGACGGACCTTACTATCTGTTTGTCCATTGTTCAGCTGACACCTACGCAATAGAATCGTGCGATCTGTACAACAGTCTTGATTACGTGTCGGCGGACATCGTCGAAGACGTTGAAACGTTCCAAACGATCGACCACTTCTCGTTGCCGAAGTCGACGTCTACGATATCGACGGGGACGTTCACAATATCGCCGGCATACAAGACGATCGATTCGCCGAAACAGACAGAAACATCTGATCTGAACGCAGAACTGAAACTGAATCTTCCACGAGACGACACGTCTGTTCAGTCGTCGTCGTCGCCGAACACCGGACACAGATACAGCTCTAGTCGAATCCGACGGAGAAGCATGAAGTACATGCTTCGACGTATGATGAAGAACAGGAGCGCCGTCGAACCGTGCTCGACATCCGGCGAAGAGAACGTGTCGGCGAGTGATTGTAGACGGGGCGACGTGCGTTCTCCTCGCGAATATCGATTCGCGAGGAGACTCGAATGGATTAAATCGCGCGGACAGTTGATTCTCGAGATTCAGGGCGCGCCGAACGAGAACGGTGCGAGGAGAACGTCTTCGGAGCACGGTCTGACGAGAGGATCCCGCGACGTGGCTGTTCAGATCAAGAACAGAGTCAGTAAATCGACAGGCGAGATCGAACGGACAAGACAGGACGACGAACGGCGCTACGAACGATGTTCACAGATTAACAGGACATGCGAAGGATCTGCCAAGACGTTCGATGAGATACTCGATATGTATCTCTCGAACAGTCGGCCGAATTGTACGAGAAAATCGAACGAAGACGAATCGATAGAACGTGGAGCTTCGGTGGTTCAGTCGTCGGCCGACAGAGCGTGCTACAGGTATGAAGAAAAATCGTTGGATTCTGTTCGATCGTGTCGAAAGACAGTGGACAGGATCGACACGGATGAGATCAGAAAGTGTGGCGATTGTAACGGGGACACGCACGCCGGATCAGCAGAGAGGAGTGAAACGGGTTCGTTGCAAATGACTATGTTCTCTGAACGGAGCGTGGGGAGAGTCGTCGCGCCTGAACGGTTCGAGGACAGGCAGGGCGGCGACGTCGATCGAATCAGTTCAGGCAAGACAATTCCACGTTCGATTGGCGACACGTCGCCTCGACACCGAGTGATACACAGACGAGGAAAACACGTTACAGTGAAGTGTGAAGCGAGCACGCCTCAAAACGGACCGCACAACGTCAGAGATTCCATGGATCCGGTCACTAAACGGATTTTTCCAAGAAAGTACGACGTTTCGATTCCGCTCGTCCGACCGTTGAACGATTTCGGTCGATCCGCAGACAACGACGTCGAGATTGTCATCGAAAAACATTCACCGGACAACGTGGAGAGTGGAATCGTCGAATCGGCGGGTCGAAGCAGACCGCTGTTATCTAGAGCGTCGAGAAACCGTCACAAGCGCCGGTCGGGTTTGCACGAAGTCCCTTTAAAGGTGAATCAGTCGTCGTGCAGCTTGGCCAATCTCATCGTGCGTCCGCTGAGGGCCGTGTATCCGGTTTTACCTGACGTCGAGTGCTTCCTCGAGCGGTTGAAAGCGACGCGGAATGAATTCGAATCGGCTAAAAACGAGTATAGGAAATTCGCCGACATCAACACCACATCGTCGGGGAGTACCGCTTCTGTCCAATTCTACGATTCGGAATTGTCGGGTACATCGTCCCAGGCGAGTGGCAGGGACACGTTCGTATCACAAGCGAGGCAGATCATCGACGACACATCGACGAAGGGGCGCGCCGACACGATCGGACGAGAACCAACCGCCGGACACGATCAGAAACGACCACGGACGGGAAGAATCGCTTGGTTCGATTACGATGTGGAGCGGAATAAAGAAGACGTTTACGATTCCCTGCCGAACGAGGACGAGCCGCAGACGTACAAAGATCCGGTCGAGTCGTGTTGGTGTCCGTGTCCACTTTCTCTGTGCTGGAGATGCTTGTGCGTCATGTTCTCGGACCAGAGACGGTACTTTCAGTGAATTCGATACGTGTACGATTTTAAGTTCGAATAAATATCTTAAGTATGTCTGGGGCGTGGCGGTGTTGTCATTGAAAAACGCACGTGCTCTTGTCTAAGACAGTGTCGTGTTTCTATTATATTGCTTTTTTGTATAGATCCATGCATGGGTCTATTTTGAACCTGAGAACTTTAGTGTTACTTATTTTAAGGGACGGACTAACGTTAACAGAAGATGGATCACCGAAAGCACTCGAGGAGAATGTAGCAGTTAAAAAAAACGGGTGTGTGGGAAATGAAACTTCAGCTCGCCGAATGATTTTACCCCTTCGCCAACGCGGCCACAGTAGTTTCACTTCAAAAATACAGTTATATTAATTACGAGACAGTAGATTTTTTCACTTGAATGAATTCTCCCTGACCAGAAGTGTTTAATAAATCATTATCGACCGTTCTTCGCTTGCTGCTTAGCTGCTCGCTTTGATAATTTATTGTACGGTTTTTACCAGGAGAAAAAACCACACATTTCTTTGCAGTTTTGCGGAGCGAAGAACGAATTCATTTCCGCAAGTGCATATCTGTCGACAGGGTCAGAACTGTATTATGAGAACGGATTTATTTCCGAACGGTCGACTGTGTACACATTCGAACGAATCCTGTTCGATTTGTACAAAACAAACAAACAAACGTGTCCGAATCCTCGATAATTATTCTAGTCGGGGACTGACATAATTGAGTACAAGCTTTGACAGCTATCGGTCACGAATCGTGTACTCGATTTCATCCCCTAATAACGACGACACGAATCGATCCTCGGACAATCGCTCGAAACGACGTAGTAGGCACGAACGTATCGGATACGGTGGGAGGCTGTGCCCTTTCGCAGATGACGGGCGAGGCCGGCTCGGGCATGTGCGAGACTATCGATCCTCCCGATGCGCTCGTTCGACATCACGGACAACATCCACCGTCTCCAGTGATCCGACGACGCTATTCGTGTACACAGATTGCGTCCGGATTTGAGATTCTGCACGCGTTCGAACGAGCCCACTTTACAGGTCTCTCATTTTTTGTTCTCTCTCTCTCACACACACCTATATACTATATATATATATATATATATATATATTTATACACACACCCTTGTGTGTGTGTAGGAAACGACGCGTGATTCTCTTTTCTGAAGATCAAACAATGGCCGCGGTGTCTGCTGTGTCGTTTCGGGGTGGTCGATTCAGACATTCGTGAGGAACGTGAGAGACGTTATGGAAGAATCGCGGTGATCGACACACAAAGAGGATGAAGATTGCTGTTATCAGTTTGTGTTTGATATTTTGTAATCTGGTGCGGGCGGCGGCCGGTAAGTGTCATTCGGTCTGCAATAAACGATTCTCGTTTAATTTCTGTTCTTGTTTCAATTGTGTATCGGTCGAACATTCCGTTCGGACACAGTTATATTTATTGTTTTATTTATTATATTCTTTATTGATATATACGTACTTTGTTAATCACGTTCACATTGCTTTTAAAGGTTAGTAACAAACTTGAAACGTGACAGATAGAAAACTTAGCTGCCCTACTACATTTTAATTATAGTTCACTTGTAATACTTTACTATATCTACATATTTATTTATTCCTTACATTCTATTCTTAAACTGTATTTTTATTTCCAGTCTTTTGAATGTCTGTGACGTTGGCATACAAAGTGTTTAAAAAAAATAAAATAAAAATTGTTCAATAATTTTTACTGGAACAATTGGAACAATTTTTATTTTATTTTTTTTTAAACACTTTGTATGCCAACGTCACAGACATTCAAAAGACTGGAAATCAAAATAAAGTTTAAGAATAAAATGTAAGAAAGCGAATTAGTAAATCGAAGAGAACCAATTCTTCTTCATGACAATGCCCGATTACAAGTCTCACAAATGACTTAAAAAAATTAAATGAACTGTGTTATGAAAACCTTACCTCACCCACCATGTTCTCCGGACCTGTCTCCGACAGATTATCATTTTTTTTTTTAAAAAAAAAACATTTGAGTAGTTTCCTACGGGAGAATGTTTTCAACGATCAAGAATAAACTCAAAGCGCTTTCGATAAATTCCAGTACCCCAGAATTCTATCTTGTAGGAATAAACACACTTGTCTCCCGTCTGGAGAAATGTGTGCAGGCCAATGGTATTTATTTTGATTAATAAATATATTTTTTTACTGATACATGCGTCTTTATGCTCGATACGTAAAAACCGCAATTATGTTTGTACCAACCTAATAGAATATTATCAGGAAACGCTTGTATCATTAAATAGGAATTTTTGGTACCAAACAGACCAACATTATAATCTCGTTTTCAGTGTTTCCATGTAAGCGTTTACTGCTCTAAAACTAATAGATTTATATTAGAGGTGTACGTTGTATACACCTGTTTAATCTTTCTCTGATTTTAATTAATTGATCCAGGATCCAGAGATTGAACTCGTCTGCTTCAACTAAATCAATTATGTACTATTTTTTCTTTTGAAAATATTATTTTTTAATAATTATACAACATACCTGTTTTATAATAATTCTGTTACATAATTCGATGTGACTCGTCTGTTTGTTTATATCGAATTCGAAGGATTTAAACAATGCGAGGCGAACCCGGACGCGAAACGGCTCTACGACGATCTTTTGAGCAACTACAATCGATTGATTCGACCGGTGAACAACAACACCGAGACGCTGACCGTATGGCTTAATCTGAAACTATCGCAGCTCATCGAGGTCAACTTGAAGAACCAAGTGATGACGACGAATCTGTGGGTGGAGCAGGTGAGACTGTTGAATACAAATGGCCGTTGTCGACGGACGGACGAAGGGATGAAATACGCGAATCTGTTCACAGAAATGGGTCGACTATAAACTGAAATGGAATCCGGAAGAATATGGCGGCGTTGAAATGTTATACGTGCCTTCAGAGCATATCTGGCTACCCGACATCGTGCTGTACAACAAGTGAGTGAAAATCGAAATCGTTATCTGCTTCATAATCGTTCTAGTGTTTGTCTGGCCTTTTTCTGTGGTTAACATTCGTCTGTCTCTGTTCACGGTAACGTTTTTCGTGACACGCCGTATGTTTTTACCGCTCTCTAACGCGCCCACAGGAGTTTCACTTGCTTTCTTGTATAGATCCATATATACGGCTCTATTTTGACCGTAAGGACTTTAGTGTTACTTATTTTGTGGGACGGACAAATGTTAAATCGACTTTACGACCGCAGATCATGTAAGAAGGTCCGATCGAACTGTTCAACAATCGACTGTGTTCGATATTCGATTTTCGTGCATATGAGTGGAGTGGAATTAAATTCTGATTTTGACCGGCAGCGCTGACGGAAACTACGAAGTGACGCTGATGACGAAAGCGACACTCAAGTACAACGGAGAGGTGTTCTGGAAGCCGCCGGCTATTTACAAATCGTCATGCGAGATCAACGTCGAATATTTTCCATTCGACGAGCAGAGCTGCATGATGAAGTTCGGTTCGTGGACGTACAACGGAATACAAGTACGAAAGTTCTCATGCACGCTCGAACGCTCGACCGCAACTTCTTCCTCTCTCGATTCCAGGTCGATCTGAAGCACATGCAGCAAGTCCCGGGCAGCAACATCGTCAAAATCGGCATAGACCTGAGCGAATTCTACTTGTCAGTCGAATGGGACATACTCGAAGTGCCGGCGAGCAGGAACGAGGAGTACTATCCGTGCTGCGCCGAACCGTACTCCGGTAAGTCGGATCGACAGTCGACCGGGATCGTCGATGTGTCGATCACCTGTACCGTTCGCTCGCAGACATTACGTTCAAGCTGACGATGCGTCGCAAGACGCTCTTCTACACCGTGAACCTGATCATCCCGTGTGTCGGGATCACGTTCCTGACCGTGCTCGTGTTCTACCTGCCGTCCGAGTCCGGCGAGAAGGTCACGCTGTGCATCTCGATCCTGCTGTCGCTGACCGTGTTCTTCCTGCTGCTCGCCGAAATCATCCCGCCGACGTCGCTCGCCGTGCCGCTGCTGGGCAAATATCTACTCTTCACGATGATACTCGTCACGTCGTCGATATGGGTCACGGTCTGTGTGCTCAACGTGTACTTTAGGTACGTGGCAGCTTCAAATATAATACTTTACTCCCTAAATCGTTCGCGTAGTAGGAGAGCGACAGATGCTACTTGCACTACATTTAATGTCCCAGAGTGCGGATGGGTTTTGAATGAGAAGGACACCAGAAAACTAGAATGTGCTAGTCTTCTTGACGTTGCTCTTCGATCTGCACCTTAAGTCCTCTCAAAGTAAAATAGTCTCTCTTCAATAGCCGCTTAATTAAAAGAAACAATTATGACAACGATATTTATTTAAATAAAACACAACAAATCATGTGCTATTCAGTTTTACTTGAAACACGAATAAACTGTTGATAGATGCAAGTAAGAAGATTTTAATTCATTGTGCAATTTGTTTAAACAATCACAGACATTGTTTATTCAGCGCAAATGCATATCGGGGAGCAATCGAACTCATTCGTGCGGTTAAAATGCTTTTCTCCAACTATAAAATGCAAACAATAAATAGCGGGTGGAAACTGGAATCAATTGAACACTTCCACCCTATCTTATACGTTCAAATTAATCTTTGTAATCTTTGATTCGGTACTTGGTTCAATAGTGATTTCGATACATACCGATAGTTACATAAAAAAAAACTCATTTTTATAGAGGCATGGAAAGGGTTAGGACGAGGAAACGAGGTTCCACCCCCTTGCTTACAGGTATTATCAATCGGTGTCTATACAACGGTAACTTAGTCATTACTGATAATTATACATGATTCTGCCAGTGAAAGAAAGCCCGGAAGTGGTTATTTTTTCAACAGCCCGGGAATTACATCTTTTCCACATGCTCGATTTCGTACAAGTCAATGAGCACGCTCTCATTTTATGTGCGTATCATTAAGAATTTCGACATGTATCGATTTAGCTGCCAACGCTTAGACTAACATGTTGTACTGTCACGAGACACCGCGAATACTGAAGTGTGTGTGTGTATTGTGTAAATGCATCGACACAACGCGGGCACATATTAATTACATCCATGTATAAGGGCACCGTTACTTTTAAAGAACATCCGAATTGTCGCAAAATAATTGGCCACGGCCTTAACACAGAAACGTGTAGAATATTTGCGAAATTTGTCGCTTATTATGTATGGAAGTGTGTCTGCTTGTGTATATATATATATATATATATATATATATATATATATATATATATATATATATATATATATATATATATATATATATATATGCACAAGCAGACAGAAGAATTAAGTTGCACGGTCTTACATTTCCAAATAATATTAACTTATAGTTTGAAAGCTGTCGTTCGATTTCGTTGTGTTCAGTCGATTTTTAAAATATATCTTTTTATATATCTGTCCAAGGATGTGTGTTATAAAAGACAGGTCAGTATCGAGCTCTCGAATGCATCAACATGAATTCGTGACTGTAAGAGAATCGTCATCGTCGCATGATATTCTCAGAATTAAAACAAATACATGTATATTTATATATATATATATATATATATATATATATATATATATATATATATATATATATATATATATATATATATTCACTGTAATTATCGCATACTGATGTACATATAGAGGCACACGTACACAATGTATACATTACACATGTCCATCGTGGCAAATTTAATAACCGGCACTAACGAGCCTCTGAACAAAAACGACAATAATTACACTGCCATTCCGAATGTAACGACCATCACTGACCGACAGTCATATGATTCGACAACGTCCCTCCTCCGCCCTCTTCGACAGCCCTAGACGATGTAAGAGAGACGTTCGTCGATGTTTGTGTGTGTGTGTGTCTTAACGAATTTCATACGTCGGTGTTAACCGCGGCTCAATGTCGATAAATATTCACACATATCCGCGCGACACGTGACTGTTCGACGACCTTCGACACTAAGGTAAACCATTTATTGTTATACATGCTGTGTGCACAAGTTTGTCGGTGTACGTGTGCATGTTTTTGTTTCCTTTAAAGCACGCGATGTCATAACAACAAACGACAGCATAAATGACACTAAAAACGATAATAACTCTTTACATAGAATGCAAACACACACACACGCACACATTGTTTTCAATGACAGTAGGAAAATCGAAAATACCTGTCGAATTGTATTCATTCGTTAACATTCATTATCATCTTTTACATGTGTATATATATATATGTAACATGTGTATCCGAAAGGACAACCTTTTACTGTCCTGATATAAGCATGGAATGAATAGAAAACCGTTTCTCTAAACAAATGGTTGAAAGTTTCACAATATAATTCTTCTCAGTATAAATGTTCTGTAAAGTCTTTTCATAGGGGAAAAAAATCATAAAAGAAGTTTCTTTCTATTTTTAAAAATATAAAGGCTATGCAATCAGGCAATACGTATGATTAATCATGTATCTTCTGCTGTTAGGATGCATTCCTCTGCCCTACCAGCCATATACAGCAATTGTATCTGATAAAATTTGTTTAGTGATACAGGATCGATCCGTTCGAGCTTGAGCTTGCAAATAACATTATTATTGCAATAATATTTCCTTCGTGTCGTTCTCTTTATATGATTACAAAATATGTGCGATCTGCATGTTTTCATAATAAATACATTATCGTGGTTATTACAAACAAAGAACTGAAATTATCACAATATTAGCCACGGTGTGGCAGGACTGTTTTTTTTCCTTGGAATGTATTAGATTGGAAATATATCAGGTCCGTGATGCAACTTCGACCCGGCATTCTCTTTTGTGCTGGGAGCGAGAAGTGCACGAACATCCGAGCCCGTAAATACCGAAACACACACACACACAGAGACGTACGATTTCGTCAGTGAAATGATTATCGGTCGCACACCGCTCCACTCGACGATTATTTTTCAAAGCACATTTACTTTTGAATGGCCTTAAACGATTAAGAATTCGAAGTGCGTTACTTGCACACAAAAGAACTGACGAGGTGAAACAATCGTTCGATCGACCTCTCTACGTTTATCGAGTCTCTGTGGGTTCGATCGAAAAAAACGTACACACACACACACACATAAAACGTGTACGGTGTGTATAATATGTACGGTGTCTGTCCCTGTGTGTGTGTATGCACATAATCCAATTTCCTATTACAATCTCGATCGGATCGTCAAGGTCTGTTAGAGAGCCCCGCCGTCGATCGAAATCCACACATCGAAAGGTCAAACGACGCCGGCGAATTCCCGGACAACGGTTTCCTCACGTGCACGCCTCTGGCTCTTTACAAGTCGAGTCTCTCTCGTCACGTTTCGTGATCCATGTGATTTGTCTCGAATGCGCTTAAGCGGATCGTTCTCCGTCAAGGTTACAAGCCGAACTGTTACGTGTCGGTTTGGGCCCGTGTTCTCTTCCGGATTTCGAACGGATGTACGGACGGTCGTTCGAAACCTCGACGCTCGTTTGCACACACACAGAAATCACTGCGTGCGTGTGAGATGAGGTGCTAAAAATAAAACGTGACGTTAAAACCGCGTGCACGCCTGTATTATTTCCGTACGAACGACGGTTGCAAAAACTGCGTGGGTGCGAGGGGGGGGGGAGGAGATAAAAACGCAATTTCAGGATTGGATCATAGCTGTCACTCAGGACGATATATGACACGCTGTCTTTGTAAGAATTATTTGTACAGGACGACCAGAATTGTCTCGAACAATCGGATGATTGTAAAAATCCTGTCTAGTATTTTGTTTGTAACATTTGTTTTAGATCACCCTCGACGCACAAGATGTCGCCGTGGGTACGCAAAGTCTTCCTCGAATTCATGCCACGAATACTGATCATGAGACGGACGAAGTACAGTCTTCCAGAGTACGACGACACGTTGACGACGAACGGTTTTGTCAGCGACATGGATTTACAGTGAGTTTCCGCAATGATTTCGTGCCAGTTTTCACTCACAATGAAACAGTAGAGTCGACCATTTCGAAAAGAATGTTTTTTTTTTTTTAAAAAAATACGTATCCATGCATCGATAGTTGTTGGAAAAAGATATATTTGTAATCATGGATGCGTGAAACGACCTAGTTTTATAAAATGACCGTTTCGAGTCGGTAACTGGATGTATTCAGTCAATTAAGAATCGATTCTTGATTGATTCGCGTATCTATATGAAATAACACAAACCGAACGGTTCTATCCTTGACTATTTTCATGGAGTTCTCCGATAAAGTTGAAGAAATTCGCGAAACACATTAAAGAAATACTCTGAGATATGAAATGGCCGAGCCAGTTTCAGAAAAATGATACAACATTCAAATAAACGGATCTATGACTTTGATCAACTGAATTTCTCAGAGCGACGATAGAAAGACTGATCGTCGTATTGTTCCCATCGAACGGACTTCACTTAAAACCCCGATTTTCGTACACCAGATCCCTTTTCTCATCCTCGCGTTCATTCGGATTCGTCATTCTGTTTGTTTTGTTCTGTAGAATGAACGAGCCGTTCACTGCCGACTTTAAAATCACAAGTGAACCGAGTTTCGTAATGCAAAACAGCGTCAGCCAAGATGCGGACGAAACGAAAATGAAAGCGCATTCTTCAGGTATTTATGTGTTGTTTAATATATAACAATCGTCACACCGGCGAATTATTAGCGAAGCATGTGTGAAATTTATGCGCATGACGTCTAATTGGTTCAGTCCAGTGAAAATGATAGGAAGTTGCATTGAAATCCGATGTGTTTTTTTTTTGGAGCATTTATTTCAGTAACAAATTGCGTGGATACATTATTCGAAGTGTTTGCAGTCGGAAGCTATGATTTTTTAACACTTTTCACTTTTTAACGAAATTCGTATGAGCGGCAATCGAAACGACTGATAATCAGTTATCAAACATTTTGATCGGAAAGAGTGCATGCGCGATTTGTAAGAAGTGAAAATTAATTTGTGAAAGTTAAACAGCCTGTTAAACAGTCCTGTATTACGCGCAGAACTTTTCAAATAATCCCCCCCGTATCCACAAAGTATTGACGGGAAGGAAAATCCCGCTCGATGATCACTGTCCGAGTTCGAATCGGGGCGAATCTTAATTACGATTGTTTGTTTTGTCCGTGGCCATATATATGTATTATAGAAAATGATGTAAAAGTGAAATGTGTGTGCTATTCAATTTTTAGTAACCGATTCTAGTAACATGACGCCAAGGACGACCTCTTCGAACGTCATGTCCGCTTTACAGGGTGTACGATTCATTGCTCAACATATTAAAGATGCGGATAAAGATAATGAGGTAAGGTCTGAATTCACGAAAGTAGAATAATAGTCGCGTGCAAGTAGAATGTAAAATCTTTTGAATGGTTCTGAAGAGCCGATCGCTTGTATATCTTTTTCGAATCATTGCTTCTGCTTCCGCGACGCAGATCGATTTCATTTTGTTTCGGTCGCAGATTTAGGAGTGACCGCTTCTCCATCGGTCAATCCGACTACCAATTGCTAGGAAATTCTGATCGTTTCTGGGAGTTGGTGCGCGAGTAAACCAATAACGAGTCACTTCTCAGTGTGCGACTGAAACAAACCAACGTCATCTGAGACGGAATGTCGATACATGCGGTTAACTAGACGCTAAAGGCGGTCGTTTTGAAAAAGAGTGTTTGCCGAAAATCGATTTCCGGCGAAACAAGCATGCCGCGACTGACCCGATCGGGGAACGCGATCGTGCTTCTGTACATGAATTGCAAACAATTTCTGAAGGTTGGAAATCAGTACTTTTTGTGGTATCGTTGATGATGGCACTTAATTCATTTCTGTATCGTTTCTGGCCACAGTGCTAAAATCAAACAACTACAAACGTACCGTACTTCTCCGTCCAGGTCGTCGAAGACTGGAAGTACGTGTCGATGGTGCTCGACCGCTTCTTCCTGTGGGTGTTCACGCTCGCTTGCATCGGAGGCACGTGCGGCATCATCTTCCAGGCGCCGAGTCTGTACGACACTCGACAACCGATCGATCAGCTCCTGTCCGAGAGGAAAACGTTTCAGCTGCCGTTGCCGAAACCGACAGCCATACATCACGCTCAGTGATTCCGATTTGTAATTTCAGAGCGTGCGGCTCGCGATCGACGCGTTCTCATTCATCGGGAACGTTTGAATTGGACGTTGTCGACTCACGAATTGTCTTCAGAGCGGCAGTTTGAATTTATTGTAACAAACGAACCGAACAAAAAGACACAAATAGAAAACGTGTAACATTCTTATTATATGCTGGAGCGTTTATTACTCCTGTAACAGCTCTTCTCCACGCATACGCATATATATATATATATATATATATATATATATATATATATAAAGTATCCCTCGTATTACCCAATTAATTAGTTCCAAGAAAATTGCATGTAGTGAATTAAATTTTACTACATGTATAGAACAGGGCCAAGTTCCAAAATGATAAAGACCTGTCAGAAATCCTGAAAAGAATGTATTTATTTATTCATTTCTCTCTTCGATTAGTAGATGGATAGTGTAATTAATTCAGTCGTATATTTAAATAAATATAGGTCATCTTTTCCTCACTACTCTGAAAAAAGTTATGAAATTTGAAAAGAAATGACCGATGCAAAGACGACTAACAGGTAGCATATTTTGTATCCTCTCTAACGAGGCGTATGATTCTCTCTAACAACTTCTAAATATTTCTCTCATATTCAATCAAATCAAGACCATCTTTTTCTTCCTCTGAAAGTACTGGATAGATAGACTCGCGTTTTCAGCCCTGATTTTTTTAAAAAAAAAAAAATGATCGAGAGTGAGCTGACACGTGCAGATTTTTTCCTCTCCTCTCTGTAATGAATAAACGAGGTCTCAATCTATCTAGAAACTAAACTTCTTCATTCCGTTAAGAACGTTTTAATCGATAACACTAAAGGCATTGTCGGTACATAATTATAAATATAATGTTTTATGTCTGTGATCTCGTTAATATGTTGTTCCGGAGGTGTTCTTCCTACAGGATCATTCGAAAGTCTACTCTCCATGACCGATTTCACTTTTAAACAGTGGCACTAGTTTCCAGGACAACATTGTCGATATGTACTTAAAAAATCCAATTATTTACTTTGCTGTAAGGCATTCGAAAGAATCAGCAATAGGGAAAGATCTCGAGATCGCATGATTGCAACTGAAATCGCTTATAACGAGGGATACCTGTTTAAAAGATTTTAAACAGCCGTACAGTATTTATCAATTATAAAAAAAAGAATATTATCGAAAGAAGCAAACATTATTGTATAGCATTACTGACATAAACAGTGTTCCATAATTTGTATATTCTTATAAGGAAATAAATACACAATTATCAGCATTATTCATAATTCGTCAGCTCAGTTTCATTGTCGTTTCGTGAATGAATCCTTTTTCATCTCACAAACTACAAAAAAGCCATTTCGAAGTTTGCGGGGGTGAAAAAGATTTATTCTTATTCTTATGTTAATTCATATGAACGTTCTTTCGAACGGTTCCAACACTTATACATGTTCAAGAGTTGAGTTTCAGATTCAAATCGTTTAAAAATCTTTTCAAAAGTAACTTTTCATTGTGAAACATTTAAACAGTAATCCCGATCCATTTTTTTAAGTTTTCATTTAGATTATATTCTCTATCGTTCTATACTCTGCGGTATAAGAAAAGAATACATTAAATATGAAAAAGTATAGATTTTTAAAGATAATGTAGATTTAAAGCTAAGCTTATAAAACCACGTGGGGTCTCGTTTCATCCAAGGGGCAGAAGGATTCGAACTAGCGATAGCTGTAATTTATCAGGCTAGGGATATTCATCTTTTTAAAGGGTGAATATATATATATATATATATATATATATATATATATATATATATATATATGTGTGTGTATATATATATATAAATATATACATATATATATATATATATAAATATATACATATATATATATATATATATATATATATATATATATATATATATATATATATAAATATATATATATACATACATATATATATATATATATATATATATATGTGTATATATATATACATATATATATATATATATACATACATATATATATATATATATATATATGACAGAGAAAAATAAGAAGAGATAGTGTGTCATAGAGGTTCAAGGTGTGTTACAGAAGTATAAAAAGCTCTTTTTTAACAAAAATAAGTTGTCACGGACGTAGGAATGGAACCGTACGACGTGATCATCAATCAGCCAGTCGTTATCGATAACGTTAGTAAAATTCTATTCGATATGTTGATTGTAATTTATATTTTTGCCCGAATTATTCCTTGCCTTTGACAGACATTTTGGATAACCGTACCTGTCATTCGTCGTCGCACTATGTAATATGGCCTTTCACGTTGTGACTCTCAATGTATTATCGAATTTCAGGGTTCCGGTGTCATAAAGGCAGGATTCGCCGGTGACCAGATCCCAAAATGTAGATTTCCGAATTAGTAAGTACGTCGTTCACGAAACGTTCGCTCGTGTGTAAGTTTTATCGTTTTTCAGCATCGGACGACCGAAGCACGTGAGGGTGATGGCCGGAGCTTTAGAAGGGGACCTGTTCGTAGGTCCGAAGGCCGAGGAACACCGTGGGTTACTGTCGATCAGGTACCCTATGGAACACGGGATCGTGACCGATTGGAACGACATGGAACGGATATGGAACTACATATACGGCAAAGACCAGCTGTCGACGTTCGCGGAAGAGCACCCGGTGCTGCTGACCGAAGCGCCTCTGAATCCGAGACGGAACCGTGAAAAAGCCGCGGAGATATTTTTTGAAACTTTCAACGTTCCCGCGTTGTTCGTCTCGATGCAGGCGGTGCTCAGTCTGTGAGTACTCGTGTATCTGATTTTTCTGTCGAGCGTGGTCTGAAGAAAACCGTATCTAGTACTTCGTATGTCCGTTTGCTCTTTGATTTTGTTTCTTTTTTTTTTTAAAGATACGCTACCGGTCGTACTACGGGAGTCGTTCTCGATTCCGGAGACGGTGTCACGCACGCGGTACCGATTTACGAAGGTTTCGCGATGCCGCACAGTATAATGCGCGTCGACATCGCCGGTCGGGACGTCACACGTTATCTCAAGTAACTTTTGAATTTTTTCGCTTCTCGTGTTCGTCGGTATGAGACGTGTCGATACGTTTTAGGTTGTTACTTCGTAAGGAAGGGATCAATTTTCGTACTACGGCCGAGTTCGAAACGGTACGCACGCTCAAAGAAAAGGCCTGTTATCTAGCGAGTAATCCGCAGAAAGAGGAAACCGTCGACACCGAACAGATAATTTATACTTTACCGGACGGCAATACTTTACAGGTAAATTTAAACTCCGACTCGTCGAAACAGCACGTTTTAACCGGTTTCTCTCGTCGCAGATCGGCCCTGCTCGATTTAGAGCGCCGGAAGTATTGTTCAGACCCGATTTGGTCGGTGAGGAGTGCGAAGGGTTACACGAAGTACTTCTGTACGCTATACAGAAATCCGATCTCGATTTACGGAAAGTCCTTTTCCAGAACATCGTTCTTTCCGGTGGTTCTACTCTGTTTAAGGTACGGTATCGGATCTACGTGTTTTATCGTGTTCGAAATCATTGACACGGGTCGTGAATTGTCCACAGGGATTCGGTGACCGGTTGTTGTCAGAGATAAGAAAACTAGCACCGAAAGACGTTAAAATAAAGGTATCGCTCGTCTTCGCCGTCGAAAATGTCAAAAATTAACTTTGTTTCGTCACGTCTGATTCAGATATCGGCCCCGCAAGAGAGACTGTACTCGACGTGGATCGGCGGATCGATTCTAGCATCGCTCGACACCTTTAAAAAGATGTGGGTGTCTAAGAAAGAGTTCGACGACGAAGGCCACCGTGCTATACATAGAAAGACGTTCTGAGTCTACTTTCGGCCGGTCGGATCAGTCGAATAAGGAAAATAACACGCGACGGCATCGTGCGTTTCCTATTGGTATCACGGAAACGCAGATGTCGTTCCTCGAACGACAGCTAATTTTCATTTACACAGATCTATTTATTTATTTTATCTACGGTAATGCTCTAATTTCTCTCTCAGCTAATGGTTCAAAGGGCATTTCGTTATTGTAACTGTGCTTAAAACTAAGAAATCAATATGCTAAAAATAAACAAATTTATTATATGGTAAAATAATACAATTGTTTTAAGTACCGTTGATAACTTATATCTGAAATACATGCATATGCATATATATATATATATATATGTATATATATATATATATGTATATATATATATATATATGTATAAATATATATATATATATATGCATATATATATATATATATATATATATATGTACACACATACATATATATATATATATATATATATATATACATATATATATGTATATATATATACATATATATATATACATATATACATATATATATATATATATATATATATATATATATATATATATATATGTATATATATGTATATGTATGATAAGGTATATATGTTCACTGTGATCATATATTTATTTGTGAGAATGCGTTGTTCGATAGTTTTTATACGAGAGATTTATTCGTCGATGAATAAACAGTCTTTTTTTTAAATCTACAACATCTAATTTTATTTTGAATCCCTATGAAAACATTGTATGATATGAAAAATGTACAAGATTTATTTATTATTGTATCAATAAAGGTGATTAATTTAAAACAATTTAAGGAAGTAATGACAAACAGAAAGTGATAAGAACTAAAATAGTTCATCTTTTTATGTTTTTCACATGAGCGGCATTTAAATGGAAAGGTAAGCGAAAAGAGATTTACTTTGAGAGATTATAAAATTTGTATGAAGAGAATTTCTTTATTTTTTTTTTTTATTCAGTGAAAAATGTGTCGTAGATGTAAATTCCATTACACTGATTTTTACATCTGGAAGAGGAACTTATTTGTAGGACTAGAACCCACTTAAAATTACTTCCATCTTACTCTACTGATGTATGCATGCAGGACATTATCGATAATCAGCGCAACGATCTGCTTCTCAACCAAAACGAAAGTGTTGAAAAGAGATATAACGATAAGAGCGTCGGATTCTCTACATCTAATGAAATGTAAACGTCAAATGTGTTAGTTGTCATGGTATACATTCAGAAATATTTCATTTTAACACAATTTTATAATAATTCTAAAGTAATGCATTCGATATAAAATACGAAATTTATTACTTTAAAATTATTATCAAATTGTGTTAAAATTAAACATTTATGAATGTATGTGAATATATTTTAAATTATTTAATTTTTTTGCAATCACGATTGTATGATACTGTTTTCAATTCACAAAAAAAACATCAGTTATCTATGTAACATACTCGTTTTTAAAAAATAAATAACACAATAACTAAACACTAGTAAAAAATAAATACTAATGATAATCACAAAAAAAAAACATTTAATACAACGTTGTAAAAATTACTCTACTTTGAAATCAAAAAAGGGGTCTTCGTTTTTCGATTTTAAGGAATTTAATCCTTTCATGTTATTGCATCCATGTTACAAACCATGCACACAACAATTGACTCTACTTTCCGAATAACTTCAATAATCATAATTAACAAATTACCTTAAGTTAAATTTCGACAAAAATAATAAGCAATAGGCTGCCTCCAGCTACAACTCACACCTCTCAGTATGAAAACCATAATACTATTTGCATAATCTTTCCCTATGAATACGGTGTCCTTGTATGAATAAGATAACATGCATATGAGGAAATGTGAGAAAATACCACAGATCAGCTGGTCATAGTAACAGAAAATATTAGCATCCAATTTAGTTCTGAAAACCTTCAATTTTTTTTCTAATATCTCGAAGAGATATTAGAAAATAAATACCAAACACGTCAAGTACAGATAAATTTATGAATATTTTAAAACAGAAACAAATATATATATGTACTCTGAAGCGTATTTGTGCAAAATATAAAAAAAATATATACAAATGCTGTTACGAAGCAGTGCAGATCACGGATCTAGTTTTTTAAGATCTTCCTGTTACAGCGTGAATCTTATTATTTATCATAAATGTCTTGTAAAATTTTATAACTAGTTAAATTAAAATATAGCATGTCACCTTCAATTTAAACGATCTGGTTCACATTTTCATAGAAAATATTATTCACATGTAAAAATAAATGTATATTTATTAGTATTAAAAAAATTGTAGATTAAATTTGGTGTTTAATTTAAAAACTGAGATTATAAACAAGGAATAAAAGAAGTCAAAGTTTATTAATGTCTACATTTCCTTCAAACACATAAATTAAGTATTGTTTTTTTTAGAAAATTTGTATTGCACTGTATTTATTAGTTGTATGTTAAATTACAAATTCATTGATTCTTTTTAATCAATTTTTATTGTATTATATGATTATTTAGCTAAATGTGTCCCAACATACATATATACTTCTTTACAACAAGATCTGCATTTATGTTAAATTTAATATTAAAAATTCGATTTTTTTATGTATTCAAAAATAAAACAAATAAATAAAAAAAACGTGCATTATGTGAAATATACAAATTGCTTAAATCTATTTAATTTGATTTATTAATTATATATTTATGAGAAAATTAATTAAAATGTTTTTATTAACAAAGTTAATTTAATTTGCATAAATTAGTTCATTGAACTCCGGGCGCCAATGTCCTTGGATGTCGAAGCACCCTAAAACCCAAATAAATAATTTCATTGAATTCTTTTTACTAACTTTGAAGTTGGTAGTGACACACAAAAGAAGTGATTGAATTGATAAGTTATTGAACTGACGTTGGTACCATGCTTAAAGATACTAGTTTTCTGTTGTTTTAAAGTTTAATCACTTTTTTTCAGTCTCTTGTCGTGAGTGCTTCAAAACAATTTTGGTTATGCATTTGAATATTATTTGTAAGTATTTTCATTTTTGTACAATTGATTCTTTGAATATTTTGCTTCAATGTTCTGTTTTCAGTCGAAAAAGGAGGATAAATCTATTAAAACGTTTTTAAAATGTTACGGCTTAATTTTTTATTATAAATTAAACTGATGAAATATAGACGCGTTTCCATAAATCATAATTGTTTCATATATCCCTTCTAGGCTGATTTATATTTTTACTATTTGAATAATCAATTTACATCGGGAGTTTCATTAATTTAAGTTAACATGTGTTTCATAAAAAGAGTTTATAATTCATTTAGCTGTGTTGAAATTTAAGATTTTAGTGTACATATATATATATATATATATATATATATATATATATATATATATATATATATATATATATAATTCTTATTAGAATTCTCCTATATTGAATTTTTGTACATTGTTTAAAATAATTTGTTTTCTGTCAGATATCTTGAATGACAAACTTTTCAATGTTAATTTCAGAATCCTCCACTGCATAATCTATTATTATTAAAAATGTATTTTGTTGTTTTATTCATCATTGGTTATTCATTAAATAGTCAATTTAAAGTTTATAATCATTTCTTTGGAATCTGCATAAAATTTATTATACATATTACGTTTAAAACGTCTAATTTGTGTAAAAAAAAAATAAATTTAAAAACGACGCTTTTAGTTAGTTAAACAGACGCCATGTTGATTAATTCATTAAACAGACACCATGTTCAAGTGTGACTCTCGGTTCTTCTCTGATGTTCATTTTGCAGTGGGTCTTCGTTGATGATGGGTGGTTTTTTTTTAAGTGAATTTGTAGTGGTTTTAATTAAATTTTAGTAATCTATTTCGTGCGTTCAGTTAAAATCCGCAGGAGTTTGTTATGCTAAGGTTTTATAAAGGTATAATACTTTTTCATTGTTTTGAATTTCAAACATTAAATGAAATATTTTTAAAATGACATTTTCCGCCATATCCTGCCATATTTTGTTGGTTTGTTGTTTGTTTGTTTGTTTGTTTGTTTGTTTGTTTGTTTGTTTGTTTTATATATATAATAAAACGTTCAACGTTTTAATTACAATAAATTTTTGTATAAGTTCATTGTTCATCATTTATTTACTGAAATTTTTCAAATTTAAATTTATTTCTTCAAAAATCAGTTAATTATCAGTTCTAAAAGGTTATTTTTTGATCTATTTTTTTAAATTTCGCATAATATTTGATTTTTCACAATTAAAAGCTGAATGTTGATCGTTGATGATTAGAATGGATCCATTTAATCAAATGTATAAAAAAAAACAGCAAATGACCGCCACAAAATATTACTTTTTGACATATTGTTAACAGAGGTATTTATTTTTACAGTTTGTGTGAAGAATCGTCAGTGTGTTTAGTGTGAAGAATCGTCATTGTGTTTAAGTAGCATTGTGGTGAAGTATCATCAGTGTAAAGGAAATAATCGACACCAGGTTTTTTAAATAGAATTGTTTTTTACTGTAAAGCAACGCAATTTCCATCGTGTTTTCCTCTACTATCTCAGTGAGTTTTCACTGATATCGTTTTAAAAAAAATGTTTAAATGATTCGACATTCATTTTAATGTTGAGTTATTGAAACGATGTCAGCTGTATGTGTGCATGTTGATGGATACTTATTATTTATTATCACAAATTAGGTTGATTTCAAAATTGGTGGTCTTCAGTATATGAGATGTTATATTGAACGATTGTCGTTTTTGTAATCGACGCACGGAGCTTTCGGGGTGGATGAATTGCTGTAAAGCGAAGTTGAAGCCTTCGACTCCACGATTTTCCACACATGATTTTCAGGTGTTAGGTTAAGGCTGCCCGTCGTGCAGCTCAGATCAGGGAACGCATATATTAATCCGCTTCACGGGTTGTATATGTGGTCTCACCTTGTAGCAGGTGTAGCGTAGGAGTGGCTCGGATCAAATCGATTTCGAGTCCTAGCTTATTGTGTTTTTTTGTTTTAATGTTTTCTCTTTCAGGTCCCAGAACTTCAATCTCTTTTTTTGTTTGTTGTAATTTAAAGTAGATTTTTTGCTTTGTAGATTCAGTAAATTGAGTGTTTTTTGTAGATTTTAATTAGTTTGATTTTTAATTTTCTGCTTTCATTTTTTATCTTTTTAATATTAGTATTACTTTGTTTTTATTGAATTAGTAGTAGTTTTATTTTGTTTCATTTTTATATTCTTTAATTGTAGCTTTTAATTGATTTGTAAGTTTTGTTGCTAGTTGATTTAAAGTAGTTTAATTTTGTTTTGATAATTAACTTCACTTCCTCGCCATGGATTGTGGTGTAATGATACAAATCGTATCATTACCATGTGTGTTTGGTAATCAGATCAGTTATGCTTCATAACAGAATGTACATATTAAGATTCTAATACAAGTGACAACGCGTTTTGGAATCTTGTATGTATTATTCGCCATTGATACATAATTTATTTGGTTAATGTGTGATTCCCGAAATTGCGTTTTTGTTTTACAGTACATATATGTATATATATATATATATATATATATATACATATACATATTAGTTATTTAAGTTCAGTTAGTGCATACAGTTAACTCGATTTGTTTTATCAGACTGGTAAACATTTTATATCTAAAAAATGTATCTATATATCTGAAAATAGATCAAATATCATTCAATATAAAGTAGATCAAAAAAATTAGATCTAATTTCATTGATATCTGATAAAACCTAATAATTTAATCAAAATGGCAAACTAATTAACAGAAGACAAACAATGTATGATTTTTATGAATACTAGATGTATTCAGCTTTCTGTCGATTTGATTAATGATCGAAGGAGAGTTATGAAAATCGTAATTGCTGCTTACAAATATGTTCATACAAAATTGTATATATTTTTGGATTCTGGTTAAATGGTTAATTTAGTTTTGATTAAATTCGCGGAGTGTATTCAGTGTAAAGTGTCTACCATCGATGGATTCGTTAGGTAAAAAAGGTACATTCTTATTTTTTTAAATGATATATTTTCTAATTACTTTTTATTTCAGCAATCAAAAAAATCCACTTCGAGTTCAGTCATTTAATTTCTTTGATAATATTTAATCCGTTTCTATTTCCTGTCAGTTCTTTTTTAAAGCGATAATGTTTTTAATTTTTATCATTCAATGAACTATCAGAAAATTTCAATTAAAATTCCTTAGATAAGTTTCTTTTCTTGATTTTTCTTTTATTGCACATATCAATATTCAAAAAGTTTCTTACAACACCTAAAAATACCACCATTAAAATCATACATAATATTCATATTACAATGAATATCTTTTGTAGAAATGTATCGATCGATTCTCATATAAATTTCTTGCTTCCCAATGACATTTTGTTCTGTCAACATCATCACCAAGCTAAATAGTATACAAACAGCATAATTACCCCTGTGTGAACTGACAGGTTTTTTTCACAGTAAATTTATTCATCTGAGATTTAATTATGACTGAAAAGTTATAGATTTTCAATTTTCTATTGGAACCACAATCAGTTTTTTGATTTTCTGATTTTTACTTTCAATATTTTATTTTTATAAATATTTACAGTTGACAGAACATCCGAAATAATTTTCTTTCAATAAATTTCTCTTTTTTTCACGAAATTGATCTATGAACAATTTCTTAGATAACGGTATTTTTTAATTATAATTTTAAGATTCGACTTCATCGACAACCTGTCAAACGATTTTCTTATTTGCTGATTAAATAATTTATTTTTATGTACATAAATGGATCAGATATCGTTCAACATACAACTATTTTTCACTAAACTTCTTTCCTCACAAAAATTGAATTTTAAACAACATCTCTGATGACAGTTATTTGTCAATAAATTTTCAAGTCTGTTATATCAACAATCACTTCTATTTTTTCTCATTTTCTGATTAAATAATTTATTTTTATGTACATAAATATATCAGAGATCGCTCAACACAAATCATTTTTCAATAAATTTCTCTTCTTTCATCATATAATAATTTTTCGAATGACATATTTTTTAATAAATTTTCTAATTTTTATTACATCGACAATCACTATCTCGATTTTTAAATTTCTGACTTCAATATTTCTTTCTTATACACATAATTGGTTCAGAGGTCATTCAACAGGTTATTTTTCAATATATTTCTCTTTCTTCTTTTTAACCATTTGAACCTTAAACTATTCCTCTGATCCAGTCATTTTTCAATTTATTTCACCAATGAATGACTAAAAAAAACTTCAATAGATAAAATTTATATTCATGATTTTTAAAAGATTCATTGTCATTCATTAGAACAACGCAGGCTGACTTCTAATTCAATCAATCGATCGCGGATCGATCGATTAAATTAGAAAAAAAGCTCTCCTCGTACCGTTCGGTCGTCTCTCATGCCGACTCGGTTCGGTCGCGTCGCCGGTCGCGTTTATAAAACGACTCGGAACCGTCCGTTCGTGTCGTTTTTAAAAATAATTTGTTATCGAATTCGTCTAAAACAAAATGTTCTTTTTACGAATTCTGTGTGTGCGCGAAAAGTACTTAAAGTAATACCGAGTGTCGTTCGGGTCTTCGATTGCGTCCTCGATCTCCTGTCCAGGTGGCCCGTACGGGCGCGCGCCCGCCGAGGCCCTGCAGGAGGAGAGGCACCCGGGAGTGTTTGCTTTTTGATTATCAGATCGGACGTACGACCGTCCGTTAAAAATAGTATATAGTGTATTCGTTTCAATTAAGTGTTCTGTGGTTCCTGTCCGAGATGGAGAGCTGACCGGTGAGCGGATTGTGGTGAAGTATCATCAGTGTAAAGGAAATAATCGACACCAGGTTTTTTTAAATAGAATTGTTTTTTACTGTAAAACAACGCAATTTCCATCGTGTTTTCCTCTACTATCTCAGTGAGTTTTCACTGATATCGTTTTAAAAAAAAATGTTTAAATGATTCGACATTCATTTTAATGTTGAGTTATTGAAACGATGTCAGCTGTATGTGTGCACGTTGATGGATACTTATTATTTATTATCACAAATTAGGTTGATTTCAAAATTGGTGGTCTTCAGTATATGAGATGTTATATTGAACGATTGTCGTTTTTGTAATCGACGCACGGAGCTTTCGGGGTGGATGAATTGCTGTAAAGCGAAGTTGAAGCCTTCGACTCCACGATTTTCCACACATGATTTTCAGGTGTTAGGTTAAGGCTGCCCGTCGTGCAGCTCAGATCAGGGAACGCATATATTAATCCGCTTCACGGGTTGTATATGTGGTCTCACCTTGTAGCAGGTGTAGCGTAGGAGTGGCTCGGATCAAATCGATTTCGAGTCCTAGCTTATTGTGTTTTTTTGTTTTCATGTTTTCTCTTTCAGGTCCCAGAACTTCAATCTCTTTTTTTGTTTGTTGTAATTTAAAGTAGATTTTTTGCTTTGTAGATTCAGTAAATTTAGTGTTTTTTGTAGATTTTAATTAGTTTGATTTTTAATTTTCTGCTTTCATTTTTTATCTTTTTAATATTAGTATTACTTTGTTTTTATTGAATTAGTAGTAGTTTTATTTTGTTTCATTTTTATATTCTTTAATTGTAGCTTTTAATTGATTTGTAAGTTTTGTTGCTAGTTGATTTAAAGTAGTTTAATTTTGTTTTGATAATTAACTTCACTCCCTCGCCATGGATTGTGGTGTAATGATACAAATCGTATCATTACCATGTGTGTTTGGTAATCAGATCAGTTATGCTTCATAACAGAATGTACATATTAAGATTCTAATACAAGTGATAACGCGTTTTGGAATCTTGTATGTATTATTCGCCATTGATACATAATTTATTTGGTTAATGTGTGATTCCCGAAATTGCGTTTTTGTTTTACAGTACATATATGTATATATATATATATATATATATATATACATATACATATTAGTTATTTAAGTTCAGTTAGTGCATACAGTTAACTCGATTTGTTTTATCAGACTGGTAAACATTTTATATCTAAAAAATGTATCTATTTATCTGAAAATAGATCCAATATCATTCAATATAAAGTAGATCAAAAAAATTAGATCTAATTTCATTGATATCTGATAAAACCTAATAATTTAATCAAAATGGCAAACTAATTAACAGAAGACAAACAATGTATGATTTTTATGAATACTAGATGTATTCAGCTTTCTGTCGATTTGATTAATGATCGAAGGAGAGTTATGAAAATCGTAATTGCTGCTTACAAATATGTTCATACAAAATTGTATATATTTTTGGATTCTGGTTAAATGGTTAATTTAGTTTTGATTAAATTCGCGGAGTGTATTCAGTGTAAAGTGTCTACCATCGATGGATTCATTAGGTAAAAAAGGTACATTCTTATTTTTTTAAATGATATATTTTCTAATTACTTTTTATTTCAGCAATCAAAAAAATCCACTTCGAGTTCAGTCATTTAATTTCTTTGATAATATTTAATCCGTTTCTATTTCCTGTCAGTTCTTTTTTAAAGCGATAATGTTTTTAATTTTTATCATTCAATGAACTATCAGAAAATTTCAATTAAAATTCCTTAGATAAGTTTCTTTTCTTGATTTTTCTTTTATTGCACATATCAATATTCAAAAAGTTTCTTACAACACCTAAAAATACCACCATTAAAATCATACATAATATTCATATTACAATGAATATCTTTTGTAGAAATGTATCGATCGATTCTCATATAAATTTCTTGCTTCCCAATGACATTTTGTTCTGTCAACATCATCACCAAGCTAAATAGTATACAAACAGCATAATTACCCCTGTGTGAACTGACAGGTTTTTTTCACAGTAAATTTATTCATCTGAGATTTAATTATGACTGAAAAGTTATAGATTTTCAATTTTCTATTGGAACCACAATCAGTTTTTTGATTTTCTGATTTTTACTTTCAATATTTTATTTTTATATATATTTACAGTTGACAGAACATCCGAAATTATTTTCTTTCAATAAATTTCTCTTTTTTTCACGAAATTGATCTATGAACAATTTCTTAGATAACGGTATTTTTTAATTATAATTTTAAGATTCGACTTCATCGACAACCTGTTAAACGATTTTCTCATTTGCTGATTAAATAATTTATTTTTATGTACATAAATATATCAGAGATCGCTCAACACAAATCATTTTTCAATAAATTTCTCTTCTTTCATCATATAATAATTTTTCGAATGACATATTTTTTAATAAATTTTCTAATTTTTATTACATCGACAATCACTATCTCGATTTTTAAATTTCTGACTTCAATATTTCTTTCTTATACACATAAATGGTTCAGAGGTCATTCAACAGGTTATTTTTCAATATATTTCTCTTTCTTTTTTTTAACCATTTGAACCTTAAACTATTCCTCTGATCCAGTCATTTTTCAATTTATTTCACCAATGAATGACTAAAAAAAACTTCAATAGATAAAATTTATATTCATGATTTTTAAAGGATTCATTGTCATTCATTAGAACAACGCAGGCTGACTTCTAATTCAATCAATCGATCGCGGATCGATCGATTAAATTAGAAAAAAAGCTCTCCTCGTACCGTTCGGACGTCTCTCATGCCGACTCGGTTCGGTCGCGTCGCCGGTCGCGTTTATAAAACGACTCGGAACCGTCCGTTCGTGTCGTTTTTAAAAATAATTTGTTATCGAATTCGTCTAAAACAAAATGTTCTTTTTACGAATTCTGTGTGTGCGCGAAAAGTACTTAAAGTAATACCGAGTGTCGTTCGGGTCTTCGATTGCGTCCTCGATCTCCTGTCCAGGTGGCCCGTACGGGCGCGCGCCCGCCGAGGCTCTGCAGGAGGAGAGGCACCCGGGAGTGTTTGCTTTTTGATTATCAGATCGGACGTACGACCGTCCGTTAAAAATAGTATATAGTGTATTCGTTTCAATTAAGTGTTCTGTGGTTCCTGTCCGAGATGGAGAGCTGACCGGTGAGCGGATTGTGGTGAAGTATCATCAGTGTAAAGGAAATAATCGACACCAGGTTTTTTAAATAGAATTGTTTTTTACTGTAAAACAACGCAATTTCCATCGTGTTTTCCTCTACTATCTCAGTGAGTTTTCACTGATATCGTTTTAAAAAAAAATGTTTAAATGATTCGACATTCATTTTAATGTTGAGTTATTGAAACGATGTCAGCTGTATGTGTGCACGTTGATGGATACTTATTATTTATTATCACAAATTAGGTTGATTTCAAAATTGGTGGTCTTCAGTATATGAGATGTTATATTGAACGATTGTCGTTTTTGTAATCGACGCACGGAGCTTTCGGGGTGGATGAATTGCTGTAAAGCGAAGTTGAAGCCTTCGACTCCACGATTTTCCACACATGATTTTCAGGTGTTAGGTTAAGGCTGCCCGTCGTGCAGCTTAGATCAGGGAACGCATATATTAATCCGCTTCACGGGTTGTATATGTGGTCTCACCTTGTAGCAGGTGTAGCGTAGGAGTGGCTCGGATCAAATCGATTTCGAGTCCTAGCTTATTGTTGTTTTTTTGTTTTCATGTTTTCTCTTTCAGGTCCCAGAACTTCAATCTCTTTTTTTGTTTGTTGTAATTTAAAGTAGATTTTTTGCTTTGTAGATTCAGTAAATTTAGTGTTTTTTGTAGATTTTAATTAGTTTGATTTTTAATTTTCTGCTTTCATTTTTTATCTTTTTAATATTAGTATTACTTTGTTTTTATTGAATTAGTAGTAGTTTTATTTTGTTTCATTTTTATATTCTTTAATTGTAGCTTTTAATTGATTTGTAAGTTTTGTTGCTAGTTGATTTAAAGTAGTTTAATTTTGTTTTGATAATTAACTTCACTCCCTCGCCATGGATTGTGGTGTAATGATACAAATCGTATCATTACCATGTGTGTTTGGTAATCAGATCAGTTATGCTTCATAACAGAATGTACATATTAAGATTCTAATACAAGTGATAACGCGTTTTGGAATCTTGTATGTATTATTCGCCATTGATACATAATTTATTTGGTTAATGTGTGATTCCCGAAATTGCGTTTTTGTTTTACAGTACATATATGTATATATATATATATATATATATATATATATACATATACATATTAGTTATTTAAGTTCAGTTAGTGCATACAGTTAACTCGATTTGTTTTATCAGACTGGTAAACATTTTATATCTAAAAAATGTATCTATTTATCTGAAAATAGATCCAATATCATTCAATATAAAGTAGATCAAAAAAATTAGATCTAATTTCATTGATATCTGATAAAACCTAATAATTTAATCAAAATGGCAAACTAATTAACAGAAGACAAACAATGTATGATTTTTATGAATACTAGATGTATTCAGCTTTCTGTCGATTTGATTAATGATCGAAGGAGAGTTATGAAAATCGTAATTGCTGCTTACAAATATGTTCATACAAAATTGTATATATTTTTGGATTCTGGTTAAATGGTTAATTTAGTTTTGATTAAATTCGCGGAGTGTATTCAGTGTAAAGTGTCTACCGTCGATGGATTCATTAGGTAAAAAAGGTACATTCTTATTTTTTTAAATGATATATTTTCTAATTACTTTTTATTTCAGCAATCAAAAAAATCCACTTCGAGTTCAGTCATTTAATTTCTTTGATAATATTTAATCCGTTTCTATTTCCTGTCAGTTCTTTTTTAAAGCGATAATGTTTTTAATTTTTATCATTCAATAAACTATCAGAAAATTTCAATTAAAATTCCTTAGATAAGTTTCTTTTCTTGATTTTTCTTTTATTGCACATATCAATATTCAAAAAGTTTCTTACAGCACCTAAAAATACCACCATTAAAATCATACATAATATTCATATTACAATGAATATCTTTTGTAGAAATGTATCGATCGATTCTCATATAAATTTCTTGCTTCCCAATGACATTTTGTTCTGTCAACATCATCACCAAGCTAAATAGTATACAAACAGCATAATTACCCCTGTGTGAACTGACAGGTTTTTTTCACAGTAAATTTATTCATCTGAGATTTAATTATGACTGAAAAGTTATAGATTTTCAATTTTCTATTGGAACCACAATCAGTTTTTTGATTTTCTGATTTTTACTTTCAATATTTTATTTTTATAAATATTTACAGTTGACAGAACATCCGAAATTATTTTCTTTCAATAAATTTCTCTTTTTTTCACGAAATTGATCTATGAACAATTTCTTAGATAACGGTATTTTTTAATTATAATTTTAAGATTCGACTTCATCGACAACCTGTCAAACGATTTTCTTATTTGCTGATTAAATAATTTATTTTTATGTACATAAATGGATCAGATATCGTTCAACATACAACTATTTTTCACTAAACTTCTTTCCTCACAAAAATTGAATTTTAAACAACATCTCTGATGACAGTTATTTGTCAATAAATTTTCAAGTCTGTTATATCAACAATCACTTCTATTTTTTCTCATTTTCTGATTCAATAATTTATTTTTATGTACATAAATATATCAGAGATCGCTCAACACAAATCATTTTTCAATAAATTTCTCTTCTTTCATCATATAATAATTTTTCGAATGACATATTTTTTAATAAATTTTCTAATTTTTATTACATCGACAATCACTATCTCGATTTTTAAATTTCTGACTTCAATATTTCTTTCTTATACACATAAATGGTTCAGAGGTCATTCAACAGGTTATTTTTCAATATATTTCTCTTTCTTTTTTTTAACCATTTGAACCTTAAACTATTCCTCTGATCCAGTCATTTTTCAATTTATTTCACCAATGAATGACTAAAAAAAACTTCAATAGATAAAATTTATATTCATGATTTTTAAAGGATTCATTGTCATTCATTAGAACAACGCAGGCTGACTTCTAATTCAATCAATCGATCGCGGATCGATCGATTAAATTAGAAAAAAAGCTCTCCTCGTACCGTTCGGACGTCTCTCATGCCGACTCGGTTCGGTCGCGTCGCCGGTCGCGTTTATAAAACGACTCGGAACCGTCCGTTCGTGTCGTTTTTAAAAATAATTTGTTATCGAATTCGTCTAAAACAAAATGTTCTTTTTACGAATTCTGTGTGTGCGCGAAAAGTACTTAAAGTAATACCGAGTGTCGTTCGGGTCTTCGATTGCGTCCTCGATCTCCTGTCCAGGTGGCCCGTACGGGCGCGCGCCCGCCGAGGCTCTGCAGGAGGAGAGGCACCCGGGAGTGTTTGCTTTTTGATTATCAGATCGGACGTACGACCGTCCGTTAAAAATAGTATATAGTGTATTCGTTTCAATTAAGTGTTCTGTGGTTCCTGTCCGAGATGGAGAGCTGACCGGTGAGCGGATTGTGGTGAAGTATCATCAGTGTAAAGGAAATAATCGACACCAGGTTTTTTAAATAGAATTGTTTTTTACTGTAAAACAACGCAATTTCCATCGTGTTTTCCTCTACTATCTCAGTGAGTTTTCACTGATATCGTTTTAAAAAAAAATGTTTAAATGATTCGACATTCATTTTAATGTTGAGTTATTGAAACGATGTCAGCTGTATGTGTGCACGTTGATGGATACTTATTATTTATTATCACAAATTAGGTTGATTTCAAAATTGGTGGTCTTCAGTATATGAGATGTTATATTGAACGATTGTCGTTTTTGTAATCGACGCACGGAGCTTTCGGGGTGGATGAATTGCTGTAAAGCGAAGTTGAAGCCTTCGACTCCACGATTTTCCACACATGATTTTCAGGTGTTAGGTTAAGGCTGCCCGTCGTGCAGCTTAGATCAGGGAACGCATATATTAATCCGCTTCACGGGTTGTATATGTGGTCTCACCTTGTAGCAGGTGTAGCGTAGGAGTGGCTCGGATCAAATCGATTTCGAGTCCTAGCTTATTGTTGTTTTTTTGTTTTCATGTTTTCTCTTTCAGGTCCCAGAACTTCAATCTCTTTTTTTGTTTGTTGTAATTTAAAGTAGATTTTTTGCTTTGTAGATTCAGTAAATTTAGTGTTTTTTGTAGATTTTAATTAGTTTGATTTTTAATTTTCTGCTTTCATTTTTTATCTTTTTAATATTAGTATTACTTTGTTTTTATTGAATTAGTAGTAGTTTTATTTTGTTTCATTTTTATATTCTTTAATTGTAGCTTTTAATTGATTTGTAAGTTTTGTTGCTAGTTGATTTAAAGTAGTTTAATTTTGTTTTGATAATTAACTTCACTCCCTCGCCATGGATTGTGGTGTAATGATACAAATCGTATCATTACCATGTGTGTTTGGTAATCAGATCAGTTATGCTTCATAACAGAATGTACATATTAAGATTCTAATACAAGTGATAACGCGTTTTGGAATCTTGTATGTATTATTCGCCATTGATACATAATTTATTTGGTTAATGTGTGATTCCCGAAATTGCGTTTTTGTTTTACAGTACATATATGTATATATATATATATATATATATATATATATATATACATATACATATTAGTTATTTAAGTTCAGTTAGTGCATACAGTTAACTCGATTTGTTTTATCAGACTGGTAAACATTTTATATCTAAAAAATGTATCTATTTATCTGAAAATAGATCAAATATCATTCAATATAAAGTAGATCAAAAAAATTAGATCTAATTTCATTGATATCTGATAAAACCTAATAATTTAATCAAAATGGCAAACTAATTAACAGAAGACAAACAATGTATGATTTTTATGAATACTAGATGTATTCAGCTTTCTGTCGATTTGATTAATGATCGAAGGAGAGTTATGAAAATCGTAATTGCTGCTTACAAATATGTTCATACAAAATTGTATATATTTTTGGATTCTGGTTAAATGGTTAATTTAGTTTTGATTAAATTCGCGGAGTGTATTCAGTGTAAAGTGTCTACCGTCGATGGATTCATTAGGTAAAAAAGGTACATTCTTATTTTTTTAAATGATATATTTTCTAATTACTTTTTATTTCAGCAATCAAAAAAATCCACTTCGAGTTCAGTCATTTAATTTCTTTGATAATATTTAATCCGTTTCTATTTCCTGTCAGTTCTTTTTTAAAGCGATAATGTTTTTAATTTTTATCATTCAATGAACTATCAGAAAATTTCAATTAAAATTCCTTAGATAAGTTTCTTTTCTTGATTTTTCTTTTATTGCACATATCAATATTCAAAAAGTTTCTTACAGCACCTAAAAATACCACCATTAAAATCATACATAATATTCATATTACAATGAATATCTTTTGTAGAAATGTATCGATCGATTCTCATATAAATTTCTTGCTTCCCAATGACATTTTGTTCTGTCAACATCATCACCAAGCTAAATAGTATACAAACAGCATAATTACCCCTGTGTGAACTGACAGGTTTTTTTCACAGTAAATTTATTCATCTGAGATTTAATTATGACTGAAAAGTTATAGATTTTCAATTTTCTATTGGAACCACAATCAGTTTTTTGATTTTCTGATTTTTACTTTCAATATTTTATTTTTATAAATATTTACAGTTGACAGAACATCCGAAATTATTTTCTTTCAATAAATTTCTCTTTTTTTCACGAAATTGATCTATGAACAATTTCTTAGATAACGGTATTTTTTAATTATAATTTTAAGATTCGACTTCATCGACAACCTGTCAAACGATTTTCTTATTTGCTGATTAAATAATTTATTTTTATGTACATAAATATATCAGAGATCGCTCAACACAAATCATTTTTCAATAAATTTCTCTTCTTTCATCATATAATAATTTTTCGAATGACATATTTTTTAATAAATTTTCTAATTTTTATTACATCGACAATCACTATCTCGATTTTTAAATTTCTGACTTCAATATTTCTTTCTTATACACATAAATGGTTCAGAGGTCATTCAACAGGTTATTTTTCAATATATTTCTCTTTCTTTTTTTTAACCATTTGAACCTTAAACTATTCCTCTGATCCAGTCATTTTTCAATTTATTTCACCAATGAATGACTAAAAAAAACTTCAATAGATAAAATTTATATTCATGATTTTTAAAGGATTCATTGTCATTCATTAGAACAACGCAGGCTGACTTCTAATTCAATCAATCGATCGCGGATCGATCGATTAAATTAGAAAAAAAGCTCTCCTCGTACCGTTCGGACGTCTCTCATGCCGACTCGGTTCGGTCGCGTCGCCGGTCGCGTTTATAAAACGACTCGGAACCGTCCGTTCGTGTCGTTTTTAAAAATAATTTGTTATCGAATTCGTCTAAAACAAAATGTTCTTTTTACGAATTCTGTGTGTGCGCGAAAAGTACTTAAAGTAATACCGAGTGTCGTTCGGGTCTTCGATTGCGTCCTCGATCTCCTGTCCAGGTGGCCCGTACGGGCGCGCGCCCGCCGAGGCTCTGCAGGAGGAGAGGCACCCGGGAGTGTTTGCTTTTTGATTATCAGATCGGACGTACGACCGTCCGTTAAAAATAGTATATAGTGTATTCGTTTCAATTAAGTGTTCTGTGGTTCCTGTCCGAGATGGAGAGCTGACCGGTGAGCGGATTGTGGTGAAGTATCATCAGTGTAAAGGAAATAATCGACACCAGGTTTTTTAAATAGAATTGTTTTTTACTGTAAAACAACGCAATTTCCATCGTGTTTTCCTCTACTATCTCAGTGAGTTTTCACTGATATCGTTTTAAAAAAAAATGTTTAAATGATTCGACATTCATTTTAATGTTGAGTTATTGAAACGATGTCAGCTGTATGTGTGCACGTTGATGGATACTTATTATTTATTATCACAAATTAGGTTGATTTCAAAATTGGTGGTCTTCAGTATATGAGATGTTATATTGAACGATTGTCGTTTTTGTAATCGACGCACGGAGCTTTCGGGGTGGATGAATTGCTGTAAAGCGAAGTTGAAGCCTTCGACTCCACGATTTTCCACACATGATTTTCAGGTGTTAGGTTAAGGCTGCCCGTCGTGCAGCTTAGATCAGGGAACGCATATATTAATCCGCTTCACGGGTTGTATATGTGGTCTCACCTTGTAGCAGGTGTAGCGTAGGAGTGGCTCGGATCAAATCGATTTCGAGTCCTAGCTTATTGTTGTTTTTTTGTTTTCATGTTTTCTCTTTCAGGTCCCAGAACTTCAATCTCTTTTTTTGTTTGTTGTAATTTAAAGTAGATTTTTTGCTTTGTAGATTCAGTAAATTTAGTGTTTTTTGTAGATTTTAATTAGTTTGATTTTTAATTTTCTGCTTTCATTTTTTATCTTTTTAATATTAGTATTACTTTGTTTTTATTGAATTAGTAGTAGTTTTATTTTGTTTCATTTTTATATTCTTTAATTGTAGCTTTTAATTGATTTGTAAGTTTTGTTGCTAGTTGATTTAAAGTAGTTTAATTTTGTTTTGATAATTAACTTCACTCCCTCGCCATGGATTGTGGTGTAATGATACAAATCGTATCATTACCATGTGTGTTTGGTAATCAGATCAGTTATGCTTCATAACAGAATGTACATATTAAGATTCTAATACAAGTGATAACGCGTTTTGGAATCTTGTATGTATTATTCGCCATTGATACATAATTTATTTGGTTAATGTGTGATTCCCGAAATTGCGTTTTTGTTTTACAGTACATATATGTATATATATATATATATATATATATATATACATATACATATTAGTTATTTAAGTTCAGTTAGTGCATACAGTTAACTCGATTTGTTTTATCAGACTGGTAAACATTTTATATCTAAAAAATGTATCTATTTATCTGAAAATAGATCCAATATCATTCAATATAAAGTAGATCAAAAAAATTAGATCTAATTTCATTGATATCTGATAAAACCTAATAATTTAATCAAAATGGCAAACTAATTAACAGAAGACAAACAATGTATGATTTTTATGAATACTAGATGTATTCAGCTTTCTGTCGATTTGATTAATGATCGAAGGAGAGTTATGAAAATCGTAATTGCTGCTTACAAATATGTTCATACAAAATTGTATATATTTTTGGATTCTGGTTAAATGGTTAATTTAGATTTGATTAAATTCGCGGAGTGTATTCAGTGTAAAGTGTCTACCGTCGATGGATTCATTAGGTAAAAAAGGTACATTCTTATTTTTTTAAATGATATATTTTCTAATTACTTTTTATTTCAGCAATCAAAAAAATCCACTTCGAGTTCAGTCATTTAATTTCTTTGATAATATTTAATCCGTTTCTATTTCCTGTCAGTTCTTTTTTAAAGCGATAATGTTTTTAATTTTTATCATTCAATGAACTATCAGAAAATTTCAATTAAAATTCCTTAGATAAGTTTCTTTTCTTGATTTTTCTTTTATTGCACATATCAATATTCAAAAAGTTTCTTACAGCACCTAAAAATACCACCATTAAAATCATACATAATATTCATATTACAATGAATATCTTTTGTAGAAATGTATCGATCGATTCTCATATAAATTTCTTGCTTCCCAATGACATTTTGTTCTGTCAACATCATCACCAAGCTAAATAGTATACAAACAGCATAATTACCCCTGTGTGAACTGACAGGTTTTTTTCACAGTAAATTTATTCATCTGAGATTTAATTATGACTGAAAAGTTATAGATTTTCAATTTTCTATTGGAACCACAATCAGTTTTTTGATTTTCTGATTTTTACTTTCAATATTTTATTTTTATAAATATTTACAGTTGACAGAACATCCGAAATTATTTTCTTTCAATAAATTTCTCTTTTTTTCACGAAATTGATCTATGAACAATTTCTTAGATAACGGTATTTTTTAATTATAATTTTAAGATTCGACTTCATCGACAACCTGTCAAACGATTTTCTTATTTGCTGATTAAATAATTTATTTTTATGTACATAAATGGATCAGATATCGTTCAACATACAACTATTTTTCACTAAACTTCTTTCCTCACAAAAATTGAATTTTAAACAACATCTCTGATGACAGTTATTTGTCAATAAATTTTCAAGTCTGTTATATCAACAATCACTTCTATTTTTTCTCATTTTCTGATTCAATAATTTATTTTTATGTACATAAATATATCAGAGATCGCTCAACACAAATCATTTTTCAATAAATTTCTCTTCTTTCATCATATAATAATTTTTCGAATGACATATTTTTTAATAAATTTTCTAATTTTTATTACATCGACAATCACTATCTCGATTTTTAAATTTCTGACTTCAATATTTCTTTCTTATACACATAAATGGTTCAGAGGTCATTCAACAGGTTATTTTTCAATATATTTCTCTTTCTTTTTTTTAACCATTTGAACCTTAAACTATTCCTCTGATCCAGTCATTTTTCAATTTATTTCACCAATGAATGACTAAAAAAAACTTCAATAGATAAAATTTATATTCATGATTTTTAAAGGATTCATTGTCATTCATTAGAACAACGCAGGCTGACTTCTAATTCAATCAATCGATCGCGGATCGATCGATTAAATTAGAAAAAAAGCTCTCCTCGTACCGTTCGGACGTCTCTCATGCCGACTCGGTTCGGTCGCGTCGCCGGTCGCGTTTATAAAACGACTCGGAACCGTCCGTTCGTGTCGTTTTTAAAAATAATTTGTTATCGAATTCGTCTAAAACAAAATGTTCTTTTTACGAATTCTGTGTGTGCGCGAAAAGTACTTAAAGTAATACCGAGTGTCGTTCGGGTCTTCGATTGCGTCCTCGATCTCCTGTCCAGGTGGCCCGTACGGGCGCGCGCCCGCCGAGGCTCTGCAGGAGGAGAGGCACCCGGGAGTGTTTGCTTTTTGATTATCAGATCGGACGTACGACCGTCCGTTAAAAATAGTATATAGTGTATTCGTTTCAATTAAGTGTTCTGTGGTTCCTGTCCGAGATGGAGAGCTGACCGGTGAGCGGATTGTGGTGAAGTATCATCAGTGTAAAGGAAATAATCGACACCAGGTTTTTTAAATAGAATTGTTTTTTACTGTAAAACAACGCAATTTCCATCGTGTTTTCCTCTACTATCTCAGTGAGTTTTCACTGATATCGTTTTAAAAAAAATGTTTAAATGATTCGACATTCATTTTAATGTTGAGTTATTGAAACGATGTCAGCTGTATGTGTGCACGTTGATGGATACTTATTATTTATTATCACAAATTAGGTTGATTTCAAAATTGGTGGTCTTCAGTATATGAGATGTTATATTGAACGATTGTCGTTTTTGTAATCGACGCACGGAGCTTTCGGGGTGGATGAATTGCTGTAAAGCGAAGTTGAAGCCTTCGACTCCACGATTTTCCACACATGATTTTCAGGTGTTAGGTTAAGGCTGCCCGTCGTGCAGCTCAGATCAGGGAACGCATATATTAATCCGCTTCACGGGTTGTATATGTGGTCTCACCTTGTAGCAGGTGTAGCGTAGGAGTGGCTCGGATCAAATCGATTTCGAGTCCTAGCTTATTGTTGTTTTTTTGTTTTCATGTTTTCTCTTTCAGGTCCCAGAACTTCAATCTCTTTTTTTGTTTGTTGTAATTTAAAGTAGATTTTTTGCTTTGTAGATTCAGTAAATTTAGTGTTTTTTGTAGATTTTAATTAGTTTGATTTTTAATTTTCTGCTTTCATTTTTTATCTTTTTAATATTAGTATTACTTTGTTTTTATTGAATTAGTAGTAGTTTTATTTTGTTTCATTTTTATATTCTTTAATTGTAGCTTTTAATTGATTTGTAAGTTTTGTTGCTAGTTGATTTAAAGTAGTTTAATTTTGTTTTGATAATTAACTTCACTCCCTCGCCATGGATTGTGGTGTAATGATACAAATCGTATCATTACCATGTGTGTTTGGTAATCAGATCAGTTATGCTTCATAACAGAATGTACATATTAAGATTCTAATACAAGTGATAACGCGTTTTGGAATCTTGTATGTATTATTCGCCATTGATACATAATTTATTTGGTTAATGTGTGATTCCCGAAATTGCGTTTTTGTTTTACAGTACATATATGTATATATATATATATATATATATATATATATATATATATATATATACATATACATATTAGTTGTTTAAGTTCAGTTAGTGCATACAGTTAACTCGATTTGTGTTTTATCAGACTGGTAAACATTTTAAATTTGAAAAATATATCTATATATCTGAAAATAGATTAAATATCATTCAACACAAAGTTGATCAAAAAAAAAGAGATCACATTTCATTGACATCTGATAAAACTTAATTTAATCAAAATGGCAAACTAATTAAGCAGAAGACAAAAAGTGTACGTTTTCTATGAATACTAGATGTATTCAGCTTTCTATCGATTTGAATAATGATCGAAAGAGAGTTATGAAAATCGTTATTGCTGGTTACAAATATGTTCATACAAATTGTATATATTTCTGGATTCTGGTTAAGTGGTTAATTTAGTTTTGATTGAATTCGCGGAGTGTATTCAGTGTAAAGTATCTACCATCGATGGATTCGTTAGGTAAAAATGGTAAATTCACATTTTTTTAAATGATATATTTTCTAATAACATTTTCTTTCAGCTGTCGAGATAATCCACATCGATTTCAATCGATTAATGTTTTTCTGATAATATTTAATCCGTTCCAATTTCCTGTCAGTTCTTTTCCAAAAACGATAATGTTTTTAAATTTTTATCATTTAATGAACTATTAGAAAATTTCAATTACCATTCTTCAGATAATTCATCGATTTTCTTTTCTCGATATTTCTTTTATTGAACATATAAATATTCAAAAAGTTTCGCAAAATATCTAACAATACCACAAATATTCAAACCAAATATAATACTGATATTGCAATGAATAACGTGTGTTCAAATTTATTATAATCTATTCTCATATAAATTTCTTGCTTGCCATTAACATTATGTTCTGTCAACATCACCACCAAGCTCAATAATACACAATTAGTAAAACTACCTCCTAGCATGAACTGACAGGTTTTGCCACAGTAAATTCATTCATCTTAGATTTACATCTGACTGAAAAGATATAGATTTTCAAATGCCTATTGGATCCACAATCATTTTGTCGATTTTCTTATTTTCTGTTTCAGTATTTTGTTTCTATAAATATTTATAGTTGACAGAACATCGAAAATATCTTTTTTCAATAAATTTCTCGTTTTTTTCACGAAATTGATTTATAAACAATTTCTTAACTAACAGTATTTTTTTAAAATACTTTCAAAATTCTACTACATCTACAACCTACTAAACGATTTTCTGATATAATAATTTACTTTTATGTACATAAATAGATCAGTTATCATTCAACATACAACTATTCTTCATTAAATTTCTTTCCTCATAATAATTGAATTTTAAACAATATCTCAGACGACAGCCATTTGTTAATAAATTTTCAAGCTTATGTTATATCAACAATCACTTCTAATTTTTCTTATTTTCTGTTTCAATAATTTATTTTTATGTACATAAATACGCCAGAGATCACTCGATATGAATCCTTTTTCATTTCTCTTCTTTCTCTATATAATAATTTTTCGAATGACATATTTGTTAATAAATTTTCTAATTTTCACTACATTCCGACAATCACTTTCTCGATTTTCTAATCTGTCACTTCAATATTTCCTTCTTATATACATAAATCGTTGAGAGGTCATTCAACACAAGTCATTTTTCAATAAATTCCTCTTTCTTCTTTTTAAGCATTTTTTCTGATCCAATCATTTTTTAATTTATTTCACCAATGAATTACTAAAAAAAACTTCAATAGATAAACTTTTTATTTATGATTTTTAAAGTTCTCATTGTCGTTCATTGGAACAATTTAGGCTGACTTCTAATTTAATCGATCGAACACGGATCGTTTGATTAAATTAGAAAAAAGCGCATCTCATACCGTTCGGCCGTCTCGGTTCGGTGGCGGCGCCGGTCGCGTTTAGAAAACGGCTCAGAACCGTCAGTTCGTGTCGTTTTTAAAAATAATTTGTCATCGAACTCGTTTAAAACGAAACGATCTCTTTGAGAATTCTGTGTGTGCGCGATAGTGCGTCCTCGATCTCCTGTCCAGGTGGCCCGCACGGGCGCGCGCGCGACGAGGCTCTGCAGGAGGAGAGGCACCCGGGAGTGTTTGCTTCTTGATTATCAGATCGGACGTACGACCGTCCGTTAAAAAATAGTATATAGTATACTCGTTTCAATTAAGTGTTCTGTGGTTCCCGTCCAAGATGGAGAGCTGGCCGGTGAGCGGATTGTGTGAAGTATCATCAGTGTGAAGGAAATAGTCGACACCAGGTTTTTTCAACCCAATTATTTGTTTACTGTAAACCAACGCAATTTCCATCGTGTTTTCCTCTACTATCTCAGTGAGTTTTCACTGATATCGTTTTAAAAAAAATGTTTAAATGATTCGACATTCATTTTCATATTTAGTTACCGAAACGATATCATGTGCATGTATGTATGTGGATGGATACTCATTATTTATTTTCACACAATAGGTTGGTTTCAAGATTGATGGTCTTCAGTATATGAGATGTTATATTGAACGATTGTCATTTTTGTAATCGACGCACGGAGCTTTCGGGGTGGATGAATTGCTGTAAAGCGAAGTTGAAGCCTTCGACTCCACGATTTTCCACACATGATTTTCAGGTGTTAGGTTAAGGCTGCCCGTCGTGCAGCTTAGATCAGGGAACGCATATATTAATCCGCTTCACGGGTTGTATATGTGGTCTCACCTTGTAGCAGGTGTAGCGTAGGAGTGGCTCGGATCAAATGGATCTCGAGTCCTAGCTTATTGTTGTTTTTTTGTTTTCATGTTTTCTCTTTCAGGTCCCAGAACTTCAATCTCTCTTTTGTTTGATGTAATTTAAAGTAGATTTTTTTTGCTTTGTCGTTTCAGTAAATTTAGAGTTTTTTTTGTAGATTTCAATTAGTTCAGTTGTTAATTTTTTGCTTTTATTTTTTTAACGTCAGTATTGATTTGTTTTTAATTAATTAGTAGTAGTTTTATTTTGTTTCAGTTTTATTTTTTCTTAATTGTAGCGTGTGTTTGATTTTTAAGTTTTGTTTGAATTGATTTAAAGTAGTTAATTTTGTTTTGATGATTAACTTCAATTTAATTTTGTTTCGTTTTGACTTAATAATTAATTTTGTTTTGATAATTAACTTCATTCCCTCGCCATGGATTGTGGGGCAGTGGTACAAATCGTACCATTGCCATGTGTGCTTGGCAATCAGATCAATTATGCTTCATAACAGAATCTACATATTAAGATTCTAATACAAGTGATAACGCGTTTTGGAATCTTGTATGTGTTATTCGCCTTTGATACATAATTTATTTGGTTAATGTGTGATTCCCGAAATTGCGTTTGTGGTTTACAGTACATATATATATATATATATATATATATATATATATATATATATATATATAAATTAGTTTAAGTTCAGTTAGTGCATACAGTTAACTCGATTTGTTTTATCAGACTTAACATTTTATATCTGAAAATAGATCAAATTTCATTGACATCTGATAAAACTTAATTTAATCAAAATGGCAAACTAATTAAACAGAAGACAAAAAGTGTATGACTTTTATGAATACTAAATATATTCAGCTTTTTATCGATTTGAGTAATGATCGAAAGAGAGTTATGAAAATCTTAATTGCTACTTATAAATGTATTCATACAAATTGTATATATTTCTGGATTCTGGTTAAATGGTTAATTTAGTTTTGATTGAATTCGCGGAGTGTATTCAGTGAAAGTGTCGGCCATCGAGTGGATTCGTCAGGTAAAAAATGTACAATTCTTATTGTTTTAAATGATATATTTTCTAATAACTTTTTATTTCAGCTGTCAAGAAAATCCACATTGATTTCAATCAATCATTTTATTTCGATAATATTCAATCTGTTTCCTTTTCCTGTCAGTTCATTTTTTCAAAACGATAATGTTTTTAATTTTTTTCATTTAATCCACGATCAGAAAATTTCAATTACCATTTCTTTGACGATTCATCGATTTTTCTCCGTGACATTCTTTCTATTATTGAACATATAAAGGTTCAATAACTTTCTTAAAACATCTAACAACACCACCATTAAAATCAAAAATAATATTCATACTACAATGAATATCTTGTGTACGAATGTACTGATCGATTCTCATATAAATTTCTTGTTTCCCAATGACATTAAGTTCAGTCAACATCATCACCAAGCTAAATAGTATACAATTAGCATACCTTCTTTAGATTGAACTGACAGGTGTTTCACTAGTAAATTCAATCATCTAAGATTTACATCTGACTGAAAAGATATATATTTTCAAATATCTATCGGATCCACAATCAGTTTTTTGATTTTCTGTTTCAATATTTTGTTTTTATCAAAATTAATAGTTGACAGAACATAAATAATAAATAATTTTACAATCAATTTCTCTTTTTTCACAAAATTGATCTATAAACAGTTTCTTAGAGATCAGTTTTTTTTACAATACTATCAATAATTTATTTTTTGTACATAAATAGATCAGATATCATTCAACAGAAAGCATTTTTCATTAAACATCTTTCTTCACAGAAATTGTACTTTAAATAATATCTCAGATGACAGTTATTTGTTAATAAATTTTCAAGTTACTCTTATATCAATAATCACTTCTAGCTTTTCTAATTTTCTGATTCAATAATTAATTTTTATGTACATAAATATATCAGATCATTCAACATAAATTCTTTTTCAAACGACATATTTATTAATAAATTTTCTAATTTGTCACTTCAATGCTTCCTTTTTATACATATAAATGATTCAGAGGTCATTCATCTCTGGAAACTTTTCAATATATTTTATTTCCTCCTATAATAAAATTGAACTTGAAATAATTTGTCTGATCCAGTTATTTTTTAATTAATCCTCCAATGAATAACAAAAAAAAACTTCAGTAGATAAAAATCATTTATGATTTTTATTAAACCTTTCAATATTTCTCAACTTTTATCAGTAATACTTATTAACCTCTGAACCTCCCCTACATAATTTAAAAGTTTTATTTCAGATAACAAGTTTACCAGTTCTCTCATCCAGGTATTTCTTAAGACAATCAGTAAAATCAAAGTTTCAAAAATTAAATCTAAATACTTGTATCTTTTGTAATATTAGAGTGTAATATATGAAATTGCGGAATTTGTAGGTGAGAATTAAAACGCAGTATTTTTAACAGAACAAAATATATTTAATCAAAATAAGCTCCATCGGCGCCAATGTTTTTTTTCCACCGAGAAATTAAATTGTTTACCCCATTTTTATAAAAATAGATATTCTTAGAGCTCATAAAGTTTTCGAATCCTTGAATCACCGCATCCCTCTTATTTATCAGATTTTTCATTGACATGCTATCATCTTTTTCGCCACTTGGAATATTATTTAAGAAATAAAAAAAAATCTGAAACCAAACAGAAGTGATTCAAGGATTCGAAAACTTTACAAGCTCTAAGAATGTCTATTTTTATAAAAATGGGATAAACAATTTAATTTCTCGCTGGAAAAAGACCATTGAAGCTGATGGAGCTTATTTTGATTAAATATATTTTATGTTAAAAATATTAAGTTTTAATTCTCACGTACAACTTCAGCAATTTCATATGTTGCACCCTAATATGTATGTATAGTTGATTTAAAGTAGTTTACTTTTTGTTTTGATAATTAACTTCATTCCCTCGCCATGGAGTTCCGGATAATTAAAATGGTAAACTAATGAAACAGAAGACAAGTGTATGATTTTTATGAATACTAGATATATTCAGCTTTTTATCGATTTGAGTAATGATCTAAAGTGTTATGAAAATCGTAATTGCTGCTTATAAACATATTCATACAAATTGTATATATTTCTGGATTCTGGTTAAATGGTTAATTTATTTTTGATCAAATTCGCAGAGTGTACTCAGTGGAAGTGTCTACCATCGAATGGATTGTTTTTTTTTGTTTTCAGGTTTTCTTTTTCAGGTCCCAGAACTTCAATCTCTTTTTTTTTTTTGTAATTTAAAGTAGATTTTTTGCTTTGTCGATTCAGTAAATTAATTTTTTGTACATTTTAATTAGTTTGGTTGTTAATTTTTTGCTTTTATTCTTTTTAATATTAGTATTGATTTGTTTTTAATGAATTAGTAGTGGTTTTATTTTGTTTCAATTTTATTTTATTTAATTGTAGCTTTAATTTGATTTGTAAGTTTTGTTTTTAGTCGATTTAAAATAGCTAACTTTTGTTTTCATAATTAACTTCAATCCCTCCCTCGATGGATTTCGAGTTCTGGATCAATGGTTTGTATTTCTCTTCATGTTTTCTCTTTTAGGTCCCAGAACTTCAATCTCTTGTTTTGTTTGTTGTAATTTAAAGTAAATTTTTTACTTTGTCGATTCAGTAAATTTAGAGTTTTTCATAGATTTCAATTAGTTTAATTATTAATTTTTTGCTTTTATTTATAATCTTTTTAACATTAGTATTGATTTGTTTTTAATGAATTAATAGTAGTTTTATTTTGTTTCATTTTTATTTTTTAAATTATAACTTTTGTCTTTAGTTTTTTTTTTAGTCGATTTAAAGTAACTTAATTTTGTTTTCATAATTAACTTTAATTCCTCCCACGATGGATTTCGAGCCTTAGATGAATGGGTTTTTTTCTCTTTGTTTTCTCTTTCAGGTCCCAGAACTTCAATCTCTTTTTTTGTTTGTTGCAATTTAAAGTAGATTTTTTTGATTTGTTAATTCAGTAAATTTAGAGTTTTCTGTATATTTTAATTAGTTTGATTATTAATTTTTTGCTTTCATTTTTTTAATATTAGTATTGCTTTGTTTTTACTGGATTAGTAGTATTTTTATTTTGTTTGTTTTATTTTTTTTAATTGTAGCTTTTAATTGATTTGTAAGTTTTGTTGCTAGTTGATTTAAAGTAGTTTAATTTTGTTTTGATAATTAACTTCACTCCCTCGCCATGGATTGTGGTGTAATGATACAAATCGTATCATTACCATGTGTGTTTGGTAATCAGATCAGTTATGCTTCATAACAGAATGTACATATTAAGATTCTAATACAAGTGATAACGCGTTTTGGAATCTTGTATGTATTACTCGCCTTTGATACATAATTTATTTGATTAATGTGTGATTCCCGAAATTGCGTTTGTTTTGTACAGTACATATATATATATATATATATATATAAATATTAGTTATTTAAGTTCAGTTAGTGCATACAATTAACTCGAATTGTTTTATCAGAGAGCATTCAACGAAATCATTTTTCAACAGATTTCTCTTCTTTCTTCATATCATACTTTTTTAAAAGACATATTTATTAATAAATTTGTCACTTCAGTCCTTCCTTTTTATACACATAAATGGTTCAGAGGAATTCCTCTTTCTTCCTTTAATAAAATTGAACTTGAAATAATTTGTCCGATCCAGTCATCTTTTTAATTAATTCTCCAATGAATGACAAAAAAAACTTCAATAGATAAAATTCGTATTTATGATTTTTATTAAACCTTTCAATATTTTATTTCAATTTTTTTACCAGTTATACTTATTAACCTCTGAGCCTTCCCTATATAATTTAAAAGTTTTGTTTTAAGTAACAAATTTACCAGTTCTCTCATCTAGATATTTTTTAAGTCGATCAGTAAAATTGAAGCTTCAAAAATTAAATATAAATACTTGTATCTTTTGAAATATATCTATGATTAGGCCAGAAAACATTTGTTAATATTTCAATGTTGCAATATCAATCATGAGGTTTTTTTCAAAAAAAAAACTCAATTTAATTTCTTAATTGAAATAATAATATTTGAAATTTATTTAGGATTTAAAACGTTTTTCAAAATATACTAAGATGTATTTTTTTTAAATTCAAATTGATAATAATTTTTGAAAACAAAGAATTAAAAATCAGTCGAAAAGATTCCCTAGAAAATGTTCAGAATTTTTAATTTATTAAATGTTCAGAATTACTTATTAAACCAAATAAATTTGTTTTAGAAATTGTATACAAATGTTGTTAGACTTTTGGAAAATATTACTAAAATATACATTACAGTATTTATAAAAATCTCTTGTTTAAATATCAGTATTTTAATTACATTTTTATTTATTTAAATAATTTAATAATATTTTTATTAATTGACTCAATGAAATATCAAGATATCTGTGTCGGCTCCAAGATAAATCCAATAAGAAAATAAATGAAGATCATGATGAAAAAAAGAAGCCTTTGAAGAAATTGCTGTGAAATTCATGCATTGAAAATAATAATAAATTTTTTTAATTTTTTTTTCACAATATACTTAGAAGTAAATTCATTTCTTTTTTTAGATTCAAATTGATAATAATTTTTGAAAACAAAGAATTAAAAATCAGTCAAAAAGATTCACTAGAAAATGTTCAGAATTTTTTAAAAATTATTTATTATTAAACCAAATAAATATGTTTCAGAAATTGTATAAAAATGATATTAGAATTTTGGAAAATATCACTAAAATATAAATTACAGTATTTCTAGAAATCTCTTGTTTAAATATCAGTATTTTAATTGTATTTTTACTTATTTAAATAATTTACTTATATTTTTATTAATTGATTCAACCAAATACCAAGATATCTGTGTCGTCTTCAATATAAATCCGATAAGAACATAAATGAAGATCATGATGAAAAAAAAGAAGTCTTTGAAGAAATTGCTGTGAAAATCTTACATCGAAGATAATAATTTTTTTTAAATGTTTTTCAAAATATCCTAAGAAGTATTTTTTTAAAATTCAAATTTATAATAATTTTTGAAAACAAAGAATTAAAAATCAGTCAAAAAGATTACCTAGAAACAGTTCAGAATTTTTTAAATATTCAGAATTACTTATTAAACCAAATAAATTTGTTTTAGAAATTATATAAAAATGTTGTTAGACTTTTGGAAAAAATTACTAAAATATAAATTACAGTATTTCTGAAAAGCTGTTGTTTAAATATCAGTATTTTAATTACATTGTTATTTATTTAAATAATTTAATTATATTTTTATTAACTGATTCAACCAAATATCAAGATATTTGTGTCGCCTTCAAGATAAATTTGATAAGAAAATAAATGAAGATCATGATGAAAAAAAGAAGTCTTTGAAGAAATTGCTGCGAAATCCTTGCATTGAAAATAATAATTTTTTTTAAAACTTTTTCAAAATATACTAAGTAAATTTATTTCGTTTTTTTAGATTCAAATTGATAATGATTTTTGTAAACAAAGAATTAAAAATCAGTCAAAATATTCACTAGAAAATATCTAGAATTTGTTAAAAGTTATTTCTTATTAAACCAAATAAATTTGTTTTAAAATTGTATAAAAATGATGTTAGTCTTTTGGAAAACGCTTCAAAAATTAAAATATTGCTCTTATGACAAAAATAATATTAAAAAAATATATAAAAGTATTACACATTTCTTGAATTGGAAATATAAATTTAAAGGTACCTAATTTTTAATTTTTTACTGATAGAACTAAATTGATTTCTTTCAGAAAATTTAAATACTTATATCTCAGACAATATTTTCAGAATAATAATATTAATTTTATTATAAAGGGAATTGAATTAAGAAATTAAAATGGAGAAATCAAGTAACAAGAGGAGAAATTAATAAAATTAGATATAAAAAGACAAAAATTTAAAGAAATAACTGTCGATAGAACATTAATTCAATTAACTGATTTTTTACACTTATGTTTCTGTTTTAGAAGTTTAAAAAGAGGTGTAATCCAATGAGAAATGTTCTTGAATAAAAATACATTCTATTTCGTTATAAATTCGAAAAGAAAACATTTGAAGATCAACAAATATCAAGATGGAATATCATTAAAAATATTAATATGAAAACATAAACAATATATTCCATTAAAAAAATGGTAATAAAATACAAATCGAATTATCTGGATTTTCTTTGCATATTTACTAATTTAAATAAGTTTATATTTCAGGAATTCTATGAAACAATACCAGAATTTCGACAAATATTCACGGAATAGATAAAATCCTAACAAAGCTAAGGCAATTATAATTCAATAAAAAATAATTCCATTTAAAAGGACTCACTAATTTAATCACATCAACAATAAACAAATGGAATTCTCAGTAGCATCAAAAGAAACTGAGATTAATGATTCGAGGAAGACTCTTCTGTAATTATTTATTTTTTATGAATTTCAGGATTGGTGAATCGATTTTTCTGACATGACGATGGTTGGAGCGCACAAAGATCTATGCATATATCATTTTTATTTTAATGGAGTTTATTCGGATAGCCATTTGTATAAAAGCACCACAAAAAATGGTTTAAATAATAATGAAATAAAATAGGGAAGAAGAAAGTAAAAACCTTAATAAATTAATAAATATTAAAATGAAAATATTATAATGAATGGAAACTTACAAGGAAATAAAATATTAAAATGGAAAATGGACGGAAAAAAGGGTTCTCTCTCTATCTTTCTATATATATATATATATATATATATATATATATATATATATATATATATATATATACGTGTGTGTGTGTATGCGTATGTGTGTCTTTTTTAACTATGATTTTCAGATATGCATTTTAATATTTTGGAAAAACATACAAAAATTAAATCCAAGTCAAGGAAATAATCTGAGATGAATTTTTTAATAAGAAGTACTTAAGAGTAAATAAAAAAAAATCGGAATCAGTATGCAAATGTGACTGATGTATAAAAAGCTGAAAAAAATTAACGATATTATGAAAAAATCCCATTTTCAGTTGTCAACATTGGGATGTGGACTGTTTATTTTTTATGTGTATGCTAATAAACATTTTTTACAGGTGGATAAAAATAATTAATCTTAAATGTTTGTACAGGCAGTTTATTAATTAAATAATGGATCAAATGTGGGAATAAAATATTACGACCGATTAAGTATGAATCCAAAGAGAAAAAAAACAACTTTCATTCACATATTTCAGTAAAAAAAAGTAAAATAATAATAAAATATTATTCGAAAAATAGAAGCAATTAATATCAAACTAGAAATATGAGTATAGAAAATACAAAAAGAAAAAAATATATGAAAGGTAATAGAGGTTTAAACTGAGAGATAATTTTATGTTTTATTTAAATTGTTTAATATTTTTTTATTTCAGATTCTTTTATTTTTAATATGTTTAATTATATATATGTATATATATATATATATATATATATATATATATATATATATATATATATATATGTATGTATGTATATGTATATGAGATTTTTAATTAAGTTATAGTTTAGTTCTAAATATAAGCTAATAGTCTTCTTTTCAGGTTATATTTAAAGGTTTTTTTCTTTTTTAATTTCTAATCGCTTTTCTTTCAGATGTGTATGAATGGTTGTGTGTGTGTGTTTATATATATATATATGATGCTTAATTAATAATTTTTATTTTCAGGATTTTAATGATATCTTTTCTTTCAGATTCTGATCATTTATATATTTTTGTATGTATTTAATATTTTTTTTCTTTCAGCAATAATATACCTTTTTATTTTAGGATTAACAATACATAAATGTGTGTGTGTATGCGTATGTGTGTCTTTTTTAACTATGATTTTCAGATATGCATTTTAATATTTTGGAAAAACATACAAAAATTAAATCCAAGTCAAGGAAATAATCTGAGATGAAATTTTTAATAAGAAGTACTTAAGAGTAAATAAAAAAAAAATCGGAATCAGTATGCAAATGTGACTGATGTATAAAAAGCTGAAAAAAATTAACGATATTATGAAAAACTCCCAGTTTCAGTTGTCAACATTGGGATGTGGACTGTTTATTTTTTATGTGTATGCTAATAAACATTTTTTACAGGTGGATAAAAATAATTAATCTAAATGTTTGTACAGGCAGTTTATTAATTAAATAATGGATCAAATGTGGGAATAAAATATTACGACCGATTAAGTATGAATCCAAAGAGAAAAAAAACAACTATTCATTCACATATTTCAGTGAAAAAAAGTAAAATAATAATAAAATATTATTCGAAAAATAGAAGCAATTAATATCAAACTAGAAATATGAGCATAGAAAATAAAAAAAGAAAAAATATATGAAAGGTAATAGAGATTTAAACTGAGAGATAATTTTATGTTTTATTTAAATTGTTTAATATTTTTTTATTTCAGATTCTTTTATTTTTAATATGTTTAATTATATATATATATATATAAATATATATATATATATATATATATATATATATATATATATATATATGTATATGTATATGAGATTTTTAATTAAGTTATAGTTTAGTTCTAAATATAAGCTAATAGTCTTCTTTTCAGGTTATATTTAAAGGTTTTTTTCTTTTTTAATTTCTAATCGCTTTTCTTTCAGATGTGTATGAATGGTTGTGTGTGTGTGTTTATATATATATATGATGCTTAATTAATAATTTTTATTTTCAGGATTTTAATGATATCTTTTCTTTCAGATTCTGATCATTTATATATTTTTGTATGTATTTAATATTTTTTTTCTTTCAGCAATAATATACCTTTTTATTTTAGGATTAACAATACATAAATGTGTGTGTGTGTGTGTGTGAATGTGAACTCTCTCTCCCTCCCCCCTCTCTCTCTATGTATATATATATATATATATATATCAAACGACTAATATAAATTTCATGATTTTCAGCGTAATGGTCATATTTTCTATTTTAGGTTTATTTATAACTAAAATGTTTCAATCAATAAAGTATATAATAAAATACGCTTAAGGCTCACTTTCGAAAGTATGGTGTTTTATATAATTTGTGGAATAGAATCAAAGCATTTTAAAATTCTCGCTCGTTTCTTTCTGATGAAGAAATTGTTTAAATAATAATGATATTAAAAATCCAGAAGAAAATAAATACGATAATAAATTAATGGATCTTGAATGAATGAAAGCTCAGCAAGAGATGGATATAAAGTTTATAAATGGAAAGATGGACGGAAACTCGGATTCTCTCTCTTTCGATTCAAAACGAGACGTTTTAATTTTAATGTACTCTGAAGAGTACTAAAAGATTTTTATTTAATAAGGAATTACTGATATTTCGAAATGACGAGGAATTCCAAATTTCAATTATTCATCAGTATTGTGAAATAGGGTAATTTGGTAAACTGGTTTAAAAATATAATGAGTAGTTTCAAATTTAGCTAGAATAGGTTTAGCTTTTTGTTTTTAAGTTCACTTTTATTTTTAATCTTTTTTGTATAAATTCGTTTTTATAATACATTAACTTCTATTTCATTTTCAATAGAATCAATTAATTATTTCAAATTATTTTTTTTTATTATTTTGTTAGTATTCTTTTCTAAATAATTTCTTAATTCAAGTTAGGATTAGATTAGGGTTGGTCTTCCGATCAACACGGTAGGTCTTCTACATATCTGCAACCTCAACGTGGTGTAGAAGTGGTAACATACGCAAAATATTCAGTGAAATTTTATTACAAAAAAGTAAGAAAGGAATTTTGCCTTTATTTCTTTATAGAAATATATAAATGATAAAATTGAATAAATTTAAATATTTGAAATAGAGTTTCAATGAAATATTTTACATATGGCTAATGCAGATGATTATATATATATATATATATATATATATATATATATATATGTATGTATATGTATATATATATATATATATATATATATATATATTTTAATATATATAATTGCCTTTTTTTCAGAAAATTATGACCCATAATTTGCTTTAATAAAATCATATACCTATTGTATACGCATGCACACACGCATACAATTGAGACAGTTCGAAATAATGGCAAGAGTGGCACCACCTACCTATGTGGTCTTCGCTAATTTTTATTACTATGGTTGTCATCAAGCGACAACGGAGATGTACAGATTGGAGATGTTCAGTGTGTTTTTATTATTTCGACGAGTGGAAGTTGTAAAATACATAATTTTAACGATCCACTGCTAATATGGATGATACGGCAACGGACTGTGTTGAACCGAGTGGTGATAATAAAACCATATGCCCCGGTTCTGGGAGCTTGTGTAACGGTTTGAATCTAGTCGACGTGCGTCTCGAAGATGATAGCACAGATAAGATCTTAGAGAACGGTGTCGATGTTCCGGACAGTGATGATGAAGAATACGACGATTTGAAGAATGATACAGTAGCTGCTGTATGTCAGTCTAGCAACAATGGCATGACAGATAGAGACAAAGATGTTAGTGGGCTCACCGAAAATGTTATTACCGAGCTATTACCGACTACACAAAATCTCGAAACCAATGACGACGACAGGTACACGATAGAAATAACCGATTACGTGCCGTTGCTTTCAATTCTTTTCTTTTTAGTCACGATGCATCCGAAAATCAAATACGAGTTCTACAGTTGACAATCGCTAAACAGAAAATCGAACTCGAAAGATCCGCCGATCATATCAAACATTTGGAGCAGGCGAGCGTACAACAAGGGCTGCTACGCGCCGAACTCGACGCCAAATTCCAAATGGTGAGTTCGAACCGCACGGTTCCGTCGTCGATTTCTCGATCGCTCTTTCGTCTTTCCAGCTCGTGAAGCGGTACGAGTCGGCGGTCAAAGATAAAGAGGCGACCGTCGTGCGGTACGCCGTCAGCGAAAAGAACGTGATAGATCAGAAGAATGCGAGAGAGCAAGCGGAGAAGCAGCTCAAAGATGCAGTGAAGGAGAACGAGCTATTAGCCCATAAACTGTCGACCATGTCTCACGAGAAGTCGAGAATATGCCAGATATTAGATAATAAGGTCTGTTTATGGATGCGTGTGACCGTCGTCCCTTCGTTGTTCGATCGCTTTGTGTTCTTTTTTATAATTTCTCAGATACGAATATCGTATGACGAATGGAAATCCGGTCAGGAATGATTGTCGTGAGTTAAATTTGTGTTTCAGTGCCACGAGTCGAACGCGGCGTCGAAAGAAGTCGAGAAACTAAAATACGAATTATTGTCTTGTGAATCGAAGCTCAAGTGGACTCACAATAATTTACGGGTCGAGACGGATGCACGTAAGGTAATTTTTCTGTGCGCACACGAACGTCCGTACGTGTTTATACGCAGATACACGTACGATGCTTTATGTTTTATTATCGTATTTAAGGATGGTGCAGCTCAGCTGGAAGCGATGAACGCACGGTTACACGAAGCAGCTTCACAAGTAGAACAGGCAAAAAGAGATTCACAGGAAGCTATACGTGCTTTCAAGGAATCACAAGAAAATAGAGCTTATGTTTTAGGTCAGTTGAGAAGCGTTTCTGTCGAGAATAGAATGATCTATTTAAATTTTTCAGATCAGCAGCTCAAAGAACAAGCAGCAAACTTAATACTCGTTCGACATGAAAGAGACGATCGTGATCATCAGTACAAACAGCTGAAAGTCGAATTCGATAGGTTACAGACGAAGCACCAGAGTATTATTCAAGAAAACAACACGTTATCTTTAAAAGTAAGCGTCGGATTTTAGATTTTAATATGTTTTAGCCGATCGAAATGTTAAACGTGTGTCTGTAGGTACAGCAGCTCGAGAAGGAAAGGCTCGAGACCGAAAAGAAACTGTCAGAGCTACGTGAATATTCAGATAAACAACAGCAGGACTCTACGGATCTGCAGAATAGTATCGTGCAACTGGAACAATTGAAATTACAATTGTCGAGGTATAACGTTTTCGAACGACTGTTCGGTTCGAAAACCGTAAAGTAAAACGTTGTATTTCAGTGAAAAGGAGAAAAACACTACGAGCCAAACGCAGATCGATCAGTTAAAACAGCGCAATCAAGAGCTGCAGACCGATACCGAAGCGTGTAGATTGAGGGAAGCGGAGATGTTACATTTCACTCAGATGTTAACGGAGAAAAACGTACGTTTACAATCCGAGTTCACGGCTCTCGAGACGAAGGTAATGAGGAACGTGTACTGTCGAAAATCCACACTGTACGAAAATATCCGTAGGTCCAGCGACTGGCCTGCGAGCAGACGACGCTGAAAAGATCCGAAAAGGAGCTAAAGACACGTCTGAACGTCGTGACACGGCAGCTCGACGACGAAAAGAACGCCAGAACCGAAGAGAACAGACTTCTGACCAGGCACATCGCCGAACGGACACAGTCTGTCGAACAGTTGACCCGACAACTCGAATTCGAAAAAGGAGAGAATTCCGTTATCAGGCGAAAATACGAAACATCCCTCAAGGTATATATCCTGGACGATCGAGCGAAACAGACGTTTTTTCCATAAAACCGATGATTTGATGCAGGAGATGACCAAAGAACTGCAACAGTGCCATAAGAAATTGGAGCAGTACGAGAGTGTCGAAAGTCACAGCCATAGTCGGAGTAGTTCGAGCTCATCGCTGAACACGACGGGACTCGCCGCGTGCACGCCGTCTCCCGTGAATAGTTCCGCGCCGGAACCGGACGATCGGCTCAGACAGGTGAACTTTTTTTAGAAATCGTTCGAGGTCGTTTTATCTCGATATTTCGAACGAGACGTACGGGTTTAATAACCGGCTTTTAAATTCATCTACGTACCGTATTAGATTTAGTCAGAACTGTAGATTTGAGTGATCGTTTCGTCTGTAGCCGGTCATCGATCCTGGCCTCGACAGACAGACGTTACTCGAACACGTAGTGAAACTGCAAAGGGCGAGCGCACGTAAATCTGAAAAATTAGACTTTTTGGAGGAGCACGTGCGGACGCTCGTCGCCGAGCTGCAACGTAAAAGCAAACTACTCCAGCATTATATGATGCGCGAGCAGACCGGAGCACTCTCGTCCGACACTATGGACCGAAACAAGGTAGCGTATGTCGATCAGTTCGATATTCAAATCCGATTTGACTCTAAAAGGATTAATTAATTGATGACTAATGAGTTTTTCTTTTCCACAAAGAGGAGAGAAACTGATTCGTCTGTTCATCGATTTTCAGAGTACAAAACAACTGATGCATTTGTCAGTGTGAATGTGATTACAGTACAAAACACACATATAGGAAAAATCATTCCTCGACACTTCCAGAAGGTTTTCATTTTAAGACCGAATCGTCGTTTGTGTAGATGTATCGAATGTATAAATTGCAAAATTCAAAACCAGCACATACGAACATTCCACACACACACTCATTCATACATTTGCACATATCTCATAACAGATTCTGTTTGTTTATTGTAACTGATGTGTTTCGTTCTCTTTCTGGTCTTGCCTTAAAGCCTCCAGCTTTTTGGTGAGTATTTCATTTTCTCTCATACTTTCATACGTGACTGTCTGTTTGTTGGAGATAAATAGTCATATTAATAAAAGTGTTTTTTAAAAACATCCTTAAAATTATATTTCGTATGCGATCGTGTGACTGTGCGTGCGAGCGCGTGTGTACGTGTGCGACGAAGAGATTCGAACCGAGTCGATCGTTTCGTTTAAAGAGCTCGTGCGCATTCCAGGCGGAGGTAGCGAGGTCGAAAGGTGTAATGGCGTCCGTGTACGGTTCCCGCGTCGCCGACGACTCGCTGACGTTAGAATTGTCGCTGGACATCAACAGGAAGCTGCAGGCCGTACTCGAAGACACGTTGCTCAAGAATATCACCTTGAAGGTATAGTGAGGATATATTTATTTATGCTACTCGAAATCGCTTTTAAATTCTTTTGTCGTTTGTCGCACGGACATCACTAGCGTAGTCCACCCGAATCGTTTCGTATTATCGAAGTAATTTAACATCTAGGGGGTTTTCTCAGCGTAGTTTAAACTTAGATCGCTTTATTCCGAACGGATTTTTTTAAAGATTGATCGTTCGATGCATCACGGTATAGTTATGGCAACGTGGCCAGATTCACTTCCACAAAAGATTTCGTGGTACTCCGGACGAACGTACGTACGTTTTTCTATCGTCTGTTCATTTTTATACGAGATAAAGACGTTCCGAGTTTCGTCGTCGAAACCTTTTAAAAGTCCTTACTCATAATTCACGACGACGGTCGTAGGTGCACGTTTCGATTCGCTTATACGGTCAGCTAAAATATACAAAACGACGGTCCGTTCGAGCATGAATTCGACGTAGACCGTTCGCCTCTGTCGTCGGCGAACACACCGTGAAGATTTTTTGCTACAGGAGAGCGTCGACACCCTGGGAACCGAAATCGAACGACTCAGCCGGCAGAACGTCATCGACTCGTCTTGAAAATCGATCTCGAAGGAATTTCAGCCGTATTTAGCGAACGGGTATCGAGGGTCCGTGCGTGCACGCCGTCTCGCGATCAGGACTATAAATCACCGACCGACAGTAGAGATATCTGCAGCGAGCGACACATTATCGTTACTTTAGAATTATTTTTTTATAAGAATTCTACAGACGTGCATCCCGAACGTAAGATATATGTACTTAAACTATACACGCTGATACACACACACACATACACGGACAGTCGGTTCAGATCGAATGTCGTAAAACAAAGAAACAGAGACGTACCTCCTGCATTTAATGTTATATTATAATTTTATTTATAAAAGAGATTCTGTAAATACATTTCATGTGAAACAAATTGCATTTCAGTAGTTTAAGAAAAAAGAGAGTAAATAAACACGCGTATAAATATATAAAGATAGTAGACGAATCTTTTTTAATAGAGGGGAACAAAAAAAAATCACCCGGACATAAAAAAATAAAACTAAAATCGGACGCGGTGCCCGGTCACCGCGGTTCGTAGTCGCCGTCGGCTTGGCCGTCGCCGAACGTCGACTCGGCCGAAATCTCCTCGTAATCCTTTTCGAGCGTCGCGAGATCCTCGCGCGCCTCCTGGAACTCCCCCTCCTCCATCCCTTCGCCGACGTACCAGTGCACGAACGCACGTTTCGCGTACATCAAGTCGAACTTGTGGTTGAGCCGGCTCCACGCGGACGCTATCGCCGTCGTGTTCGAAAGCATGCAAACGGCTCGGTGCACGGTCGCCATGTCGTCGTCGTACGGCAAAACGGTCGGTGGTTTGTTGTTGATGCCGACCTGTGCGAAATTACGCGTCGTGTATTTAAAACGTTAAATCGTTTTGAAAGCAGAAAGCGCATGCGAGGCCGGAGTAGGAGGTCGACAGGTCAATCGCGATTATCATAGAAATCCGTGCGATAAAAATGTCTTACTTTTGTCGGCGTGTGCGATAGAAATCGACAGCGTTGCTGAAACATGAATTACAGTTTTAAAAAGTAGAAGCCCTCTGCGTTTAAATGTCGTCGCGCTGGAGGATCAAACGCGCAGACGAATCGAACCGACCGTTCGGTCAACCTTGAAAATAAAAAGAGAACGTCCTGAGAAAAAAACGTAACCGGAAGAGAAGCGACCGACGAGCGGGGAGCTGCACATCATCTTCGGCGATACTAACATGTGGAAGAACGGGGGATCAGAATGGCGACCGAGGAGTCGACGGCTTACCTTGATGCCGGTCGGACACCAGTCGACGAACCGTATACTGCTCTTCGACTTCATCGTCGCGATCGCCGCATTCACGTCCTTCGGCGTGACGTCGCCGCGATATAACAGACAGCACGCCATATACTTGCCCTGCATCGGATCACACTTGACCATCTGGTTGTCGGACTCGAACAGTTCGCTCGTGATCTCGTTGACGGACAGGCCGGCGTGGAACGCCTTGTCCGCCGACACGATCGGCGCGTACGACGCTAGCGGGAAGTGGATCCGCGGGTACGGCACTAGGTTCGTCTGGAACTCGTTGAGGTCGACGTTGAGCGCGCCGTTGAAACGCATCGACGCCGTGATCGAAGACACGACCTGGCTGATCAGCCGATTCAGGTTCGCGTAATCCGGACGCTCGATGCCGAGGCGACGCCGGCATATGTCGTAGATAGCCTCGTTGTCGACCATGAACGTACAGTCGGAATGGTTGAGAGTCGTGTGCGTCGTCAGGATCGCGTTGTACGGCTCGACGACGGCCGTGCATATCTGCAGTGAGTGGAAGATGGTCACAGTATCGTCGCGGAGCGTATCGATGCTAATTATTTTTCTTTTTTTTTAAAAAAAAAAAAATACTCGAGACCACAAGTGTCGTAATTGTTTCGAAGACTTTTCGGTTTCGTATAAAACGGATCGAGTCATTCAAACACTTCTCTTTCATTTTAAAGTGGAACCGGTGCCAGACAATAAACTTTCAGGATACTTTTATTGAAATGATTACTGTCGAGGTGTGCACTTAATTTTTATACGTGATTACTGCGCAATGTACTTAAATTATTAACTTTTGAAGGAGGGAAGCGTACTGCAGCGCGGAAATCGCCGGCATTTTAACGGCATATATACCTTCTGAGCGGCGGAAAAATCGATTTTTCAAGAATCACATATATTATTTTCCGTGTGAAAAAAATCATGAAAGTAGACTCTTTGCGAGGTCCCGAAAGGTATATATGCGCTTAAAAAAGATCTGATTTCTGATCGATTCAAACTGAATCGGAACAGAAACCGAAATCGTAAACAGTGAATAACGATATGGGATTGAGATCGGAATTCCGTCGGAGTTCGTTCGCGTTTACCGTCGGTGCTGGATACACGCACAGCTCCAGTTTGCTTTTCTTTCCGTAGTCCTGGCTCAGCTTTTGCATCAGCAGCGACGTGAACCCTGATCCGGTTCCGCCGCCGAACGAGTGAAATATAAAGAACCCTTGTAGCCCGCTGCACTGTTCGGTAAGTCTGTGTATCCTGTTCATAACGACTTCGATGATCTCCTGGCCGACCGTGTAGTGTCCGCGCGCGTAGTTGTTCGCTGCATCCTCTTTACCGGATATCATCTGATCCGGATGGAACAGCGATTTAAATTTACCGGTGCGGACTTCGTCTGCGGGAAACGACACAGGGGACGTACACGGTCGAACACGAGCGCGAGGGCCGTTCGTTCGAAACAAACCTATCACTGTCGGCTCGAGGTCGACCATCACGGACCTGGGGATGATCTTCCCGTTCTCCGTCTCCGAGAAGAACGTCTCGTAGCTGTTGTCCGACGTGCCCTTGTTCGCCTCTGACGCGATCAGCCCGTCCGAGCTGATCCCGTGCTCGAGACAGTACAGCTCCCATGCCGTTTCGCCTATCTGGACGCCTGCTTGGCCGACGTGAACGCAGATACACTCCCTCTGAAACGGCACACGCATGTCGTACGTACACGTGCGAGCGCGTCGCGGCGTCTTACCATTTTCGAAATCCGCTAGGCGTCACTTTGAAAATTTAGACTCGCTCTTACATAGACAATTTAATTATTATAGAGAGGATTCACTCATCAAATTTTCACGTACTGAAATTTGGTGGTCAAACGTTATTTATTTACGATCGGCTCGTTAGCGACACGATCCGGTTTTGTTTGTCGCCAACTGTGGTTTTATTGCAGAAAGTCGCGAAAAAAAAATCGTGCGAGAAACGCGCGAGGCGCTCGTGCATATTTTTTTCAGACTGAGCCCGTCGGTCGCGATTAATGAGGATGTTTCGATTAAGGATGCGAGGAACGTCTCGAATGCTGTAATAATTAATTAACGTGTGCAAGTGAAGACGAGCAGCTTAAGAGAGAAAATTAGTCAGTGAGCAGAGGCGGCGACGGCACAGCATTTTTAATGAATTGTCTTAATCACCCGATGCATTTTAACATTGCGTTTCCGTCACTTCACGGTCAGTGTTTATTGTTCGTTCGCAACAAAAACATGCACACGTTTTAAATATTTCATTTGTGAAAACGTCTAGGGATGATCTGACTGAATTATTGTTTTTTTTTTTTTTTTTTACAAACACTCGAAGAGATTTACTTACCGGTGATATGACCAGCCGCTCTTTTATACCGTGCACTCATGGTCTGTTTACACGTACAAGTGCCATCCTCGGATAGATGTCGAAGCTTTCAGCGTCTACCTGCAGGACGGTACGAAGAAAATTCAAACATCAATAGGTATTCTTCTATTCGTGCGTTTGTGAAATCATGTTCAACTAAAATCGTTCTATCGGAATAAAAACGACAAAGATATCGTAAATTCGCTCAAGAGTGTTATATCATTCTCGCCACTTCGTTCCTTTCTCTCTTTCTCTGCAGTGTTTTCGATCGTATATCGACGAGTACGAATGAAATCGTTTCCGAACAGCTTTTCGTCAATCAGAATCAACAGAACGTTTCATAGAACCAGGACGTCAGAGACCGGAGGAATCGCCGTGAACAATGAAAACTAATTCGGAGGTCAGTGGCGTTTGTTTAAAGAGTTGCCATCTAATCTATCGAATCGTTTCTGTTATTTGTTTCATTTTATACGTAATCTTGTTCTATTTGTATTAAATGCATTTTCTAAACGGGATTGATCTGTGGCTCGGCTCGACAATTCGTATAATTCTAACAGTATTCGTTTCTTTTCATATAGATTGAGTATACATGAACGATTTTATTAATGATATATTTGTATGAGTAAAGAGGCCGGTATATAGTTGTTATATATATATATATATATATATATATATATATATATATATATATATATATATATATATATATATGCGAGAGACATGGATTCCTCGAAAAAAGTAGTGTGAAAGTATGTCCTATCGATTCGACTGATGATTGTGTTTCTCAAATTTTATATTGAATAGAACCGCCGATTTCCAGCTTCTCATACAAAGCATGGAATATAATCTCGTATCATAAAGAAAATCTATGTACGGTTGTCGTTTGTACAGATTTTAATTCATCATCAAACTTTTTTGAAAACATTTGCACATTGCAATTCGTGCAGGACACTGTAAATTGGTGCGCCTATCTCGTAATTCTTTTTTGGGCAATGTGTTAAGTTTCGAAATCAAGGCTCATGTAAAAATAAATTATTCCCAATTGTATTTCTTGGTGTAGTTTCAAAGCGGTAATGTACGGGTTCGATCTCGTTCGAGTAAAAAAAATTAAAGTCGTCAATGCTAGTGCGTTACAATGTTTAAAAGTGGTATCATTGTCTAGATATCTTTATGTCAGTAAACGTCAACGTACATAATTTTGACAACGCCTCCTCCGCTGATTTGATTTGATCTTTTAAACGATGATGGCGACGACACCGCCAACGAAACCACCCAGGGGGATAAAGAATGCACGCGAAACTGTAAGAAACTAGATATAAAACAATTATTTCTTTTCCTATGAAGGTTATGTGCATGTTGTTTTCGTTTTTTAAGTAAAACTTCTGTACACACGTTAGAGTGAAATGCTGCATCCGCACTTCTCTCTCTTTATATATATATATATATATATATATATATATGTGTGTGTGTGTATGTATGTATGTATAATATATATATATATATATATATATATATATATATATATATATATATATATATATATATATATATATGTATATATATATTCTAGTCAAGGTTTGTCTACAATAATGCAGTTAATTCACCAATCTTTAATTTTATATTAATCTTTAATAATAAATTTGTATATAAAGGGCTCTCTCAATTCATTTTGAGTAGTGATTTTAATATAAATTTTGCTTTAGAGGAGGCAGAACTTTTGATTGATTTTTTAAGCCATAAATTTAATTTTAAAATGAATAATGGTCTCAATGTATCCATAACTAAATCGGGAAGTACAATTGACTCTGTATTTGTTAGATATTTAGATAAATTACAATCAAAAACATTCGTTTCATACTTTAGTTACCATAAGCCAATTGTCTCGTTTCTGGAATATGAATCTATGGAAACTTCGTAATAATAAATCAGAATGTTCAATAAATTGTGTATACTCATTGGAAACTACCTCACAAACCTATCCTCTTTCCTACCCGTTGTGCATGCAGATTTTGCGTGTTTTGCTTATGTAGTGGGTAGTGTAAAATACACAGTACCATTGTTTTTCTTATGTACAGAGTGGACTTTTAATGTCTGTAATCAGAACGTTGTCGGCGAGCGAGACTAACGAGCAGAGAGACAGAGAAAAGTCGAAACTCGAATCCGAGTACAAGCGCAGCGATCGGAAACTGGACGAATTGGTCGCCGGTCATGACCAGGATTTGACGCAGGTAAAATTGTATATAAATGTCGGCCAGGCACGATAAGGACACGGTGGAGAACCTCGGTGCGCGGCAAAGGGTTCACGAACGAGATAGAAATTTTTAATGAATATCAATATGTTTTATACTAGTTAAATATTGTTATGGTTGCATTATTTTATGGGGCTTTTTAAAATTCACAAACAACATACAGTCGTTATGTGTCTAACATGTTTATCAATTTCGTATTATAGTAATTTTTTCAATTATCTTACTTTAGATTAAAATTCTAAACGTATGATTTGTAGAATAAATCATTTTTACTTAAGAAAACTGTTTTAAGTATAGATATTTCTTTCGACCGTTGGGGGAGTAGAGCATTGAAATATTTTTTTAGAAGTCTAATCTTACCAAATAAATTCAATAATTATTCGCGACGAACGATCATAAATGAAATTTCAACGGGAATTTGTCATGGAAATCGTAATAATATGAATCCAATCCTTATTTCTAATTTCGCGACCCGTTCTTACGTTCCTGGCAATTCTATCGACTCGTCTCACCATTCCCGTATCCGGGTAAAATGTTTCTGTAATCGGTGGGACGCGTGCTCGCCTGCAGGTGATGCAGCTGTTCACGTCACTTTCGGTTCAAGTGACTGCGTCCCGCGAGAAAATCCACGCCGTCAAAGAGAACCTGCACGCTTGTAAGACGTTGCTCGGATGCCGCAGAGATGAATTGCACAAATTGTGGTTCGAGGGCATCGAACACAAATACATGCTGCAGCTGCTGGACGAGATGTGAGTGTGTATGTCTGTCTGTCTGTGTGCGATTGTGTTTTCCGATCGAGAAGCCCGTGTGTGATTCGATTGTTAATGGTAGCGAGCAGATGACCGAAGTTCCGCAGCGGCTCGCCGGTTTCCTCGACAAGAAGCGGTACTTGCACGCGACAAAGTTACTCGTGAGCGCTGTGTCGCTGGGCAAAGGGACGCTGGACGGCGTCGAGGGGCTCCGCGATCTCAGCGTCGAACTCGAACACAAGAGACAGGTACGCGAGGTGTGCGAGACGCCCGTCACGGTATTTCGCACGTGCGTCGTTTTCAGCACTTGCACGTGAAGATTCTCGAGGAGCTGAGCCACCACGTGTACGTGCGACCGGGACGGGAGGCGGCGCGGCTACGGAGACAGGGATCCGGGCGTGACGCGGCGCTCTTGGCGTCTCCGTTCCAGCGCGAGGCCGAGCTACGCGCCTCGGCGAGACGGAGGACCGAGTCGAAGGCTCGAAGAGTTCTCTTGGACGTCTCCCCTCGGATCGGGTACGTTCCGTTTGGAGGCGGGTGTCGTGTTGTCGTTTCTTTCGGCCGAGCTTTGTCGTTTCAGACCCGAACGACTCGCGGATTCGGAAGACGTCGTCGAGAACGTCGACGAGGAAGATCCCGAGGCCGATTCTGCGCGCTTTATGTCGATTCTCGTCGAGTGCCTCACGCTGCTCGATAAAATACCCGACGCCGTCGAGGTGAGAGTCGAGACCTTTAAAGCGTGTCGATTTCGGTCCGAAACGTTTAGAGCGGCGACCGATTCGATTCGGTTTCTGATTCGGACGAGACCCGATTGTAAGTCGTTCAGCCGGGTGTTTTTTTTTTCTCCGTAGACGATAAAAATCCAGATGCAGACCGAGCTACTATCGATCATACAGCGTAGTACCGAGCAGGTGATCGAATACACGAACGTGCAGGGGCAGACGATATGTAGCGGCAAGCAGAGTCTCCTCGAGCTGCTCGAGATCGTTTTCGAGCAACTTCGGCAGGTCGCTTGCGCGCACGCCACGGTCCTGAAGTACTTCGCGCGCGCCGTCGAGAAGAGGAAGATCGACGTGAAACTGTACGAGATGCAGGATTACTGGTCTAAGGTGCAAGCGGTGGTACGTTTCTTTGTCGTCCGAGTGTTTCGATATGTCGTGCTTATCGTTCCTCTCCCCCGCGAAGCTTCAGCTGCTGCTCACGGATTACCTGGACATGCAGAACCTGTCGGTCGAACCGATACAACCGGACGCGTTCACAGAATCGACAGACATATCCGGCTTCTTCTCCAAGAGGAGGATTCCGAGGTGTGCACGCTCGTTTCGATTGTATCTGTAATCGTGCTTCGCTCGACTGACCGATCGCGTGCGCGTTTTCCAGCAAGAAGAAGTTCAGCCTGTTCAAGTTCGAGAGCTCGTCGAACGCGCTAACGATGAACAGTTACTTGAAAGAGGACGTCGGCGATACGAATCGCGTGCGGGACAAGGTGCTAGTCTGCTCGCCGGATCCGGACAACATCACGTTAGTGTTCTTGCCGCTGATGAGGTTCATCGACGAGATAGAACAGATACTCGGCTGTACGGCCAGGTAATGAATCGACGCCGAGTACGTTCGAAAACAGGTGCGTGACTTGTGAAACGGTCCTAGGAACCCGTGCACGTTGAACGAATTTCTGACCGAGTACGTGTCCGAAGTGTTTCTGAACAGACAGAGGAAGGAGATCGGCGCGAGGATCGATGCGGCGATTCGTGTCCCGGACGCATGGAAAGCGATCACGCCCCCGGACATGATGCGCGATTTGAACTTATCGAAACCGCTGCTGCTCGTGAGCGCTTCTTTTTTTTCAATGTCGTCGGTTTTTGTGAAGTCGCGGCCGCGTAAAGCGAAACGCCGAATCCGCCACGGAATGTCTCGATTAAAAATTTAAAAAACGATCCGTTCTTTTATCTGCATGCATTTTATGTGAACTGAATCTGAAGGTGTTTCGGTTTACGCGACCGTAACCGTATAAAACATCCTATATATGTAATTCTGTGCGAATCCTGTATCCCGTCCTAGCTCTTCTACGGTCGGTTTCGACTTTCGTCACCTTCACGTAGCTCTTAAATCGGTCTTGGAATGTGATGAACGTCGAAACGGTCTGTAGAAGAAGAGAATCGTATATTTCGTACCGACGCGTATCTATTCGTGCGATGTTTACGCAGAGTACCGTAACGGTGGAGCAGTGTATACGGGAATGGCACGAATTACTCTGCGCGCTGCCCCCGCACGCCGAACGGCTAGCTCGAGCGTCTGCGGCCGCCTTACAATCGTACCGAGACACTTGCCACGCGGCCTATCGAGGAATCGTCCAACCGCACCCGGAAGATCGACGGATTTGCAGTGCGGCGTGGCTCAAAGACGAAGACATCAATAGATTCTTAAAGTGAGCGTTCGGTTTAGTCCGCGCCTCAATCGTCGTACGGTTTATCGAATCGAGTGTGTCGTAGGTCGTTACCGAACTGGCTCGATCTGAAAGCGCAACGTAACGCGCAGAACAACACGAAAGGCGGTCGACGAAGAGCGATCGCTCGGGCGGATCGGCCGTGCGAGGACGAGGAGAGTCCGGCCGACGTGCGGCAGAGAAACCTGCGCGAGGCAGAAATACTCGCGAGCAATCTCGGCGAGGGGGGAATCAACTCGCAGGAAATCATCTCCGATATGGCCGTGCTGAAGTGTCTGGCGCAGCTTCAAGAGAGCATGGTAATGAAACGGGAGAGAGAGAGAGAGAGGAGTAGTGTATTTTCTTGAAATTGGACGAGGTACAGACGTGTTCGTGTATGTTTCAGGAGTGGTTCTCGGACGGTTTGCGCCGGTTCATCGCCGATGTCCAGAAAGAACCGACCGTCTCGCCGCCGGAGAACGTTTCCTCGATCGACGTGTCGTTGTGCCTTTCCGACGCGACGACTCGAGCGTTGGTCGGACTCGCCGAGGATTTTGACGAACTCGCGAACATCTGTCTGCTGGTCTTGCATCTAGAGGTGCGTTTGTATGTCTGTGCGTGCGTTCGTTCATCGTCATCCTCGTCCTGAACGTGACCGTTCCGTACGCACGAATAAACGATTAAATCGCTCGACAGGTTCGAGTGCAGTGTTTCCATTTCCTCCTGACGAAGTCGGATGGCGATGTAGGTAGAGGTGATTCCCAGGAGGCGGATCCACGCGTGCAAGAGTTGAGCAGAACGCTGATTTCGATCGACGAAGCGATGAGTTCGAGCCTGCAGCCGCGAAAGTGTAAAGTGAGGAATGTCGTTCATCCTCGCCGTACGTTTCTTAAATATTCGTTTTTCGTCTACAGTACATATTCGAAGGATTGGGCCACCTGATCGCCAAGATTCTGATCAGCTCGTCGCAGTATATGGACCGGATCGACGAGCAGGGCATACAGCGGATGTGCAGGAACGTGTTCTCGCTGCAGCAGACGCTCACGAACATAACGATGAGCAGGGAGGTGGCGCTCGACCACGCGCGGCACTACTACGAGCTGTTCTACCTGTCTCCCGAGGTCGGTACGATGGCGAAGACGCGTCCTGCTACCCTTGTTAGGCGATCTCCTATACTTCCTATATTTTCCTGTTTAGGAGATTCTGAGCAACGTGATGGAAAAAGGGCCGGAGTTCACCGAGCTCGAATACATGAACGCGTTCCAGTTGCTCAATCGAGGCCGTGCGAATACCGAACGTGGTGCAATTAATGTTCATCTCGAGCGTTTGTCCGACATTCTCGGCGAGGTCGGAGTCACCGTATGAATTGCCGTTTACAGACTCACCGAACAAGTAAGTAAACGTTCGTAATGTACTCGAACTCTTTTAGATTGTGTGCAAACAAATCACTTTTTATGTAAATACAGGTAAGTCAAACAGATAGACGTTCAACGTTATGGTAAGGCGGCCCTATCCATCATCATCATCCTATTCGTTAAGCCTGTTTTGCCGGCCATTTTACTATGGTTCCGTGAGAGTGTGTGTGTGTGCGGGTTGTGTACACCCACGCACTCACACAAACATTTATTTGTAAGCGATTATTGTAAAAAGTAGACAATAAACATCAATAAAAAACTAAGAAACAAGTACGAGCGCGGTTTCTTATTCTCCTAGCAGTTTTTCATGTCGACCATATTTATTATCCCTCCCGAATTCTATTATGAATTCTCACCATCATTCACCAGTCAGAAGCGAGTACAGGTACGTGGTTTCGAATTTACGTGTTATAACTAAATGAAATGTTCCGATTTGTATTATGATTACTCCACAACGAGCGAAGTTAGAAAAATCTACCGTTCGGCATTTACCTACGGTCGAATGTGTTCGTTCTATGCGAGATTTGCTCGTACTTGGTTAAAAATAAATATAGAAATGCAACCCCATGTACAGAAACGTTCTCCTGGTTGTATAATTATAATTCCATTTTTCCCACGCTAATTAATTCTTTTCTCACAGCAAAACGCAGTGAAATATTTCAATCAAAGATATTAATTAAATTAACAGTAATTACTTTCACTTATCGTTAATAATCGATAATAATTCATTGAATATTTTTTGTACGTTCTGTCGAGTGAAAAAGAATTTATTTGTGAAAGTGAATTGGCCACAATGTCCGAACTGTTTTTTCAGTAACTGCTAATTGATGAATCGTTTGACTGTTTAATAAATAAAAATGTGTCACAAATCGACAGAAGTCGATCGATTTTGGTTTATTAAGGCAGGCCTCTTGTTTCATAGCAAACGTTAACTTGCAAGTTAATATATTAAACCATATCGACTCGTTTTTCATTTAAAGATGATTCCTTCATATACAAATATAAAATTTATATTTGTATAAGTCCGTTTTAAGCCATGCCGAGAGAAAGAAAAAACCCTACCTGAAGTTACCTTATGTTACATATTAAATATTTTCTTAAATTACAAAAATAACCCCTATTAATTCACAAAACGTATATCTCTTCTCATGCATATATATATATGGAGTACATTCTTGAAACATCGTTGAATAATTATCGTTATATATATATATGTATATATATATATATACACACACATGTATTATCTGTAAACGTGTTGATTGGCATTGTAAATTACGAAAATATAATATTTATTAAGAACGTGAACGGAAAATTATAGATATATTTGCAATACATATATTTATGCTCGAGATACGTTTAACTAATACAATAAAAAGTTTTT